>JAOWBW010000145.1:715347-983669 GCA_026119855.1 Campanula takesimana
TCGACGACGGCATCAACAACGAAGACATCAACAATGACGAAATCAAGACAACGAAAGGTGGAGCAACAATCATGTAGCAAAATTTTCAAAAGGGATTAAAAAAAAAAAAAAAAAAAAAACTCGCTAGGTGAAATCCTCAAATCAACCTAGGCAAAAGTTAGAGCACAAAAAAAAAAAATCCCCCTCAATCAAAGAAGTGCAAGATCAACATCATTCCACCAAACGAAGGACGAAGCAACATTGACAACAATCACGACGAAAAACAATTCCATCTCGACGAATGGAGAATCCACAAGAACTACGGTTACCTGAGCCTCTACACTGGAGGAACGTAGGCAACCTTCGGGTCCGGTCTCATGCAAGAAATAAGATATGTTTAGCCCTAGCACGTTATGGTGATTGGCCTTCATCTCGAACTTGTCAAGACTTCTTTGTACGAGTCATTTGCCAATGAATTAATCACCTCAAGATTGAACAACTTTTTTTAGAATTGGAATCGCTTTCCGTTCCTTGTCGAGTCTAGGGCTTCTATTCTTTCTGCATACTCCCAATTTCTTGTAATCAAATTGGGTCTTTCTTTCTCTTCTCTCTTAAGGACTTACTTGCCTTCGTGAGTCATTCAAAAAATATACATACATGAAGTCAATACTAGGACACTTCCCTAGTCGAGTCAATGTCACTCATCTTTAGTGACAAGAGGTCTTCACCGCAAAAATCCCATGTCTTATCTCCTCAGCCAGAGTCAATGCACACTTCCTCATTAATCGAGTCAAAAAAAAGAAGACGCAAAAGAGATGCCCGCTAGATTGAAAATCCGAAAGGGCGGTCTAGGCAAAAAGCAGGGTGCGTCATAAAAAAAAATGAGAGAGTGAGAGAGAGAAGGGAAAGAGAAATGGAGATCCCCGGCTTCTAAAGAAGACAACTACACGAGTCTACATCAAATCTCCTCAGCAAGTCAATTCCCCACCAAGTCAACTTTGGATTGCAAAAGGCTCGACAAGATATGGCACCATCAAAGGTTGTCTTGGGTTATCGGCATTCATTCTCCAGTAGTGTGCATTTTTGGGTTCATGAAAAGAAGGCCCGTGGTAAACCAAGACCCATCTGAGAACGAGCCCATCATAAAAGGGCACGAGGTTGCATAAATAATCCCTAGCTAGTCAATTGGCTTGGGCAGCAAATAGCAACAACATGTGTCTCAGTTTCAAAGCTTCTGCAAGTATGTGCTTCTAAAGTACGCCGAAAGGCTCCCGAGAAATGGAGTAGCTCTTGCCATGACCTCTCATGTTTGTTCCCTCGCACGAGGATGAGTCACTCTTGCTTTGCTCAAAAATGGTGACGCCCTAGGGGCTATGTGACACAAGAACAAGGGCTTCTTTGCTTCATTAACAATCAATAAGCCTTAGGGGCTATGCTCAAGAAAGATGTGTGAGACTATCCTCAAACTCTCTCAAAAGGGATGTTAAAAAGCCCTCTTGTCATGTGTGCCCGTACTCGTTCCCCCAATCAAGGATGGACCTTTCTCGCAATCAATGATGGCACTCTAAGGGCTACGGTCAAGTCTTAAAGGCTCCATCGGAAAGAACCAATTCACTTCAATGTCCCCAGCAACATTTGAAGCTTCATACCGAAAGGTCTCAAGGGGCTTCGCAATCTACAATCTTTGGGCTACGGCATACAATGATACGAGCAAAGGGCAATATTGGGGCTTCGAATAACAAGCTTTTGGGCAGTGGTACCTGAGCAATGCAATTTGGAGTAGTCTTGTGGCTCCATGAATAGGATCAAACTTCAATGGTCCCTCAACATTTACAGTCAAAAGGCCTCTTGGTTTTAAATGAAGGCTCCGATGATATGAATGAATTTGATGATTCTTGTTAGAACTCACAGCGAGATTCTGAAGGAAGTCTTAGAGAAAAGAAAAAAGATTCAATATGCTAGAACCACCCGGCTAAGTTATAGCGGGCAATGCCCAATATGTTAACTCTATAAGCAGAGTTACGGCCAATCCCAATGTTTCTGCAAGTACTGCACCCCCTTCTCCAAGATCAAAAGCACAGGCTGCATCCGAAGATCCGCCGTCGGCTCAACTCAAGAAGACTCAAGCAAACATACCGTTCGAGACTTTATCACACCAAGACCTTATCATCTGAAACAACATCACCATCTCCCACGAGACGTCTCCCGAAGACCGTACTACATTTTCAACATGGACCTTCCGCCATTTGGGTATCAACCACAAAAAAAGGACCATCCATCTCCAAACAAGAGAAAGAAGGAGATCGCCTTAAAGAGTTCTTCCCAATAGCGTCATCCGCTCCCAACATAATGCTAAGCCGATTCCAAGAAAATTTGAGGCTTCACACCGAAAGGTCTCCACATCCCGCCATCTACAAACTTGATAAGCCCATGACATTTGGGGCTTAGCAATATCTCAACGCTTGGTATCAATGATTTTCTCTTGCCCACGTCGACAACAAAAGACAGTTTATTTGAATGGGCTAAGAGTTGATTCATGTTGGGGCTTCATAAGCCACTCAAAGTTCAGCATTCGAGGGCTTTACAATCAACAACCCCTTCGCATCTTGGCATCAATAGTCCTTTTGAAGCCCCATAAACAACAAATCTCTTGGGGCTAGACATCAATTTTCGTTGGACACCGCGGCGACAACATTCAAGCAAGGCATATCCGGACTTCGATTGAACATGACTTGATCTTGGTTGGCTTTACAACACACAATGGTTAAAATGGTTCACCCACGAACTAAAAAAAATCTTTTTCTCACGTGTGTGCATATTCTTTTCATTCTAATTAAAAAAAAAAAAAAAAAAAAAAATTATTTTCTTTTTTCTTTTCTTGCGCAAAATTATGTGTTTGCATTCTCCCCCAGCATTCTCCATCATCCTTGAACTACGCTGGTCTGATTCCTTCCAAGGGATACGTAGGCAGCCTTTTGGCACGACCAACCCACCATCAAGAATACCATCTCGCCGACACTCCTTCAAAAGGCAAGAACAATTCATCACCATCAACATCATCATTCTCCATCCAAAGCATGGACATTCTTTATCAAAGCATCAACATCCTTCAGCAATCCATCCCCAATCAAGCGGCAATGGTAAGTGAAGGTATGAACATCATTCATCTCAAGCAATCTCCGTTTTCAAAAATCACTTCACACACAAAATCACTTTACTTCTCCCTCATGCAAAAGTGCTTCAAAATCACATCACACCACAAGCACAATTTCTCTCATAACTGCCATTTCACATCTCATACATGTCACAAGCACATATACCTGCCAAGCACACACATAACAGGTACCACTACAGAATCCGCTACTCAAGGCACTTCATCCCCAGCAGAAAATGGTCCACAGTCAACCATGCCCGCATCCCCACGATAAAGTCAACAGCAACTGCAGCTCTAAACAACAATTTGGTCCACGGTGATCCCGCAATCAGCAAACGGATCCTGCCTTAGCAAACGGATCTCGCATCAGCAAACGGGTCCCGCATCAGCAAACGGATCCCGCCTAAGCAAACGGATCCCGCATCAACAAACGGATCCCGCACCAGCAAACAGATCCCGCATCAGCAAACGGATCCCGCATCAGCAAACGGATCCCGCTTCAGCAAACGGATCCCGCATCAGCAAACGGATCCCGCACCAGCACCAACGGATCCCGCTTCAGCAAACGGATCCCGCACCAGCAAACGGATCCCGTATCAGCAAAACGGACCCCGCATCAGCAAACGGATCCCGCTTCAGCAAGACGGATCCGTTTGCTGGTGCGGGATCCGTTTGCTGAAGCGGGATCCGTTTGCTGGGCGGGATCCGTTCACAGGGAGCGCACCCCCCCTTCTTTCACAATTTCAAATTCCCCTCTTTCTTTAAATTGCGGCCTGGTGGGCCGCCTCAAGCCACCACACCTTTTAAATTTTTGTAGCCGTGGGGGCCGCCTCAAGCCACCACACCTTTTTAAAACTTTATGGCCGTGGTGGGCCGCCTCAAGCCACCACACCTTTTTAAAATGTTGTGGCCGTGGTGGGCCGCCTCAAGCCACCACACCTTCTTAAATTTTTGTGGCCGTGCTGGCCGCCTCAAGCCACCACACCTTTTTAAAAATTTTGTGGCCATGGTGGGCTGCCTCAAGCCACCACACCCTTTCCATCCGCGAAAGCCGCTCACACAGGGAGCGCACTCCTATCCTTTGTAATTTGAAATTCCTGCTTTATCGAGTCTTTGTTTTCTCTTTTCGATGTCCTTGGCGGTTGTCTTTCTTTCGTCGACGCGTTTTTGCTTCGCAATCCACGTCGCCGAGGGGCTCTGTAGAACCCCGCTTTGGACCTCTCACCCCGATTGCATACATAGTATTTTTATTTAACTTGTTTTTGTTAATTTCTGTTACTTCCGTTAAGTTCCTAACTGATTCAGTTAGTTTTGGACTAAACTACATAACAGAGTTAACTTTTAGAGTCATTCTGTCATTCGTTTATTCTCATCCGCGAGCGCCTCCCGTAATAGTCCATAGGGCGCGCGCGCGTTTGGTCAAATAGGCCGGACCCGCGCGCTTCCCACTTTGGCAGTAACGGATAGCACCATTTTTCCCTCCCTTTTCTTATTTAGAAAATCTCTTCTTGATCACAAACACCTCCTTTTTACATCCACATTCATTCCCCCTTATTTCATAACTCCCAAATCCTTATTCTAGCCATTCTTCATAAAAACAAAATATTTCATTTTATTATTATTTGATTTTCTTTTATTTCTTTCATTGATTCTTTTATTTATCTTTTTCTTGATTGGTCAATTCCATTTCACATGGATTGATCAATTCCCTCCAACCTTTCCCTCCTAATTTTACCTATAAAAACCATCATCTCCTACCTTGGAAAGGTACCTCATTTTTGGACCTTGAACACTTCTCTTTACACAAACTCTACACAAATTCTCCCTACAAGAGTTTTAACAACAAAACTCTACACAAAGTTCTACACAACCATTTCTTTACAACAACTCCACTTTCAAGTCAAGGTTTCAAGTTCTCTTTTCTAAAGGTACAACTTTTCTCTTTCCCTTTTATTTATGTCTTACTAGTATGAAATCTCCATAAAAGGAATACAACAAAAAGGCCACTTCACTATTGATGTTTGGTCAAGGTTACATTCCAACATTCCAAACATTAATTAAATTCCATCTCATTTCTTATGTAATTGTTTAGCATATTCAACATGTAATCTCTTAGCATAAATTAATTAATAAAATCATTCTTTTTATCTCCCCTTTCTTTTCATTATAATTGTTAGCACATTTCTTTTATTATTAAATTGAAGGACATTTAACATTAGAACACCAAAAGTAGCAAGACCCGCGTAAGCGGGGCGGAGTGGGTGTTTAAGTACTTCCCACTCCGTCACCTAACCCCCGAACCCTTCTCTCCCGAATCTCTGGTTTTCGTACAAAAAATGGCTTTCTTTAGGTTTTCTCGCGTTCCTCTAAAAACGTGGGTGGCGACTCTTAAAATCAAGTAGACATCCTAGGTAATTCACGCGCTCTAGCCAAGCCGCGGTTCCCCGGGGTATCTACAGTGGCGACTCAAGCCACCACACCTTTTTACCAGAATCTCCCGCCTCCCATCTTGTCCTTCAATTCCATGTTTCTGTGCTAACGTTTGCTGCAGGGGAAAAAGTTCTATAATTTAGGGTCAAGGCAATCCCTTGAACCCGCTAATTTGCAGGTACTGCCCAGAAGCGGGCGCCTCCACTTCTCTCAGTCTAACGCGTGCGCCTCCCGAGTAGGCTTCTAAATGCGCGCTTTTCTGGGCATTTCTGGGCATTTCCCAGAAGCATAAACAGTGAACAGAATGGACAGTTTTGACAGTGTGGGCACCGGGCCTGCACAAAACCATCTTTTTATTCTCTGTTTTATTTTATCGGTCACACGGGTGATTCGAAAGTTGTAAATTATGTGCTTATTTGCTTTTATTTCTTTTTTTCTTTTGAAAAAAAAAATATTTTGTCACTTGTTAGACCTCACACTACGCGCACAATTCTTATCAACTGCTCACTATCGAGTCGTACAAGTCCAACCCCAAACCCGTCGAGGCCCGTCCTAGGAAGTTTCAAGCTCCACTCGACCTTGACTCTTCCGAAGCGGTAAACCTCAGCCCGTGGCGTAGTTCACGACTACATGCCGGGGGTGACCTTTAAGCCTCTCTTTAGCCGAGCACAAACCACACAATCCTAGTTAGGGTCTAACACTCCGTGACTCGAGTCGGTTTCCATGTGCCGAGATTTCCCTAAACTAATGTCTTCAAATCATACATGCCACTCGTTGTTTTGGACGAAATAAAACTCCATCCCCAAGTGGTTATTATGGACGAAAATAAAAAAATCCGTCCCCGCATGTATGATTTACTACATTAATTTAGTTTAATCCCGACACATGTAGGAATCACAAACGTGGTGGAATCCGATGAGTATATGGGACCGCGAGAAGGTCTATATACTAGTGTGACGATTCCACTATTCTTTCTAGAAACCCCAAAAAGGACCACATCCTTCCGACTTTTGTAAATAAATAAAAAAAAAAAAAGAGTCATTTCTCTTATGTGGTTGAGTCTTTTTCCTTTGTTTGTGGGTTAATTATTTTACTCAAAATATGTTTGTGGGGCCAACCTAAGATCGACCGTGTTCTCTCAATAGGTCCAATGGCTTCCAACAGCACCAACAACAAGGGTGAGAACATCTCCGTGTCCAACGAAAGGCTCTTCAACATAATAAAAGCCATGGGGGAACAAATGGATAGACTTGTAGAGGATGCCCGCCGCAAGGACGATCTGTGGCAAGACCGTCTTGATCTCGAGAGGAAAATTCACGAGGAAGAAGTGTCTGAACTTAAGGCTCGTTTGCAAGAGCTCACCGACAGCAAGGTAAAGGTCCACGGTAAAGCACGCTCAAATGGCTCACCCCTCAAAAGTCACAAAGGTGCCACCAACGACCGTGTCTATACCCCTCTCAATGGCATGACCATCACCGAAGCCTACGAAACTCTCAAAACTAAGGGACAAGTTTCTCCTCTCCAAGGGTACAAGCAACCACAACCGTTACGTCCCAACCATGCCCACCATAAGTGGTGTGACTATCACCAATGCAGCGGTCACCTCACTGAGGATTGCTTCTCCATCCGCGACATCATCCAAGACTTGATTGACAATGGTGAGTTTACCGTGGTTGAAGAACAACAGTTAGAGAATGAGAACATGCAAGAACTCATCAAGGAAGGGGCTTAGATTTGAATTGGGCTTTAACAAGAGATCATACCACTACAACGACAATGGGGATGACAACAGCAATCTCCGTTTCTCTTTCTCTACCTAGAAATAGGAATAATAAATAAAAAAAAAGTCAAAGTCCTCTAATGTGTGCATTAAAGTTTTCTTTCGTCCCACTTGTGTGAATGTTCGAGTCAATTATCAAATAAAAAGTCGTTCTTGTCCTCATACACTCTTCCGAGTTGTTCAATTAATTCTTGGCAAAATGATGAAAAAATGTCTAAACAAGTTTTGAATGAAGGCCATCGCTTGAACGCCTAGGGGCTAAAAATCAACGACGGCATCAACAACGAAGACATCAACAACGACGAAATCAAGACAAAGAAAGGTGGAGCAACAATCATGAAGCAAAATTTTCAAAAAGGGGATTAAAAAAAAAAAAAAAAAAAAAAAAAGAGCTCGCTAGGTTGAAATCCTCAAATCAACCTAAGCAAAAGTTAGAGCACACAAAAAAAAAAAAAAATCCCCCTCAATCAAAGAAGAACAACAACAACATCATTCCACCAAGGAAGGACGAAGCGACATCAACAATCATCACGGCGAATGGAGAATCCACAAGAACTACGGTGACCTGAGCCTCTTCACTGGAGGAACGTAGGCAACCTTCGGGTCCGGTCTCATGCAAGAAAGAAGATATGTTTAGCCCTAGCGCGTTATGGTGATCGGCCTTCATCTCGAACTTGTCAAGACATCTTTGTACGATTCATTTTCCAATAAATTAATCACCAAAACGATTGAACAACTTTCCTAGATTTGGAATCACTTTCCGTTCCTTGTCGAGTCTAGGGCTTCTATTCTTTCTGCATACTCCCAATTTCTTGCAATCAAATTGGGGCTTTCCTTCTCTTCTCTCCTAATGACTTACTGGCCTTCGTGAGTCATTCAACAAATATATACAAAGTCAATACTAGGGACACTTCCCTAGTCGAGTCAATGTCACTCATCTTTAGTGACAAGAGGTCTCCACCGCAAAATCACATGTCTTATCTCCTCAGCCAGAGTCAATGCACACTTCCTCATTAATCGAGTAAAAAAAATAAATAAAAAAATAAGACGCAAAAGAGATGCCCGCTAGATCGAAAATCCGAAAGGGCGGTCTAGGCAAAAAACAGGGCGTCATAAAAAAAATGAGAGAGTGAGAGAGAAAAGGGAAAGAGAAATGGAGATCCCCAGCTTCTAAAGAAGACAACTACACGAGCTCTACATTGGATCTCCTCAGCAAGTCAATTCCCCACCGAGTCAACTTTGGGATTGCAAAAGGCTCGACAAGATATGGCACCATCAAAGGCTGTCTTGGGTTATTGGCATCATTCTCCAGCAGTGTGCATATTTGGGTTCATGAAAAGAAGGCCCGCGGTAACCAAGACCCATCTGAGAACGAGCTCATCATAAAAGGGCACGAGGTTGCACAAATAATCCCTAGCTAGTCAATTGGCTTGGGCAGCAAATAGCAATAACATGTGTCTTAGTTTTCAAAGCTTCTGCAAGTATGTGCTTCTAAAGTACGCCGAAGGTCTCCCGAGAAATGGAATAGCTCTTGCCATGTCCTCTCATGTTTGTTCTCCCACACGAGGATGAGTCACTCTTGCTTTGCTCAACAAATGGTGATGCCCTAGGGGCTATGTGACTCAATAACAAGGGCTTCTTTTGCTTCATTTGACAATCAATAAGCCCTAGGGGATATGCTCGAGAAAGATGTGTGAGACTATCCTCAAAGTCTCTGAAAAGAGATGTTAAAAAGCCCTCTTGTCATGTGTGGCCGTACTCGTTCCCCCAATCAAGGATGGACCTTTCTCGCAATCAATGATGGCACTCTAGGGGCTATGGTCAAGTCTTAAAGGCTCCCTCGGCAAGAAGCAATTCACTTCAATGTCCCCGGCAACATTTGAAGCTTTATACCGAAAGGTCTCAAGGGGCTTCGCAATCTATAATCTTTTGGCCTACGGCATTACAGTGATACAAGCAAAGGGAAATATTGGGGCTTCGCAATAAACAAGCTTTTAGGCAGTGGTACCCGAGCAATGCAATTTGGGAGTAGTCTTATGGCTCCATGAAAGGGATCAAGCTTCAATGGTCCCTCAACACTTCCAGTCAAAAGGCCTCTTGGTTTTAAATGAATACTCCGATGATATGAATGAATTTGATGATTCTTGTTAGAACTCACAGCGAGATTCTGAAGGAAGTCTTAGAGAAAAGGAAAAAGATTGAATATGCTAGACTCACCCGGCTGAGTTATAGCGGGCAATGCCAATATGTTAACTCTATAAGCAGAGTTACGGCCAATCCCAATGTTTCTGCAATACAGCACCCCCTTCTCCAAGATCAAAAGCACAGGCTGCATCCGAAGATCCGCCGTCGGTTCAACTCAAGAAGACTCGAGCAAACATACCGTTCGAGACTTTATCACACCAAGACCTTATCATCTGCAACAACATCACCATTTCCCACGAGACGTCTCCCGAAGAACGTACTACATTTTCAACATGGACCTTCCGCCATTTGGGTATCAACCACAAAAAGGGCCATCCATCTCCAAACAAGGGAAGGTCACTTTCATGAGTTCTACCCAATGGTGCATCTGCTCTCAATACAATTCCAAGATAAGTTGGGGCTTCACACCGAAAGGTCTTCACATCCCGCCATCTATAAACTCGCAAACAACAAGCCCACGACACTTGGGGCTTAGTAATCTCTCGCAGCTTGGTATCAATGATCTTCTCTTGGAGCTTGCTCACGTCAACAGCAAAAGGCGATTTATTTGAAAAGGTCAAGAGTCGATTCATCTTTGGGCTATGCAAGTATCTCATAGTTTGGCATCAAAGTCATTCTAGGGGCTTTACAATCAGCAACCCCTTATCTCGGCATCGAATGTCTTTTGGAGCCCCATAACTGACACATCTCTTGTGGCTAGAAATCACTTTTCGTTGGACACAACGGCAACGACGACAGAATTCAAGCAAGGCAATCCGGGCTTCAATTGAACATGACTTGATCTTGGGTTGGCTTTACAAACACACAATGGTTAAAATGGTTCACCTACGAACTAAAAAAAAATCTTTTTCTCACGTGTGTGCATATTCTTTTCTTTCTAATTAAAAAAAAAAAGATTTTATTTTCTTTTTTCTTTTCTTGCGCAAAATTATGTGTTTCCTTTTTGCTTTGCTCCTAGCATTCTCCCCCAGCATTCTCCATCATCCTTGAACTACGCTGGTCTGATTCCTTTCAAGGGATACGTAGGCAGCCTTTTGGCACGACCAACCCACCATCCAGAATACCATCTCGCCGACACTCCATCAAAGGCAAGAACAATTCATCATCACCAACATCATCATTCTCCATCCAAAGCATGGATACTCTTCATCAAAAGCATCAACATCCTTCAGCAATCCATCTCCAATCAAGCGACAATGGTAAGTGAAGGTATGAATACATCCGAGGCTTTCCTCAAATCACACCGCACACAAAATCACTTTCTCCATTCTTACAAAAACTCTCTCTCATGCAAAACTGCTTTCAAATCACATTGCACCACGAGCACAATTTCTCTCTTCATTTCACACTTCATGCATCTTCTTGCACAAACACATATACCTGCCAAGCACACACATAGCAGGTACCACCACGAAGTCAACAGCATCTGCTACTCAAAGCACTTCATCCCCAGCAGAAAATGGTCCACAGTCAACCATGCCCGCATCTCTACGATAAAGTCAACAGCAGTTGTAACAGCAATTTGGTCCACGGTGATCTCGCATTCCAACAAACGGATCCCGCACCAGCAAACGGATCCCGCAATCAGCAAACCGATCCCGTAATCAGCAAACGGATCCCGCACCAGCAAACGGATCCCGCACCAGCAAATGGATCTCGCATTCCAGCAAACGGATCCCGCTACCAGCAAACGGATCCCGCAATCAGCAAACGGATCCCGCTTCAGCAAACGGATCCCGCAATCAGCAAACGGATCTCGCACCAGCAAACGGATCCCGCTTCAGCAAACGGATCCCGCATCAGCAAGCGGACCCCACATCAGCAAACGGATCCCGCTTCAGCAAGACGAATCCCGCCATATCCTTTCTATGTCAATAAAGCCTCTCACACAGGGAGCGCACCCCCCTCTTTCACAATTTCAAAACTCCCCTCTTTCTTTAAATTGTGGCCGTGGTGGGCCGCCTCAAGCCACCACACCTTTTCTAAAAATTTTGTGGCCGTGGTGGTCCGCCTCAAGCCACCACACCTTTTTAAAATTTTGTGGCCGTGGTGGACCGCCTCAAGCCACCACACCTTTTAAAAAAATTTGTGGCCGTGGTGGGCCGCCTCAAACCACCACACCTTTTTAAATTTTTGTGGCCGTGGTGGGCCGCCTCAAGCCACCACACCTTTTAAAAATTTTGTGGAAATTTTTGTGGCCGTGGTGGGCCGCCTCAAGCCACCGCACCTTTTTAAAAAAAAAATTGGTCGTGGTGGGCCGCCTCAAGCCACCACACCCTTTCCATCCGTGACAGCCGCTCACACAGGGAGCGCACTCCTATCCTTTGTAATTTCAAATTCCTTCTTTATCGAGTCTTTTGTTTTCTCTTGTCGATGTCCTCGGCGGTTGTCTTTCTTTCGTCGACACGTTTTGCTTCGCAATCTACGTCACCGAGGGGCTCTGTAGACACCCCGCCTTGGACCTCTCACCCCGATTGCATACATAGTATTTTTATTTAACTTGTTTTTGTTAATTTATGTTACCTCCATTAAGTTCGTAACCGATTCCGTTAGTTTTGGACTAAACTGCATAACAGAGTTAACTTTTAGAGTCATTCTGTCATTCTGTTATTCTCACCCGCGGGCGCCTCCCGTAACAGTCATGGGGCGCGCGCGCGTTTGGTCCAATAGGCCGGACCCGCTCGCTTCCCGCTTTGGCAGTAACGGATAGCACCATTTTTCCCTCCCTTTTTTTATTTAGAAAATCTCTTCTTGATCACAAACACCTCCTTTTCACATCCACATTAATTCCCCCTTATTTCATAACTCCCAAATCCTTTATTCTAGACATTCTTCATAAAAACAAAATATTCATTTTTATTATTATTTGATTTTCTCTTTATTATTTATTTATTATTTTATTTATCTTATTTGTGATTGGTCAATTCCATCTCACATTGATTGATCAATTTCCCTCCAAACTTTCCCTCCTATTTTTACCTATAAAAGCCATCTTCTTCTACCTTAGAAAAGGACCTTGAACCTCATTTTTGGGACCTTGAACCTCATTTTTGGGACCTTGAACACTTTCTCTTTACACAAACTCTACACAAATCCTCCCAACAAGAGTTTTAACAACAAAACTCTACACAAAGTTCTACACAACTATTTCTCTACAACAGCACCACTTTCAAGTCAAGGTTTCAAGTTCTCTTTTCTAAAGGTACAACTTTTCTCTTTCTCTTTTATTTATGTCTTACTAGTATGCAATCTCCATAAAAGGAATACAACCAAAAGGCCACTTCACTATTGAAGTTTGGTCAAGGTTACATTCCAACATTCCAAACACTAATTAAATTCCATTTCATTTCTTATGTAATTGTTTAGCATATTCAACATGTAATCTTTTAGCATAAATTAATTAATAAAATCATTATTTTTATTTCCCCTTTTCTTCTCATCTTAATTGTTAGCACATTTTAATATCAATTGAAGGACATTTAGCATTAGAACACCAAAAGTAGCAAGACCCGCATAAGCGGGGCAGAGTGGGTGTTTAAGTACTTCCCACTCCGTCACCTAACCCCCGAACCCATCACTTCCCGAATCTCTGGTTTTCGTACAAAAAAAAGGTTATTTTCTTAGGTTTTCTCGCGTTCCTCTAAAACGTGGGTGGCGACTCTAAAACACAATTAGACATCCTAGGTAAGTGGTCCCCCGGGGTATCTACACAAACTAGCACACAAATCTGATAAATGTATTTTCGTGGGATATCCTAAGGAAACTAAAGGATATTACTTTTACAACCGAGAGGACAACAAAGTGTTTGTTGCCCGAACTGGTGTCTTTCTAGAGAAACAGTTTCTCTCCAAAGAAATCAGTGGGAGTAAAATAAATATTGAAGAAATTTGAGACCCAGAAAATAACGTTGAACCAATAGTGGAACAAGAACAAGAACCACAAGGAGTTGTGGAACCTGTTCAAAATACATATGTAACTCGCAGATCTGGTAGGTTACGATCCGAGCCTAAGAGATATGGATTTCTTGTAACGGATAGTAATGAGGTGGAAATCATTGAGAATGATGAACCGACAACCTATCAAGAGGCGATGTCTTCTCCTGATTCGGATAAGTGGCTTGGAGCCATGGAATCAGAATTGCAATCCATGCAAGACAATCAAGTTTGGAATTTGATTGATGCACCCGAAGGTGTAAAAACAATAGGATGCAAATGGGTCTTCAAGAAGAAGACTGACATGGATGGGAAGGTGCATACTTACAAAGTTAGACTTGTAGCGAAAGGTTATAGGCAAGTTCATGGTATTGACTATGATGAAACCTTTTCACCCATAGCAATGATCAAGTCTAAAAGAATTTTGCTTGTCATTGCCGCATATCATGACTATGAAATATGGCAAATGGATGTCAAAACCGCTTTCCTAAATGAAAAGTAACATAGGATGTGTATATGACACAACCAGAAGGTTTGGAACAGAATTCTAAGGTATGCAAATTGCAGAAATCCATTTATGGATTGAAGCAAGCTTCTAGGAGTTGGAATCTCCGTTTTGATGAATCGGTCAAAGAGTTTGGTTTCATCAAGAACGAAGATGAACCTTGTGTATACAAGAAGATTAGTGGGAGCATACTGCTATTCCTGATTTTATATGTGGATGACATATTACTCATTGGAAACGACATTCCTACACTTCAGTCCATAAAGACTTGGTTGGGAAAGTGTTTCGCAATGAAAGATATGGGTGAAGCCGCATATATACTTGGTATTAAGATCTATAGAGATAGATCAAGGAGGCTACTTGGTTTAAGCCAAAGTACATACATTGACAATGTCATTAGAAGATTCTGCATGGAAAATTCTAAGAGAGGAACCTTGCCAGTGCTACATGGAGTTTCTCTAAGCAAGACTCAATGTCCTAAGACAAAAGATGAGCGTGAGAAAATGAATAATGTTCCATATGCTTCGACAATTGGGTCCATCATGTATGCCATGCTTTGTACTAGGCCGGATGTATCTTATGCTTTGTACTAGGCCGGATGTATCTTATGCTTTGTACTTGAGAAGGACTAAAGACTCATTTTTAGTCTATGAAGGAATGGAATATGATCCCGTTGTAAATGCTTACACGGATGCAAGATTCCAAACTGACAGAGATGACAGTCGATCGCAATCGGGTTTTGTGTTTATGTTAAATGGTGGAGCTGGAAGAGTTCCAAGCAGAGTACAACCGCTGATTCTACAACGGAAGCTGAGTATATTGCTGCATCGGATGCTGCAAAGGAAGCTGTTTGGATTAAGAAGTTCATCACTGAACTTGAAGTGGTTCCTAGTATTGCTAATCTAATATACCTTTATTGTGATAATAATGGTGCTATTACTCAAGCAAAGGAACCAAGGGCACATCAAAAATCCAAACACATACTTAGGCGTTACCATGTCATTCGAGAAATCATTGACAGAGGTGACGTGAATATATGCAAAGTACCTACTGATGACAATGTCGCGGACCCGCTAACAAAGGGACTCCCACAAGCTAAACATGAAAGTCATGTTAGGTCCATGGGTATTAGATACATGGGAGATTGGGCCTAGGGCAAGTGGGAGATTGTTGGTAGTGGTGCCCTAGGCACGTTTAATATACTTTGTAATTATTATCATTTATTTCATATCAATAAAGAGATGTTTTGATTATTATTGTTGTTCATGTTTACTTATAATAATCTCCGTCCCTAGTACTTGTTAAGCACTAGTATAAAGGCTAAATGATCATGGGATGATCATGTCAGATTTATGGGTACTTGTTTGGAACAAGGTACTGGACATGACCCGCTGTATGAGATTTATGTCATGGTCTATGTCGTACATATATCTCATATTAGTTATGTCATTCGAATCCTTAGAAATGAAGTTATTATAGTCTTCCACTTGATGAACATTATGTTTGACATATTCAAACGCTACCTTTAACCGGGTAGTTATAAAGTGTATGATTGGCATAATCGGATTCACGTAGGGAAGAATAATAAGCTTAATGGATTTGTCCCTCTTCGGAGAGATCTCAAGCTTAGGCCTCTCATAGGAATGATGTTGATGAAAATGTTCGGCCGGACTCAAATGAATTGATTAGATTAATGTCATTTGAATTATCAACATATTCGGAATCGACAAAGTATTGAACAAAAATAAGTTGACCGTTTGACCATGACTTGTGTTCAATGAGATCGTGGACAAAGGGATTGTGACATATTTTAAAGGAATGCGAACTTGTATCTAGTTATACTATTTGGGTAGGTATGACGGTTTGCTAGAACTTAATCATATCTTATGGATTCATGTTTGAACCCATTGCCAACTTAGTATAATCCTAGAGGGCCACACACAATAGAACGAATCCTAAAAGGATTATTTTGGAAAATTAAGGCTCTCTTATCCTGGTGTGCGACCGCACAAACCAGGCTGGGCGGCCGCACATGTTTTGGGCGACCGCACACCTGATTTTGGGCGGCCGCACAGTGTGTCGGGACATGTTTCCTGATTTAATTAGGAAAAGGATTTTGGACGGGTTTTGACAGAAGTTTCCTATTTGGAATAGGTCTAACTTGTATATAAACAGCCAAATTCAGGCCAGAACATAACCTAGCTTTTGTGCAAGTCTCCAAAGAGTTTGAGAGAGTTTTGTTTTGTTCTAAGACATCCTAGATTAAAGAACAAAATAATACACAAAATAATATTCCATATAGTTCATATTAATTGTGAAAACGTGTTTCACAATTTTGGTCTAGCAACCAAGATCAAGTGTTCTTGATATTCGTTCAAGGTGTGGATACCGCTAGAGGGTGAAGCTCATCATCTTCAAAGTTCATGTTCTTACTTGTTCGTGATTAAAGCTTCAATTTCTCCACCAAGATCAAAGACCAAATTCAAAGTCATCAAGGGTTATTTTTTCTAGTATTCATATTGCAAGTATTTGATTTAATCATATGAATGGATCTATGGGCTTTGGGTTTCATAAAATTTTAAATGCTATTTTCCGCTGCGCATGTTACTCCGAAACCCAACACTTTGTTGGTTTGGAAGCATGCATCCGAGATCATCTTCCATACCTCCATAGATCATAAATGAATCTTTAGTCCTTCTCAAGTACTTAAGAATCGCTTTTACAGCCATCCAGTGATTTTTACCGGGGTCGGATTGACATCTACTCATCATGCTCCAAACATTAGATATATACGGCTTAGTACTTATCATGGCATGGTGGATCCAATTGCCGAAGCAAATGGCATCTCACTCATTTTCTCATGCTCATCTTTTGTGTTAGGACATTGAGTCTTGCTTAGAGAAACTCCATGTATTATTGGAAACAGTCCTCTCTTAGAATTTTCCATGTAGAATCTTCTAATGACTTTTTCAATGTATGTACTTTGGCTTTAAACCAACTAGCTTCCTTGATGCCAAGGACATATGCTGTTTCACCCATATCTTTCATTGCGAAGCACTTTCCAAACAAAGTCTTTTTCAGACTGACGTGTAGGAATGTCGTTTCCAATAAGCAATATGTCATCCACATATTTAAATAAGGAATAGCACTATGCTCCCATTAATCTTCGTGTATATACAAGGTTCATCTTCGTTCTTGATAAAACAAAACTTTTTGATTCATCAAAACGGAGATTCCAACTCCCAAAAGCTTGCTTCAATCCATCCAATTGATTTCCGCAACTTACATACTTTATTAGAATTTTCTTTGACTATCAAAACTTTTAGGTTGTATCCAATACATCCTTAAGTGAGTTCCCATTAAGGAACGCTGTTTTGACATCTTTTTGTCAAATTTCATATTCTAAATATGAAGATATGACTATAAGAATTCTAGTAAGTTCCTTGCTACCTATGTAAGTTTTTTCCAAGAAAACTCAATCTCAACCTTTGGTTTTTACACCTTAGGTTAGAATAATCAAGTTCCAAACTTGATTATTATACATGGATTGCCATTTTAGATTTTATGACTCCAAGTCATTAATCTAAGTGTGGAGGGGACATTGCAAATTTGATAGGTGGTATATACTTCATTTTCAATGAACTTTACCTCAATACTTTCTATTTCGAAATATCCAATATTTCTTGTTATAGATTGTATCCTATCATGTACGCAAGTACTTTGTATAACTTTGAACGGACTTTTCATGACTCCTTGTGAAAACTTGTTCAACTTCCATCTTGGGTTAAATTATATTTTCTTGGTCTCGAACCATTCGAAATATATTTTACTCCCAGTGATTCTTTTAGAGATAAACCATTTATCTAGAAAAGTATCATCATAAGCAACGAACCATTTGTTTCTTACGAGTAAAATATTATCCTCAAGTTTTCTTAGGATATCCCATGAAAATATATTTATTAGATTTAAGTGTGAGTGTGTCCCAGACAACTCCTTTTAAAAAGGGTCTCACCATCTTAAATCTTTATGAAAGACAAACCGAGTTTTCTTTCACCTTTTAACCTCTTTTGATGGAACTTAACTTAGTGTAATTATAGCGGTTTCCAATTCATAACCCCAAAACAAATAATGGAAGATCAATTTGACTTTATCATCTAATGAACCATATCCAATAAGGTTCTTACACTTACACATAGACACATCATTTAGAATGGTGTTCTTAGTGAAGTTAATTGTGAAACCATTTCACAATCTTAACGACGATTGTCAAATTCTTGGTTTAATTATTCATCATCATGATTGAATCGGAATCTTTGAACAGTTTTACCAAGTCCGACCAAAATTCTCTTTTAGCATTGCTACTTAATGCACCATATACATGGACATGTATTAGGTCAAGTAAGATATTAGTGTTGGGTTTCGGAGTAACATGCGCAGCGGAAAATAGCATTTCAAATTTTAATGAAACCCAAAGCCCATAGATCCATTCATATGATTAAATCAAATACTTGCAATATGAATACTAGAAAACTAATCCTTGATGACTTTGATTTCTAGCATTTGATCTTGGTGGAGACTTGAAGCTTGATCACGAAGTAAGAACACGAACTTTGAACATGATAAGCTTCACCCTCTAGCGGTATCCACACCACGAACGAATATCAAGGAGCTTCTTGATCTTGGTTGCTAGACCAAAATTGTGAAACACGTTTTCACAATTGATATGAACTATATGAAATATTATTTGTATATAATTTTGTTCTTCAATCTAGGATCTCTTAGAACAAAATAATTCTCTCACAAACTCTTTGGAGGCTTGCACAAAAATATGTATTGATTCTGGCCAAATTAGGGTTGTTTATATACAAGTTAGACCTATTCCAAATAGGTAACTTGTGTCTAAACCCGCAAGGAATTGTAATTAGGAAAGTCCAAGACCTGTTAAAAATCTGTTTCCAAATTGAATCAGGAAACCAATCCCGACAAACTGTGCGGCCGCCCAAAACAAACTATGCGGTCGCACACTCAACCTGGATCAATTATGGTACATTTGAGCCAAAGTGTGCGGCCGCTCAAGATATTCTGTGCGGTCTCACACTTGCTCCAGTCTCCCTTAATTTCTAAAATCCCTCAATGGTCCTTCGTCCCAATATTCCAATATAGTCCTTTTTTGGATTCGTTTTATTGTGTGTGACCCTCGAGGATTATACTAAGTTGGCAATGGGTTCAAACATGAAACCATATGATATGATTAGGTTCTAGCAAACTGTCATACCTACCCAAATAGTATAACTAGATACAAGTTCGCATTCCATTTAGAATATGTCACAATCCTTTTGTCTACGATGACATTGAACACAAGTCATGGTCAACAAGTCAACTTGTCTTTGTTCAATACTTTCTCGATTCCGAATATGTTGATAATCCAAACGACATTGATCTAATCAATTCATTTGAGTCCGGCCAAACATTTTCATCAACATTATTCCTACGAGAGGCCTAAGCTTGACATCTCTCCGAGGAGGGACAAATCCATTTAGCTTATTATTCTTCCCTACGTGAATTCGATTATGCCAATCATATCCTTTATAACTACCTGGTTAAAGATAGCATTTGAATATGTCAAACATAATGTTCATCAAGTGGAAGACTATAATAACTTCATGTCTAAGGATTCAAATGACATAACTAATATGAGATATATGTACGACATAGACCATGACATAAATCTCATACAGCGGGTCATATCCAGTACCTTGTTCTAAACAAGTACCCATAAATCTAACATGATCATCCCATGATCATTTAGCCTTTATACTAGTGCTTAACAAGTACTAGGGACGGATATTATTATAAGTAAACATGAACAACAATAATAAGCAAAATATCTCTTTATTGATATGAAATAAATGATAACAATTACAACGTTTATTAAACGTGCCTAGGGCACCACTACCAACAATCTCACACTTGCCCTAGGCCCAATCTCCCATGTATCTAATACCCATGGACCTAAGTCCCTTTGTTAGCGGGTTCGCAACATTATCATCAGTAGGTACTCTGCATATATTCACGTCTTCCCTATCAATGATTTCTCGAATGATATTAAAACGCCTAAGTATGTGTTTGGATTTCTGATGTGCTCTTTGTTCTTTGCTTGAGCAATAGCACCATTATTATCGCAATAAAAGTCTATTGGATTAGCAATGCTAGGAACCACTTCAAGTTCAGTAATGAACTTCTTAATCCAAATAGCTTCCTTTGCAGCATCTGATGCAGCAATATTGTTAGTACCCGACCTGAAAATGAGCTTATTAGGACTTTCCCAAAAATACAAGGACTTTATAGGAATTAGAAACCTTGCAAATACTTATCCCGGATTCCCGAAATATCTCATTTATGACAAAATCTATCAAATTAGGTAGTAAATGGTTTCCTTAAAACCATGCAGAAACCCTAGCTTAAGAATCAAGTCAGCCTGCAACATTGGCCACGCGGCCAACCTTGCTCCGCGTTGATCTTGGCCACGCGGCCACTCTTGTCACCAGCTTCACCCATGGCCAGGCGGCCAACCTTGCTCTGGATGATCTCAGCCGTCAGATCTTCCTATCAGTTTACTATATAAATCAATCCCATGCTATTGGTTTAGGATCCGAATTTTAGAGCTTCGAAGTGACGATTTTGCTCCCAAATCAAGTCATTCAAGCCTCCAAAAACACTCTCAAGAATCCCAAGAAGATCCAAGGTTATTTCTTGCCAACAAAGGTAAGTTTTCTAACTTTTTCTTCATGTTCTTGCATTATTTTTAATGTAGATCTTTGATATTCATATTCTTAATATGTTTATTCATGTGTTCTTCATAATATTCATGTTCTTGCATGTTTATTCATAGTTTCTTCATATGCTTTGCATGTTCATTCATATGTTCATAATATGTTCTTCATATGTTCATCGTGTTCATAAATTAAAACCTTATTTATGCTATATTTAGGGTTGCGATCTTCATGTTTGCATGTTATTTCATAACCGATGATGATCTAGGGTTCATCAACCCAAGGATGATCTAGGAACTATTTCTAAACCCTAAACTTTAGGTAATTACTTCCATGATCAATAATCCTCCCATGATGAATGTGATGAATGTTCATTGAGATCTCATTGATGGCATAGTCATTATTCTAGGATGTGATCATCATGCATGTTTCTTTCTCCTCCCTCTTCATTATGCATGATCCCTATTCTCTCTCCACATTCTAATTATGTACGAACTACGCTGACCTGAGCTTCTCACATTGAGAGGAAGTAGGCAATCTTCGGATCTGGTCTCAATCACTAACACACTACATACACCGCATCATGATAGAAAGACCGATCAATTCGGGCAATAGGAGTGATAACGTGAATATTCTTCTCTTGTTGTAATTTGACCCCCGAACCCATTAAACATGCTTTTCTCAAAGTTTTGGCTATAATTAAAACGGCGTGGCGACTCTCATAATTTTAATGTTGCAATGAATATCCCAAATTCAAACACACGTATTCACAGTGGCGACTCTGCTGGGGACTGCTTTAAAACTTTTTCAAACTTAGTGGGTCTAAATTTCGTCACATCATGATGCTTGCCATGTTTACACATGCACACACTTGCCATGTTTACACATGCACACACCTGCCATGTTTATACATGCACACACTTTCCATGTTTACACATGCACACACCTGCCATGTTTACACTTGCACACACCTGCCATGTTTACACATGCACACTTTCCATGTATACACATGCACCCTACACACACCTGCCATGTACACACATGCACCCTACACACACCTGCCATGTTTACACATGCACCCTACACACACTTACCATGTTTACACATGCACACACTTGCCATGTTTACACATGCACACACTTGCCATATTTACACATGCACAGACTTGCCATGTTTACACGTGCACCTCACACACACTTGCCATGTTTACACATGCACCTCACACACTTGCCATGTTTACACATGCACACACTTGCCATGTTTACACATGCACCTCACATACTTGCCATGTTTACACATGCACCCATGCACCCCGCAATGTTAATACTTGTATTTTGTTGATACTTGTACTTTATATATACCTTGTATCCTTGTACCTTTGTTATTTTCGCCTTAGTATTAGGGTCAAACAAAACTCTGCTATGCTCCCTTGTACATTATTTTCCATTGCATTGCATAGCATCATTCAAACATTCAAAACTTCTCTCTTTTATCCTTAAAAAGAATTAGTTTCTTGCCACACACTACCACTAGTCCGTGTCTGCACTGCACAGGTCCCCATTACCCGGAGTATTCGATGTGCAGGAATTTGTGCGCTACTGCCGCCCTCTTTTCGAGACACTCGTCTACTCCACTCACCGTGTACGTTCCGCGAGCGGTGGGAACCTTTTACCTTACCCGTGTCAACCCACACATAGAGATTAGGGCATTCCTTAGACCAACCATTTAGGATGTAAATAAATGCAAAACTTTTCGCAAAATAAAATGTGCAATGCATCTAGACGACCTCTAAGGTCCATCGCTCACCCCTTGGGCCATCTATCAAAATTCCTCATCTTGGCCTATCTAGGTTACCTACCCATCATTGCGATCCATTTGGGTCTACCCTTCATCTTGACCCGCTTTGGTCAAAATCCCATCAACCTTTGACCCCCTGGGTCAACCTTATCCGCCTTTGACCTCTTAGGTCAACCTCATCCACCTTTGACCTCTTAGGTCTACCCTTGACCCCCTAGGTCAACTTTATCACCTTCGGCCTCTTAGGTCACCCCTCAACCTCTTAGGTTAACCCTTGACCGCCTAGGTCAACCTCATCCACCTTTGACCTCTTAGGTCAACCCTTGACTGCCTAGGTCAACCTCATCCGCCTTTGGCCTCTTAGGTCAACCCTTGACCTCCTAGGTCAACCTTATCACCTCCGACCTCTTAGGTCAACCCTTGACCACCTAGGTCAACCTTATCACCTCCGACCCCTTAGGTCAACCTTATCACCTTTGACCCCCTAGGTCAAACTTGTCTACCTTCGACCTCTTAGGTCAACCCTTGACGTCCTAGGACACCCTTATCACATTTAATCCCCTAGGTAAACATTATCATCTTTGACCTCTTAGGTCTACCCTTGACCCCCTAGGTCAACCTCATCCGCCTTCGACCTCTTAGGTCAACCTTTGACCCCTTAGGTCAACTTTATCACCCCTTGACCTCTTAGGTCAACCTTTGACCCCCTCGGTCAACATTATCACCTGTTGACCTCTTAGGTCAACCTTTGACCTCCTAGGTCAACCCAATCACCTTCGACCTCTTAGGTCAAACCTGGACTCCTAGGTCAACCTTATCCGTTTTTGACCTCTTAGGTCAATCTTTGATTCCATAAGTGAACCCAATTACCTTTGGTCCTAACCCGCTTAGGTCAAACCGTCATCTTGACCCACCTAGGTCATTATTTGACCCACCGTCGTCCAGACCAACCTAGGTCAACCCGTTTAGGTCCACACACCATCCTTGACCCATTTAGGTCAACTTGTCCGTCTTAGGTTAAAACTACCCCTTAACCTTTGACCCGTCAAGGTCACCCCGTGACCCGCTTAGGTCGACTTACCTATCTTGGATCCATCTAGGTCAATCTCTAACCTTCCTTAGTCTACCAACCCGAATAAGTCAACCTTAGACCCGCTTAGGTCAAACCATGTCCATCCTGCTTAGATCATCCCATAGGCAAACCGCTACAACCCGCTATCTTGATTCATTCACCATATAGGTCAATCCAACCCTTCTCATTTAGGTCGACCTATCCTTTACCCATCTAGGTCAACCCACCATTATCGTCGCATCCTAGCTTGAACCACTTCTTGTCTCAAACCTTAGGTCAAACCTTAGGTCAAATTTAGGTCAAACCTTAGGTCAAACCATACCCTACTCAATCAAAACCAACTCCTATAGGTCTTCCTCACCCATGCTTGACCAAGGACCGAGTCATCTCCCTCTTTTTGACCCCTATGGTCATCTCTCACCTCTTTTTAAAAGTCTAACTTGATTCGAACTACGGCGACCTGAGCCTCTTATTGTGTGGGACCTCTCCCCCATGATAAGGGGAACGTAGGCAACTTCGGCCCGGTCAAACTTTCAATTTTTTACCAAAATGCATTTTAAAAATGTGGAGACCGACTCTTTTCCAAAAAATGATTTTATTACAATGCCTTATCATTAAATACGAATCTAATTTAATTCAACTAAGAGGCTTAATTCTTTCATGACTAGAGTTCTGCATCATGTCGGCTGCAAGGAACATCGAAGTTGCAACTGAAGCTGCTACCCAAGATCCCGAGACAATCCTCTACACCGGTACTGCTCTCAGTAAGCAAGCATCCCACTTTAAAGCCATCCTCGATGAACAAGCAATCCACTTTAAGGCCATTCTCAACGAGCAAGCAACACACTTTCAGAAGGAGATGCATACGACCCTAAGAAATATCGAGAGGCGCCATTTGTCTGAAATTCGTGGCGTTTATGATTACCTCAGCCGAGTTCTCCCTCTTGCTCAATGTCAACACCCGTACGCTCCTCAAATGTACGGGCCGCTACAGACTTCCCCCGTTGGGATGCCTCCTAAGACTACTCATCAACGACAGGTACCGGTACCTAAACCACCCTCAAATACAGTTCGGAAGGACGAACGCGAGTACAATGACTTGGGTATGCCATTAGCCAAACTCTACAAAAGTCTATTTCAAGACGGCAAGTTGTCTCCTTTGTTCAACTATGAACCAAGTAGGGTGAAGCAAGGCTTGGATCCCTCCAAACACTGCCAATACCACCAGTACATTGGGCATGACACCGAAGATTGCCTCCAATTGAGGAGAAAGATTCAAAGCCTCATTGATAGCGGAGCCATCACCCGCGATAGGAATGCATGAGCGTGAGCAAAGTCCAAACAGGAAAGAGCAAACTGGGGCTACCTCTTTTAAATAATAAATAAAAAGGGTCATTCAGTCTTCGTAGGTTCTAGAGTGTCTTTAGTCAAAAGTCCACCTTGGACTATTTTTGTTTCTTTAGTAAAAGTCCACGCCGGATTAGTCGTTTTTCTTTCAAATAATAAAAGAGTCTTTATTTCTTTTCTCTCTAGACTTGAGACATAATCTTGCATAAATCAATTCCATGAAAATTGTCTTATTCACCATCTTCACTTGATTGCTATATCTTTATATGATGAATTAATCTTAATCTTACTCATTAATGACGACTCATTAAAAGGTAAATGGACCCACAAACCATTCACATAACTAAGTACACAATTAGTCTCAAGATAACAAATGCTTTGACCAATTGGGATGAACGAATCACTTTCTCTTCTCTTTACATTCTACCCCCATACACTCTCTCTACACACTCACCCCTTGTACACCCTTCATGTACACTCTCTATATACACCTTCTCCCATACACTATCCTCATACGCCTCTCATCCCACCATTAGACCCCTTTTCCATACGGTCATGACAAAGAAATGGACTGCGGTTGCTCATCATCAAATAGACATCCATGCTGCCACAATTTAAGGGGTTGTTTGTTCCCTTCATAAGTACTACATGCCGATACACCGGGGCTGTCCGTATCCCATCGCAAATATAAAAGGAATGTACGAGGTCATTCATGCCATTAATAGGTGCACGTGATAATCCGATGGAGCTCTACCGGTGAAGATCAAGGGGCTAAGATGCCCGCCACCAGCAAAAGGCCGCTTGAACTATAAGGAGGCTACCTCGCAATCGAGAGAGGCAAAAGAAAACTAGGGGCTTGTCTTGCCCAATGTTTCATGTACAAATGTATATATATATATATAAAAAGGGGGGGGGCTCGCTAGGTTGAAACCCAAAAGGGCGACCTAGGCAAAAGTTAGAACATTGCACAAAAAAGAAGCCCACTAGGTTGAAAACCCGAAAGGGCGGCCTAGGCAAAAAAAAAGGGTGTGCACAAAGAGATAAAATAAAAAGAAAAATAGAAGGGGCTATCACCATGGAAAAGTAAAAGTCCCATTTTCTTTTCACCTCAAATGTTCTATTTTCCTTTCTTTCCTTACAAAGTAGATAAAACGGCAACAACCCATGACAACTACGATGGAGCAATCCACTGCAACAACTACAAAGGAGTAATACACTGCAATGAGCTACAAAGAACAACTCACCTCAAACGAACCTCACACCCCTAAACTCAAAACCCAACCTCATCGTCAACCGGGCAACCACTCAAAGCCAAACATAACCTACCTTGGGCCAACTTTCTTTCTTTTCTTTCCTCCCACACATACCCACTGAAACCCGACACCATCGTCAAGCGGGTCATCCCCGAACTACGCAGACCTGAGCTCCTCACCTTGAGGAGAACGTAGGCAACCTCCCGGTTCGGTCCAAAATATACACAACCCACCTCGAGCCAATTTTCTTTCTCTTCTCTCTTCCCCCATATTTCTACTCCTGACTTCTTCACTCACAATTGATCAAAACATTTATTAATTTGAGGCTACTTGTTTACCAATTAACCATAACTCATTAACTAATCAACGAGGTCCATTCTCGAGCAATCAAATGAGAATATTGAATAAAACAATTTTCAAATGTCTCGACAAGTCTTCTGTTCTACAATCTAGGAAAGAGCTAAACACTTACTTTCTGTCAAGCAGGGGCTTCCTTCCTTTTATATACACTCAATTGTCTAAAGAGTCAAAATGCGAGTACTATCTCTCTCTCCCTCTCACTATCACCAAAATGCCCCCGCATGTTTAAACAATTATTTTTCCTTTTTTGAGTCGACTGAATGATTTTCAAAAAAAAAAAAAAAAAAAAAAAAAAAAAAAGATGACGCAAAAGAGATGCCCGCTAGATTGAAAACCCGAAAGGGCGGTCTAGGCAGAAAAAAGGGTGTGTCTTAAAGGAGGTAGGATACCCCGCTCTACACCCTTATCGAACTGGGGCTTCCCCAACAGAATGGGTCGACTATGTGTTTTCTCGGAGAATACCGAGGTCCCAACAAGAATATACTTAGAAGAAGGGCATCCCTCATCATCAAGCTTGACGTAGAGTTTCTCAAAGGAGGGAGGGTACCCGCTCACCAAATTAGATAATCCCCAACGGAATGGGTCGACTATGTGGTTTCCCAGAGAATACCGAGGCGTCAACAAGGATACACTTAGAAGAAGGGCACCCCTCATCGTCAAACTCGGCACGCGACGACCTATTTGGATTGATTAGAATCATAATTAATTATAAGGCATCTGTATAAGATCATAACACTTTCATAAAGTTTTCTCCTCCCCGACACTTTGTTTATAAACCCTCACTCTTGGTCTCCACAAAATTGTAAAAACATCTTCGGTCCGTCCGGGACCCATTTATGTGATTCCCAGAGTTGACTCGGTCCTTTACCCTATCTCCTACACTTTAGGGAACCTTTAGGACTAAACCCTCAACTCTCTAGGTCCCAAGCCTACCCGGTCAGTCTTACCTAGGTTACACCATAACTCCTTAGGTCCCGAACCTACCCGGTGAGTCTTACCTAGATTACATCATAACCCCTTAGTTCGACCTTCCGCAAGTTTGTAGCATGACCCCTTAGGCCTTAAACCGGCTCTACCTAGACCTTCAAACCTTAAACCGGTTAGCCAAAGCCAAGTCCTTAGGATGAACCATTAGGTCCCGAACCTACTGGTCCCAAGACTACCCGATCTCCTAGATCTCAAACCTACCAACACATACTCGTCCTTACCCTATCTAGGCCATAGCTCTTTTATCCTCCTAGGTCCAGCCTCTTAGATCTACCCAGTCTAACCTGTTGAACGATCCCTTAGATCCTAAGTCCATGCAAGGCCGCCAAACACCTACCTTATAGGTCTCTAGCATATCTGATTCACACCTTAGGTCTCAACTCCTAAACCCTTTAGATCACAAAACTGTCTACCCTCTAAGTCTATAACCTTAGAGCTCGTCCCTTAGAACTCTTTAGTTCCCAAGCCTTCTTGGTCTGACCAACTAAATCTATGTTATCCATACTTCTTGGGTCTAAACCCCTCTACAAACCTGGTGTCACCCATTAGCCGCGAGAGACTACCTAGCCTGACCTTCACCCCTTAGGTCTCCAACCTACTTAATCCAAGTCGAGTCCAAACCTCGAACCTACGCGATCCTCTCCTTAAACTCCATGGATCTCAAACATCGCTCCCCTAACCTAAACCTCGAACCTGCTCAAGCACATAGGATCTCCTGCGTACCGCGCCATGCCATAGACCCGTCCGGTCAGAACTCGTGCGCTTAACACCTTTGGGGTCCCATCCCTAGCCTACCTTCAGAATCGCCGAACGAGCTTGGTCACGCGCAATGACCTCTAAGACAAACTTAGGTCCTAAGCATACCCAATCCAACTTAGGCACCTATTGTACTCGAGCAAAGTCTTGGACACTCAATCCCTTTACCTAAAGCGCCAACATGGTCACATGTCCAGACCCATTTCTCGCACATGGCTCACACCTAGCACACCTTAGAGCCCAAACCCGACATGCGTATTAGGTACTAGGATCATCCAATCCCAATCCATTGCTCCTTGGCCGACCTCAAGCCTGCTTGGTCCTAATCCATAACGCGGTTTCTCTAGGACAAAAGACTTACCCGCTTGAAAGCCTTATGTTCCAACGCTACCCTGCCTAGCCTTCGATCTCCTAGATCTCACGCCTACCATTCCATTAGGCCCCGGTCTCCTTAACACATGTCTGAGTCTTACCCTAGCTAAACCCTAGAACTTTAGCCTAGGTCTAATCTATCGAGCCTATCCAGCCACAAGGTATCAAGCTCATTTGCCCCAAACCGCAACACTCTTAGACCTCAAACTTGCTCGGTCTAAACCAAGACAAACCTTCAAATGCTTTCGGTCTCCAAACCCTAGCCTTAAACCTAGGTAAACACATTCTCTAAACCCTAGCCTCAAGCCTAGGTAGTCATATCATTCTCTCTGAACCCTAGCCTCAAGCCTAGGTAATTACATCCTTCCTAAACCCTAGCCCCGAGCCTAGGTAGTTACATCCCTTCCAAACCTAGGTATTTACACCCTTCCTAAACCCTAGCCTTGATCCTAGGTAGTCACGTATCCTCTCTAAACCCTAGCCTCAAGCCTAGGTAGTCATATCATTCTCTCTGAACCCTAGCCTCAAGCCTAGGTAATTACATCCTTTCAAACCCTAGCCTAAAGCCTAGGAAGTTACATCCTTCTTAAACCCTAGCCTTGATCCTAGGTAGCTACACCCTTCCTAAACCCTAACCTTAATCCTAGGTAGTCACATATCCTCTCTAAACCCTAGCCTTAAGCCTAGGAAACCACAACATCCCCTTTAACCCTAGCCCAAATTCTAGGGAATTTCCAAAGCCCCGTATGCAACATCATTTCCAAATTCCCGAAACCCTAGTCTCGAAACCTAGGAAATTTACAATCTCAATTCTCCGTTTTATTGAACCCTAGTCCAAAACCTAGGATATAATGCCCTGTCCAAAACTCAATCGACCCTAGCCTCAGGCCTAGGAAGCCGCGTTCGCTCTGAACCCTAGCCTCGAGCCTAGGTAGTCGCATTCGCTCTAAACCCTAGCCTCGAGCCTAGGTACTCGCATTCGCTCCAAACCCTAGCCTCAAGCCTAGGTAGTCGCACTCTTTCTAAACCCTAGCCGCAGGGCCTAGGAGACTATATCCTCACTAAACTCTATCATCGAGCCTAGGATTCAACATTCCCTTCAAACCCTAGTCCTAGACTTAGGAAATTCCTTTACCTTAGTCTCAAAATATAGGAAGTTTACAGTCCTTAGCCTTAAAACCTAGCCTAAAGCCTAGGTTACCACGAACATTTCCAAGCCTTAGTCACCAATCCCGGAAAATGGTGAACCCTAACATCAAGCTTAGTGGACCTTCCACAAAAGCAATCCCTCTTCCCAACGGTCCATGGTCTCAAGCCTAGGAAGTCACAACCTTTCCAACTCCCAGCCTTATGTCTAAAAGCCAACGCCTTTGCAACCTCTGAGCCTACCACAACTCCAAGCCCTAGCCTCCTAGACCTAGGAAATTCCTAAACCCTAGTCCCAAACCTAGGAGAGTCATGGTCCTTAAACACCGGTTTCCAAACCCTTGTTCGAAACCCTAACATTTAGGAAGTTCCGAAACCTCAACCTTTCCAAGCCCTAGCACTAAGCCTAGGATAGAATACTCTCCTCATGCTTAAATAAACTCCAATCCCTAGCCTGTAAGCCTAGGAAACCCACATTATCTCCAAGACATAATCTAAATCCCAAGAAGCCGTGACATCTTTGGCATCCCTATCTCAAGATTAGGAGATCACCATCTTCCTTATTCCCTTTCCTTAAAAAAGCCTTAGGTCCTACCTCTAGGCAACCAAGAAAAATATCCCTTACCTAACACCTTGGTCTCAATGGCTCGTAGCCTCATCCCCTCCTAAATTAGGATAAGCGGAACCCAGATCATGTTTCCCATATTAGCAACTCCCCGAGAGTCCATCTCCTTCGCGTCTCCCTAAAGGTCATTTGCCCTTGTGACTCACCAAAGAGTCCCTTGTGACTCCCCGAAAGTCTATCACCTTTGTGATTCCCCGAGAGTCCGTCACCCTTGTGACTCCCCGAGAGTCTATCACCTTTGTGACTCCCCGAGAGTTCATCCCGTTTGCGACTTCATAACAATCCATCATCTTTGCCTCCACATGCAAAATTTTAGTTTTACCCCTAGTACATTCCCCTTTGATTCATTTTAGGTGCCCTTACCGCTGTTTTGACTGATATTCGATACCTTTGGGAACGGAAAGCCCCTTAAATTTCCATTCTTCACCAAATATTTGCTTAGGATTCATATGGTTGTAGAGACTTCGGCGCCTCTATGACATACGCATCCTAGATCGATCGCGATTGGCAGAAGCCTCGGCGTTTCTGTTTGCGAGAGATCCAGCATCTATTATTTTAGCATTTCCTAATATTTGCTTAGGATTCGTATGGTTGTAGAGACTTTGGCGCCTCTATGACATACGCATCCTAGATCGATCGTGATTGGCAGAAGCCTCGGCGTTTCTATTTGCGAGAGATCCAGCATCTATTATTTTAGCATTTCCTAATATTTGCTTAGGATTCGTATGGTTGTAGAGACTTTGGCGCCTCTATGACATACGCATCCTAGATCGATCGTGATTGGCAGAAGCCTCGGCGTTTCTGTTTGCGAGAGATCCAGCATCTATTATTTTAGTATTTCCTAATATATGCTTAGGATTCGTATGGTTGTAGAGACTTCGGCGCCTCTATGACATACGTATCCTAGATCGATCGCAATTGGCAGAAGCCTCGGCGTTTATGTTTGCGAGAGGTCCAGCATCTATTATTAGGGTTCGTATGATTGTAGAGACTTCGGCGCCTCTATGACATACGTATCCTTGATCAATCGTGATTGGCAAAAGCCTCGGCGTTTCTGTTTGCGAGAGATCCAGCATCTATTAGGGTTCGTATGATTGTAGAGACTTCGGCGCCTCTATGACATACGTATCCTTGATCAATCGTGATTCGCAGAAGCCTCGGCGTTTCTGTTTGCGAGAGATCCAGTACCTATTATTAGGATTCGTATGATTGTAGAGACTTCGGCGCCTCTATGACATACGTATCCTTGATCGCTCGTGGTTGGTAGAAGCCTCGGCGTTTCTTTAGCATAATCGGCAGGAGCCCTGGCGATCCTGATTGCGTTTACCATTCCATCTTGGGATTATTTAGACAACGTAGTCTTTATTTTTCCCAAATGAATTCATTTCCTAACGAATGTTCGTTCTTCATACAGGATAGTGCCCGTAGGTTTATTATCCATAGCAGAAGTCCGATGGCTCGCTTTTCCTAATCGCTCTGAACTACGACCGGCTTGATTCCTCGGAGGATACGTAGGAAACCTGAAAAGGTTCAGCCACCCGACCGACATGGTCATCTATCATCCCCAGCAGGTGCATTTTCCCCAGCAGAAGACGTTGTTCCCCATCAGAGGACAGTCCTTCCCAATTTCCCCATCAGATTTGAACTACGTTTGGCTTGATTCCCCCGCGGATACGTAGGTCGCCTGCCAAGGTTCAGCCGTTCCCTTACCTTTCATCTGTTTTGAAACTCATGTTTCAGACGGATCCTTCTTTTATCGTCGACCCCACATTGCCCTGCAAGAAGCGTCGCCGAGGGGCTACTGTTAGTTTAGGACTTTCCCAAAAATCCAAGGACTTTATAGGAATTAGAAACCTTGCAAAGACTTGTCCCAGATTCCCGAAATATCTCATTTATGACAAAATCTATCAAATTAAGTAGTAAATGGTTTCCTTAAAACCATGCAGAAACCCTAGCTTAAGAATCAAGTCAGCCTGCAACATTGGCCACGCGGCCAACCTTGCTCCGATCAATTCAGGCAATAGGAGTGATAACGTGAATATTCTTCTCTTGTTGTAATTTGACCCCCGAACCCATTAAACATGCTTTTCTCAAAGTTTTGGCTATAATTAAAACGGCGTGGCGACTCTCATAATTTTAATGTTGCAATGAATATCCCAAATTCAAACACACGTATTCACAAATATACTCAGCTTCCATTGTAGAATCAGCGGTTGTACTTTGCTTGGAACTCTTCCAGCTTACAGCTCCACCATTTAACATAAACACAAAACCCTATTGCGATCGACTATCATCTTTGTCGGTTTGGAAGATTGCATCCGTGTAAGAACTTACGACGAGATCATCTTCCATTCCTCCATAGACTAAAAATGAATCTTTAGTCCTTCTCAAATACTTAAGAATCGCTTTAACAGCCATCCAGTGACTTTCACCGGGGTTGGATTGATATCTACTCGTCATGCTCAAAGCATAAGATACATCCGGCCTAGTACATATCATGGCATACATGATGGACCCAATTGCCGAGGCATATGGAACAACATTCATTTTCTCACGCTCATCATTTGTATTAGGACATTGAGTCTTGCTTAGAGAAACTCCATGTAACACTGGCAAGGTTCCACTCCTAGAATTTTCCATGCGGAATCTTCTAATGACCTTGTCAATGTATGTACTTTGGCTTAAACCAATTAGCTTCCTTGATCTATCTTTATAGATCTTGATGCCAAGTATATATACGGCTTCACCCATATCTTTCATTACGAAGCCCTTTCCTAACCAAGTCTTTATAGACTGAAGTGTAGGAATGTCGTTTCCAATGAGCAATATGCATTCACATATAAGATAAGGAATAGCACTATGCTCCCACTAATCTTCTTGTATACACAAGGCTCATCTTCGTTCTTGATGAAGCCAAACTCTTTGACCGATTCATCAAAACGAAGATTCCAACTCCTAGAAGCTTGCTTCAATCCATAGATGGATCTCCATAATTTGCATACTTTAGAATTTTATTCAAAACCTTCTGGTTGTGTCATATACACATCCTCTTAAAGTTTTCCATTTAGGAAAGCGGTTTTGACATCCATTTGCCATATTTCATAGTCATGATATACGGCAATGGCAAGCAAAATTCTTATAGACTTGATCATTGCTACGGGTGAAAAGGTTTCATCATAGTCAATACCATGAACTTGCCTATAACCTTTCGCTACAAGTCTAGCTTTGTATGTATGCACCTTCCCATCCATGTCAGTCTTCTTCTTGAAGACCCATTTGCATCCTATTGTTTTTACACCTTCGGGCGCATCAATCAAATTCCAAACTTGATTATCTTGCATGGATTGCAATTCGGATTCCATGGCTCCAAGCCACTTGTCCGAATCAGGAGAAGACATCGCCTCTTGGTAGGTGGTCGGTTCATCATTCTCAATGATCTCCACCTCATTACTATCCTTTATGAGAAATCCATATCTCTCGGGCTCGGATCGTAACCTACCAGATCTGCGAGTTACTTGTGTATTCTGAACAGGTTCCACAACTCCTTGTGGTTCTTGGTCTTGTTCCACTATTGGTTCAATGTTATTTTCTGGGTCTCGAATTTCTTCAAGATTTATTTTACTCCCACTGATTTCTTTGGAGAGAAACTCTTTCTCTAGAAAGACACCAGTTCGGGCAACAAAAACTTTGTTGTCCGTTTGGTTGTAAAAGTAATATCCTTTAGTTTCCTTAGGATATCCCACTAAATTATATTTATCAGATTTGTGTGCAAGTTTGTCTGAGACAAGTCTTTTGACAAAAGCTTCACAACCCCAAATCTTCATGAAAGACAGACTAGGCTTCTTTCCGCTCCACATCTCATATAGAGTCTTTTGAACCGATTTAGTTGGAACATGATTTAGTGTGAAAGCAGCGGTTTCTAGAGCGTAACCCCAAAAGGATATTGGAAGATCAACTTGACTCATCATTGATCGAACCATGTCTAACAAAGTCCGATTTCTCCTCTCGGACACACCATTACATTGTGGTGTTCCGGGTGGAGTCAATTGTGAAATTATTCCACAATTCTTTAAATGATCATCAAATTCATGACTCAAGTATTCTCCACCTCGATCTGATCGTAGTGCCTTAATATTTTGCCAAGTTGTTTTACTACTTCATTTTGAAATATTTTAAATATCTCAAATGCTTCACTTTTATGTTTCATTAGGTAAACATACCCAAATCTACTATAATCATCAGTGAAAGTTATGAAGTATTGAAATACTCCCCTAGCATTGCTACTTAATGGTCCGCATACATCGGAATGTATCAACCCCAATAAGTCACTTGCCCTTTCACCTAGCTTGGTGAAAGGTGTCTTAGTCATTTTTCCAAGAAGACACGACTCGTAAGTATCATATGACTGAAGGTCACATGAACCCAAATGACCGTCCCCATGGAGTTTTGAGATACGCTTCTCATTAATATGACCAAGACGGCAATGCCACAAATAAGTATGATTTACATCATTAGGTTTAGATTTCTTATTTACATGATAGACATTGTTATTATTTTCATTCTTGATATCCAAGATATAAAGGCCATTAAATGAATTAGCAATACCATAAAGCACATCATTTAAATAAATAGAAAATCTCTTATTCTCAATAAGAAATTTAAAACCTTCATTATCCAAACAAGAAATTGAAATAATATTTCTACTTAAATCTGGTACATAATAGCAATTGTTCAAAACAAGTATTAGACCAGAAGGTAAAGTGACTTCGTAAGTCCCTACGGTTAATGGAGAAACTCTTGCTCCATTCCCCACACGTAGGTCTACTTCACCATCTTTAAGCAGTCTCATATTCTTTAGTCCCTGCACATTTAGACAAATGTGAGAACCTCATCCGGTATCCAATACCCAAGAATCAGTGGTAGATAGGAGAATATCTATCATATAGATACCTGAAGTCGACGCAGCCTTGCTGCCCTTCTTCTTCTTTTGCTCTTCCAAGAAAGCCTTGCAATTACGTTTCCAATGACCAATTTCATGGCAATGGAAACAGATTGCATCCTTTTGTGAATCGGGTTTTGCCTTAGAAGCCTTGGCAACCTTTGCCTTGCTTATCTTGGGTTTGACAACTTTCTTACCCTTTCCTTTGGCACTAGCCTTCTTCCCATCATGAACCAAGAGCACAGGAGAACCTTTCTCCACAATCTTCATCTCCGCAGTCTTAAGCATATTATGCAACTCGGAGAGATTCTTATCCATTCCATGCATGTTATAATTCATCACAAACTGATTATAACACTTTGGCAATGAATTAAGAATGAGATCCGTGGCTAGATCCAATGGGATTGGATAGCCAAGTTTCTCAAGATGCTCTACATAGACTTTCATTTTAAGCATGTGAGGACTCACTTGTTGCCCTTCACTCATTTTGCAAGAAGTGAATGCAACAATGGTCTTGTACCTCTCTTGCCTAGCTTGCTTCTTGAAATATGTCTCTTAACTCCACGCCTATCTCATAGGCTTCCAAATGTTCCAAACTTTGTTGGAGTTTTGAGCACATAGTAGCAAGCATGAGACAACTTACATCTATAGAATCATTACGATGTTTCTTGCAATTGTCTCTTTCTGCCCTAGGGGCAGTGGCTTCTGCTTCTACAGGAAGAGGCCCATCGAGAATGTACAACTTATCTTCTTGCCTTAGAACAATTCTTAGGCTACGGATCCAATCCATAAAGTTAGTACCATTCTCTTGGAGCTTATCCTTCTCAAGGATCGATCGCAACGAAATTGATTGAGTGTTGTTAGTCATTATCTACAATTATGCAAAATTTCCAAAATTTAATAAGTACCAATGTTGTTCGAATATATGTTTAGGACATAGAATTGCTTAATCTCAATCATAGTTATCACTTAGGATCCCCCAATTTTATTAGAACCTTTGTAAGGTACCCTTAGGATTCTTGGTGAACAGCACAGGTGTATTACATCTCTTCATACAAAGCAAACCAGCAATAGGAAGCAAATCAGCAGACTAGTAAACAAGTTGCTGATCAACTCTATTCTCAACATGCGACAAGTTGCCGATCAACTTGCAACAAAGTTGCCGATCAACTACATTCTCAACATGCCGATAAAGAAAGACAGTCTGTACTGTCAGTCAGGTTACATCGTTTCATCTTAAAGTCAACCTTGCTGATTGTCCCTGTCCTTTCATACTGCCTTATCAGAAAGTTGTTTAACTGCTCTGTCATGATTACTGCGCCGTCTGACACATAGCTAGTTTTAGCTATACTTTGTCCCTACTTGCTTTTTGCAGGTAACCGGTTGAGACAAAGGGGTCTTTACCCATCAGACTTTTGCAAGTATGCGTGTACTCCATATCTTCGCCATTGATGCTAAAGATACCGCATTTAATGCTCCTCAACTACCCAACTGGATATTCAAATTGCAAGCCTTCTTCCACAAGACTCAAGACATTCACTCCTCTTATAAATAGTGGACTTGGAGCATTGAAGAAGGTTGGTGAAAATAAAGCATTGAAGAGAGTTGAATGTTTTTGAGTATTCATTAAAGACTCAAACATTTTGTGTCCAGATAATCATTAGATCATTTAATAGGACATACACTTGTGCACCAACTCAAACAACATTGTTAGTATTCCCGAACTAGATCATTTAAGGAATACGTTGTTTAAGTTATTCACACACCCACCTGAGTGAGATAAGTTCTCTTGAACTTGCCGCTCAAAAACACTTGGTCAGATTTGTTTTACGATCCATTAGAAATTTCTAGAACTTAGTCTTTGTATACCGGCAAAGCCGTGCTTGTAATAGACTAGAGATATCTAATAGTACTCTTAACCCAAATCCAAGTTCTGACCAAGCTTGGTAGAGGACGTAGCAGTATTTACACTGTGAACCTCTCCAAATCCTTGTGTCTCTGTTGCTTACTTTATCATTGCCGGTTGGAATTCTATCACCGGCAGATTGCATATGTTCGTACTGATTCATTGTAATTTCCATTGACCAATCTCTTGAAACTGCATTGAACTTTTGGAAACAACTTTGTGTTTAAACTAAGCTCTGAAAACTATTTCTTACCGATTTAAAAGTGTGAGTTAAAACTTAGTCATATCTTCTCCGCTGCGCTTACTGATAATAGTTTGCAAACTGATAAGTGACTTTGCATTTAAAAGTGTTTCTTTGTAAAAGTTTTAAAAAGGCTATTCACCCCCCCCCCCTCTAGCCTATTTTCCTACCAATTGGGCCTAACAATTAGTATCAGAGCTTGGAATTTTGAAAGAAATTTCCAAGCTTTGCAGCTTGTATTGCCGATACCATGGCAGGAAAAATCATGCAGTCATTTAACATCACTACCATACCGTTGTTAAATGTCAACGAGTTTGGTGTCTGGAAATATCGTATGATAAAGTATATGAACACAATCGATGATCGGTTGATGAAGGTCATAGAAGGTGGTCCAATCATTCCTTTAAAAGTCTCAACCACCTATAGACCTATTCCCTCCACTCTGCTGACACAACATGCTGATCGTGACACTGAACAAGAAACCCATGTTCAGATTGAAGAAACCTTGGTCGAGAAACCAAGAGAGGAATGGATTGAGGACGACAAACTTTCAGCTGCCCTAGATGGAAAAGCATGCCACATTATTTCTTGTGGTTTGGACGACAAGCAATATAAACTCATTGACTTGTGCTCCACGGCTCAAGAATGCTGGAACAAGCTCCTTGAATACTTTGAAGGTGATGAGCAGGTAAAGGACAACAGACTCTACGATTATATTGCTGAGTTTGAATCCTTCAAGAAACAAGATGGTGAATCACTAAGGAGTGCCTACGACAGATTCTGCTAGGTAAGTAATTTATGTGCTTCATTAGGAAAGGTGTATACTATGAAAGACCTGAATATTCATTTTCTAAGTTCTTTGGGAACTGAGTATCATACCAAGGTCACCGCTGTTAGAAAAGTGAGAGACTTGAACAAGACTTCTATTCAGAATCTTGTGTCTAGTCTATTTCTGTATGAGAGAGAACTGCAAAAACTTAACGTTCTCGATAAAAATTTCAAAAACTTGTCTCTATCAGCTCAGTCACAGATATCCTTCCCTTCAAACAAATTCCCTCCTATATATCCCCATCCAATACCCTGCAGTTCCAAAACCCCTGAAACTACCTCAGAACAGCCTATGGAAGAAGACGAATTTGCCGCATTCGCTAGGAACTACAAAAGGTTTAAAGACTTTAAAAGGATGCAGAAAGGAAGCTACCAGCAACCAAAATCATTCACACCAACATTTCAAAGACCAGCAAGTTACAACAAACCCTCAACAAGTGCTACCGACGGAAAGAACAACAAAGGTGATCTTGTTTGCTTCAACTGCAAAAAACCTGGTCACTTTGCTTCTAAATGTCCTCAACCAAAATATGAGTATGTGAGGAAGTCATTCAACAAGAGACATCCCAAGTCTCGAAGTTTGTTGCCGATGAAAGCACAGAAAAGGCCTTGCCGGTTTGGTGTGAAACTGATTCAGATGAAGATGCCGATGAAGATGAAGATGCCGATGTAAGCTTTGTCGCCCTAGATATGGAAGATGCCGATACATCCACATTGCCGACTCCAGTCTACCGAGATCCATCTCCTCCAAGATCTCCAGTCAGAGAAGAAACTACTGGAAGACCTCAACCACACTTCAAAGAGATTAGTGTCAAAGCAGAGAACCCAAATGGATACAGAGTTCACCAAGTGGGAACCTCTCTCTATGGTCAGTGTAACTCTATTCAATTCACTGCCATCAAACCTAAACCCTTACCAATGACCAGAAAATTCTCATTCACTGAGCATCCTAGCATCGCCAAAAGCTTATCTAAACCCATCTCTTCTCTACCTGACTTCTCTACCTATTCCCTCTGCCACCAAAATTTTAGCTGACCCCTTTCCTGAAATATCCAAAGCTGAAATGGTAGAGACAATGGATGAACTTTTTATTAATCATGAGAAGCTGAGTAGCGTTCATAAAGTGATGGCTGCTGATTTCAATAGAATTTCTGCAGAGAATGACTTGCTTGTGTCTGAACTTAAGGTTCTCAAAGGACATGAGCTTGAGTCTGTTCTTCTAAAGAAAGAAAACCTGGATCTCAAAAGCCAAGTAGCAGTATTGATAGCTCAGATTTAAGATCTTGTGAAAAGAAACAATCATCTCTCAAGGATTGTTGATTCTTACACAAAATCTAGAGTTGCCGTTGAAACAATCCTACAGACCCAAACGTCATATAAGGACCGATCTGGGTTAGGATTTGATTCCAGCAGCAGTAGCTCTACTGAAACTTATACGACCGAGAAAAAGGATGAGAAAGTTTAATGTAGTCCTGTTAACTCAATGCATAAGGATGCTAAGCCAATATACAGTGCTGTGGCAATGAAGTATCCTAAGAACCAGAACAAAAGGAATGATAAGCACAAACAAAGATATGTTAAGGTTGCTGATACTGAGTCTGCCGATAACGGTATTCTTGGTGAATACATCAGCAGAGCTAGTACTGCCGGTCTAACCACCTCTGCTGCCGATGGACAAGTACCTAAAAAGGTAACTGCCAAAGGTAAACAGAATGGAAAGAAAGGCAACACTAGCACCTTTAACCCTACTAAGTTTGTGCCTGCTCAATTCCCTAGTTCTGCCGATGCACTGACTAAACAGAATGACGTTCTACCGACTCCACAGCCCATCAGTCAAGTGAGATGTTCTAATTGTTCTGATTATGGTCACAAGGCTCATGAATGCCTCTTGAAGCACCTATCTGGACCCACTGAGGTTACATCCTCTAGTGGTGGCCAGAAGTGGTTGCCAAAGAGGAACTAACCCTCGGACCCAAGAATAAGGGGGACCATAAGCATACCGTTTTATCTCAGGAATGCTTCATGGCCTCAACTGGTGCAAGCAAGGATTTGTAGATTCTAGATAGTGGCTGTTCAAGACACATGACAGGATTTGCAGATTTACTTGCCGATATCTCAGAAGCATCAGGTCCCCCAGTAGTTTTCGGTGATAATGCCAAAGGAAAAATCATCGGTATTGGTACCATCAAGAGAGGTGCAGTTACTGTACAGAAGGTCTCTCTGGTGGATGGTCTGAAACACAACCTTCTATCAATATCACAATTCTGTGATAAAGGAATGCAATGTGTATTTACTACTTCCAGTTGCTATGTGAAAGACATTGCTTCCAATGAAACTCTTCTCACTGCCAAACGTAAAGGTAACATTTATGCAGTAGACTTAAGTGCTATTACTGGTGTTGCTAATGTTTGTTTTGTAGCTAAGAACATCAGTGAGAACTCATGGCTATGGCACAAGAGACTCAGTCACTTGAACTTCAAGTATCTATCTAAGCTTGCCGGTTCAAATCTGGTCACCGGTCTGCCTCAAGTGTCTGCTGATCAAGCAAAGAAATGCAAGGCCTGCCAGCTTGGAAAACAACATAAGTCATCTTTCCGAAGCAAGCCCTGCATGTCAACTTCTAAGTGCCTCCAATTGCTACATATGGATCTATTTGGCCCCACAACCACTGCAAGTATTAGGGGAAGTAGATACACTTTGGTTGTAGTAGATGATTTCTCTAGATATACTTGGGTAGAAACCTTCAGTCACAAAGATGACACCTATGCCGTTCCTACCAAGTTATTCAGACTACTACAAACACAAAAAGAAAGCGATATCATCAGCATGAGATCAGACAACGGCACTGAATTCAAGAACAATGGTATTGCTCAGTACTGTGATGATCATGGCATAGACCACAACTTCTCAGCTGCCGGTACACCACAAAAAAATGGTGTCGTTGAGAGAAAGAACAGAACTCTCATTGAAGCTGGTAAGACCATGATTGCTGAAGCCAGGCTGCAGAAATATTTTTGGGCTGAAGCCATCAATACCGCCTGCTTCACTCAGAACAGATCTCTCATCAACAAATTCCATAACAAGACTCCTTATGAACTCTGGAGAGGCAGAACTCCAAACATTGGATTCTTCAAAATATTCGGCTGCAAATGTTACGTGCTTTACAACGGTAAAGAGCACAGAGGTAAATTTGATGAGAAAGCTGATGAAGGAATCTTTGTTGGATACGCTAAACACAGTAAGGCCTTTCGAGTTTTTAATAAGAAACTTTTGAAAATTGTTGAATCTGTTCATGTAACCTTTGATGAATTTTATTTGTTAGAGTCTGATAAGGCTCCAAATAGTACTAATGCTTCTAGTGCTCGTGAGACAGGTGAATCCAGTAATTCTAACCCTGCAGGTCAAGTACCAGCTGCTGATCCAGTCATTTCAGTAGAAGAACCAGCAGATACTCATTATTTCCCATCATCGGCAGAACATGATCTTATCGATAACTTTCATAATCCATTTGCCGATGCAAATTCTGCTGATCATCCTGAAGACAGATTTAGCCCTCAACCAATTTCTGTTATAAGACCCTTCCCAACAAGCTCTCAATCTAATCCACCTCTCACCCAAAACTCTAATTCTCCTACTCCACCTGCTGATCTTGATCCTCCTCTCGAATCTTTACAACAAGAGTCAGTCAGACAAGATGTGCCGAGAGAAGTTAGACCAGTTCGTGATCATCCATTAGAAAATGTGATTGGTGATGTCTTTGGACCAAGATTGACAAGGAACCTTAGTAGAGCATTTGCTGAAAGTCTCTTCTCATCTGCTATGGTTTCCAACATAGAACCAAAGAAGACTGAAGAAGCTCTTGCCGATCCTGGTTCGGTTGAATCCATGCAAGAGGAACTGAATCAGTTTGAAAGATGCAATGTGTGGGAACTAGTGCCAAGACCATCATCTCAACAAGTGATTGGTACAAAATGGGTCTACAGGAACAAATTGGATGAAGCTGGGAATATCATTAGAAACAAAGCAAGGTTAGTTGCTAAAGGCTACCGACAAGAAGAAGGAATTGACTACGATGAGACATTCGCTCCTATTGCAAGATTGGAAGCTATAAGACTTTTCTTAGCCTATGCTGCCTTCAAAGAATTCAAACTGTATCAAATGGACGTGAAAAGTGCCTTCCTGAATGGAGAACTCTAAGAACTTGTGTATGTTGAACAACCATCAGGTTTTGAAGACTCCAAGAAGCCTAATCATGTCTACCGATTGAAGAAAGCTCTCTACGGCCTAAAGCAAGCTCCAAGGGCATGGTATGAAACCCTTTCTAAGTTCTTACTTAGTGATGGCTTAGGTTTCACTCCAGGTAAAATCGATACTACTTTATTTGTTGCCAAGCACAAGGGTCATTCATTGTTTGTTCAAATATATGTCGATGATATTATTTTTGGTTCTACTAATAAATCTCTTTGCAAGAGATTTGAGAAGCTAATGCAGAGCAAGTTCGAGATGAGCATGATGGGTGAACTAACATATTTCCTTGGACTTCAAGTCAAGCAATCCAATGAGGAAATATTCATCAGTCAAGCCAAGTACGCAAAAGAATTAATCAAGAAGTTTGGCTTTGAAAATGCTCACTCTCAAAGCACACCTATGGGCACTAACATTCACTTAGATAAGGATGAGTCTGGTAAGAAAGTAGATATGACACTCTACCAAGGTATGATCGGCTCAATCCTCTATCTGTTGGGTTTCGTAGTAACATGCGCAGCGGAATTAAGCATTTAAAATTTATGAAACCCAAAGCCCATAGATCCATTCATATGATTAAGTCAAATACAACATAATGAATACTAGAATACTAACCCTTGCGTGTCTTTGATTTTGCAACCTTGAATTCGATGGAGGCTTGAAATCTTGATCACGAACAAAGCAAGAATCACGAACTATGAAGATGATAAGTTTCACCCTCTAGCGGTATCCACACCACGAACGAATATCAAGAACACTTGATCTTGGTTGCTAGACCAAATTATGAAACACGCTTTCACAATTGTAAGAACTATATGGAATTATGAATATTCTTGTTCTTCACTTTTGGGATCTTAGAACAAGAAATTAACCTCTCAAAAACCCTTTGGAGGCACTCATAATCATGTGCTTAATGACTGCTGAAAGGATCCTTAAATAGGTCCTAATCCTTAACCCTTAAGGACTTAGGAAACCTAAATCCCGTCACCAAATTAGGCAACAAGGAATTCTGGCCGACTTGACTGGCACGGTCGTGCCCTACAATCTGGCACGGTCGTGCCATCTAGTCCGCGCGAATTCCCCAGCCGCCCATTTTCGGCACGGTCGTGCTTGGTAATTTGGCACGGTCGTGCCAATCATGTCGACAGGTTTGCCTTGGTTTGGATTTATGGCACGATCGTGACATTTTAAGGCGCACGACCGTGCCAGAGCCAAACACTGATATTTTTCCATAATTCCCATTTAGTCCTTTACGATTCGTTCTATTTGTGTGTGACCCTCTAGGATTATACTAAGTTGGCAATGGGTTCAAACATGAAACCATAAGATATGATTAGGTTCTAGCAAACCGTCATACCTACCCAAATAGTATAACTAGATACAAGTTCGCATTCCTTTTAGAACATGTCATAATCCCTTTGTCCACGATGTCATTGAACACAAGTCATGGTCAACAAGTCAACTTGTATTGTTCAATACTTTCTCGATTCCGAATATGTTGATAATCCAAATGACATTGATCCAATCAATCCATTTGAGTTTGGCCAAACATTTCATCAACATCATTCCTTCGAGGGGCCCAAGCTTGACATCTCTCCGAAGAGGGACAAATCCATTTGGCTTATTATTCTTCCCTACGTGAATCCAATCATGCCAATCATTCCCTTTATAACTACCGTGTTAAGGCAGCGTTTGAATATGTCAAACATAATGTTCATCAAGTGGAAGACTATAATAACTTCATGTCTAAGGATTCAAATGACATAACTAATATGAGATTTATATATGACATAGACCATGACATAAATCTCATACCGCGGGTCATGTCCAGTACCTTGTTCCAAACAAGTACCCATAAATCTAACATGATCATCCCATGATCATTTTTAGCCTTTATACTAGTGCTTAACAAGCTCTAGGGACGGAGATTATTATAAGCAAACATGAGCAACAATAATAATCTTATTATCTCTTTATCATCATGAATAAAATGATAACTTATACAACGTTTAACAACCGTGCCTAGGGCACCAACACCAACAATCTCCCACTTGCCCTAGGCCCAATTCCCTAGGTATCCAATACCCATAGACCTAACATGACCATCATGTTTAGCTTTATGGAAGTCCCATTGTTTAGCGTGTCTGTAACGTTATCATTACTTGGTACTTTGCATATATTTACGTCTCCCTTATCAACGATTTCTCGAACGATAAGAAAACGCCTAAGTATGTGTTTGGATTTAGGATGTGCTCTTGGTTCCTTTGCTTGATCAATAGCACCACTATCATTATTAACAAGGTCTATTGGGTTTAGCAATACTAGGAACCATCTCAAGTTCACCAATGAACTTCTTAATCCAAATAGCTTCCTTTGCAGCATCCAATGCGGCTATATACTTAGATTTAGTCGCAGAATTAGTGACTGTACTCTGCTTGGAACCATTCCAACTTACAGTTCCACTATTTGACATATGCACAAAAATTGATTGCGATCTATTATCATCTTTGTTGGTTTGGAAGCATGCATCCGAGATCATTTTCCATACCTTCATAGATTATAAACGAATCTTTAGTTCTTCTAAAGTACTTTAAGAATCGCTCTCATAGCCATCCAGTGAATCTCACCGGTGTCGGATTGATATCTACTCGTTATGCTCCAAGCATTAGATATATCCGGCTTAGTACTTATCATGGCATCATGGATCCAATTTCCGAAGCAAATGACATCTCATTCATTTTCTCATGCTCATCTTTTGTCTTTAGGACATTGAGTCTTGCTTAGAGGAAATCCATGTAACATTGACAAATGTCCTCTCTTAGAATTTCCTTGCGGAATCTTCTTATGACTTTGTTAATGTATGTACATTGGCTTTAAACCATTTAGCTTCCTTGATCTATCTCTATAGATCTTAATGCCAATGACTTATGCGGCTTCATCCATATTCTTCATTGCGAAACACTTTCTTAACCAAGTCTTTACAGATTAAAGTATAGGAATGTCGTTTCCAATGAGCAATATGTCATCCACATATTAGATAAGGAATAGCACCATGCTCCCACTAATCTTCTTGTATATACAAGATTCATCTTCGTTCTTGATCAAGCCAAGCTTTATGACTTATCAAAACGGAGATTCCAACTCCCAAAAGCTTGCTTCAATCCATCCAATGAATCTTCGCAACTTTCATACCTTTTAGAATTTTCTTGACTATCAAAACCTTTAGGTTGTATCCAATACATCCTTAAGTGAGTTCCCGTTAAGGAACGCTTGTTTTGACATCATTTTGCCAAATTTCATATTCCAAATATGAACATGTGACTATGAAAATTCTAATAAGTTTCTTGCTACCCATGTAAGTTTTTCTCCAGGAAAAGTCTTCATCTCTTTGGTTTTTACACCTTAGGTTAGAATGATCAAGTTCCAAACTTGATTATTATACATGAATTGCCTTTTAGATTTTATGACTCCAAGCCATTAATCTAAATGTGGAGTTGATATTGCATCTTTGATAGGTGGTAAATACTTCATTCTAAATGAACTTTACCTCAATACTTTCTATCTCAAAATATCCAATATTTCTTCTAATATATTGTATTTTATCATGTGTGCAAGTACTTGTATATCTTGAACGGATTTTCACAACCCCTTGTGAAAACTTGTTCAACTTCCATCTCAGGTTAAAATATATTTTCTAGGTCTCGAACCATTCGAGATACATTTTACTCCCACTGATTCTTTTGGAGATAAACCACTTATCTAGAAAAGTATCATCATAGTCAACAAACCATTTGTTTCTTATGAGTAAAATTATTATCCTCAAGTTTCCTTAGGATATCCCATGAAAGTATATTTATTAGATTTAATGTGAGTGTGTCCCAGACAACTCCTTTCAAAAAAGGGTCTCACCATCTTAAATCTTTATGAAAGACAAACCAAGTTTTCTTTCACCATTTAACCTCTCTTGATGGAATTCAGATTAGTATAATCATAGCGGTTTTAAATACATAACCCCAAAATGAATAATGGAAGATCACTTTGACTTTGTCATCCAACGAACCGTATCCAATAAGGTTCTTATACTTCCACGCAGACATATCATTTAGAATGATATTCTTAGTGAAGTTATTTTGTGAAACCATTTCACAACTTTAATGATGACTGTCAAATTCTTGGTTTAATTATTCATCATCATGATCCAATCATAATTTTTGAATAGTTTTACCAAGTATAACCAAAATTCTCTTTTAGCATTTCTTCTTAATGTACCATACACATCGAAATGTATTGTGTCAATTAAGACATTATCCTTTTAACCAATCATAGTAAAAGATGTCTTGATCCAAGTAAATAAGATTTGCATAAATCATGTGATTCCAAATCATATGACTTAAAACTCTGTCCTATGGAATTTTAGATATGCATTTCTCATTTATTTGATCAAAACAATAATGCATAAAGAATTTTAATTATTTATGTTATAGTCTTTATTATTTTGTTCTTCAAGATTTAGGATATAAGATTTATTTATATGATAACACAATGAAGTAAATCATAATAAATAAAGCACTTTTCTTATTCCAAATAAGAAATTAATATCCTTCATTATCTTATAGCAAAATAATGTTTTCTACTTCATCAGTAAAGTCACTTTACAAGTGTTCTACGAACAATGTTGCAACCATTGCATCATTAATGTTTGTAGATAAAACTTTACTATAAGTAGTCTTTCATCTTACTAATTATTCTGGTATCCAATACCCAATAATTAAATGTAGAAAGAATAATTTATAACATAAATATTCCGAGTGGTAGTCCCACTACCATTCCTTTTATTGATCACCCAAAATTTTGACTACAATTCTAAATGGTCAATCTAATTGCCATTTTACCAAATTGCATCTATTAGAGTTATTATTTTAACCACAATTATTTCCTTTAGGTTTGACAACCCTTGTCTTACCTCTCCTTTGGCACTTGGCCCCTTTCCATCATGAACCATGAGCATTGGAGAACCTTTCTCCACTTTCCACAGTTTTAAGCATCCCATGCAACTCGGAGAGATTCTTATCCATTCCATGCATGTTATAATTCATCACAAAGTGATTATAACTTTTGGACAATGAATCAAGAATGAGATCCGTGGCTTGCTCCAACCCAATTGGACAACCAAGTTTCTCAAGAGCTCTACGTAGCCCTTATCTTAAACATGTGAGGTTCCACTTATTGCCCTTTACTCCTTTTGCAAGAAGTGAATGCAATAATGGTTTTATACCTCTCTTGCCTAGATTTCTCTTTGAAACATGTAACTCAACTCCACGCCTATCTAATAGGCTTCTACAAGTTCCAAACTTTGTTGGAGCTTTGAGCACATAATCGCGAGCATAAGACAACTCACATTCCTAGAATCATACTCATGATTCTTGTGATTGTCTATTCCGGCTTTGGGTTCTTTAGGAATAGGCCCATCAAGAATGTACAACCCATCTTCTTGCCTTAGAACCATTCTTAGGCTCAGGATCCAATCCATGAAGTTTGTACCATTCTTTTGAAGCTTTATCCTTAACAAGGATTAATCGCAACGATTTTAGTTGTCATCTACAACTTATGCAAAATTTCCAAAATTTTACAAGTACCAATCTCATTAAAGAGATAAATAATGTATTTTTCAAAAATACTCCCACTAAATTATATAACCTTCATATACATCCAATGTATAATATAATTTAAATGGGCTAAGATCCAACTTTAATTTAATTCTAAGTCCGCTATGGCGGATTACACAAAATCAAATTAATTAGGTAGACAATCCTGTCAATCATATCCCATATGACTCTTAGATCCTTTCATGAGACTCTTTTAAATTGGGCTAAGATCCAACTTTAATTTAATCTTGAGTCCACGGAGGCGGACCGCTCAAAATCAAATTAATTAGGTAGACAATTTCTTGTCAATCATATCCAATATGATTCTTAGTGATCCAATTTCAAAAGCATGTTTAATCTCATCTTTTGCCTAAGGCCCAAAACTGTTTTGACGCCCAATTAAGTCTAACCATTTTAAACGCATGGTTATGTGCCTCGCTAGGGCGTGCCCACATCATCCATCTTGCTCATACATAGATAAAGTTAATGCACCTCGCTAGGGCGAAACCCACATTAAAATCACCCATGCACTAACAAGTGTTTTAATCATGGCGTGGCAAAAGGACTTAAAACTTTCTTGAAGGTTCATCACCATATAGCATACAACACATTTATGAGCACACAAGATAAACATGTTACGCATCAAGTTTAGCCACTAAATTAATCTCCATTAATTTAAGCATAATATTTATGTGTCATTAGTTTCTCTATTATTATGAGGATGAGATTATTTGAACTTTGTTCATCATCTCCAAATCAAGACAACAAGAAGTGCGGCCGAACTAAGCCATTGGCAACCACAATTCCGCACTAATTCAAGAAACCAAGAAAGTAGTCCATGTGGCCGAAACTAAGCAATAGATGGTCTCGATGAACGTAGGCCAATTGCATTCACAATTCCACATGGATCTCCAATCATTGAATCAAGAACTTTGTTTCTCAATTTTAGCAATTATGAACTCTTCATAATTCTAATTTCGTTTTATCTTTGAAACCTTGATTGCGATCAAGTTTGGGAAACACAATCTCGATGAACATAGATTAGCCATCCAAACCTTGAACTAATCTTAGAATCACAAGACTAAAACAAATAGGAGATTTAAACCCAAGATCCACACCCAAAACCCAAACCCTACCCCCGCGCCAAACCCTAGGTCCGGCCGGGTCAAGGCTTGGGTCCGGTCGGGACCCCTTGCGAAAAATCCAAATTTTTAAGGTTCCAAAATTTATCTCAAAATTGTTTTTCCCGATTCATTAGGATTTGGTGTTCTTGGTGATCCAATCACCATGATCATCAAAACCTTGAATAAACGATTTATTCTTGAATCCCTAGAATATCAAAACTTTGATCCAATCAAAATTGATAATCCAAACAATTTTAAATCCACCATAATTTTAATTGCGATTGAGCAGTGCGATTAAAGTTTATAAAACAATAAACCACATAAAACACATAGACCACATAAACATCATAATCCCAATATTCAAACCATGCTAGGCACATAAACAATTTATATACACACAACATGATTATGTATTGAAATAATCAACATGAACGGGGCTCTGATACCACTGTTGGGTTTCGTAGTAACATGCGCAGCGGAATTAAGCATTTAAATTTATGAAACCCAAAGCCCATAGATCCATTCATATGATTAAGTCAAATACAACACATAATGAATACTAGAATACTAACCCTTGTGTGTCTTTGATTTTGCACCTTGAATTCGATGGAGGCTTGAAATTTGATCACGAACAAAGCAAGAATCACGAACTATGAAGATGATAAGTTTCACCCTCTAGCGGTATCCACACCACGAACGAATATCAAGAACACTTGATCTTGGTTGCTAGACCAAATTATGAAACACGCTTTCACAATTGTAAGAACTATATGGAATTATGAATATTCTTGTTCTTCACTTTTGGGATCTTAGAACAAGAAACTAACCTCTCAAAAACCTTTGGAGTCACTCATAATCATGTGCTTATGACTGCTGAAAGGATCCTTAAATAGGTCCTAATCCTTAACCCTTAAGGACTTAGGAAACCTAAATCCCGTCACCAAATTAGGCAACAAGGAATTCTGGCCGACTTGACTGGCACGGTCGTGCCCTACAATCTGGCACGTCGTTCCTCTAGTCCGCGCGAATTCCCCAGCCGCCCATTTTCGGCACGGTCGTGCTTGGTAATTTGGCACGGTCGTGCAATCATGTCAATAGGTTTGCCTTGGTTTGGATTTATGGCACGACCGTGCCATTTTAAGGCGCACGACCGTGCCAGAGACAAACACTGATATTTTTCCATAATTCCCATTTAGTCCTTTACGATTCGTTCTATTTGTGTGTGACCCTCTAGGATTATACTAAGTTGGCAATGGGTTCAAACATGAAACCATAAGATATGATTAGGTTCTAGCAAACGTCATACCTACCCAAATAGTATAACTAGATACAAGTTCGCATTCCTTTTAGAACATGTCATAATCCCTTTGTCCACGATGTCATTGAACACAAGTCATGGTCAACAAGTCAACTTGTATTGTTCAATACTTTCTCGATTCCGAATATGTTGATAATCCAAATGACATTGATCCAATCAATCCATTTGAGTTTGGCCAAACATTTCATCAACATCATTCCTTCGAGGGGCCCAAGCTTGACATCTCTCCGAAGAGGGACAAATCCATTTGGCTTATTATTCTTCCCTACGTGAATCCAATCATGCCAATCATACCCTTTATAACTACCGTGTTAAGGCAGCGTTTGAATATGTTAAACATAATGTTCATCAAGTGGAAGACTATAATAACTTCATGTCTAAGGATTCAAATGACATAACTAATATGAGATTTATATATGACATCGACCATGACATAATCTCATACCGCGGGTCATGTCCAGTACCTTGTTCCAAACAAGTACCCATAATCTAACATGATCATCCCATGATCATTTAGCCTTTATACTAGTGCTTTAACAAGCTTTAGGGACGGAGATTATTATAAGCAAACATGAGTAATAATAATAATCTTATTGTCTCTTTATCATCATGAATAAAATGATAACTTATACAACGTTTAACAACCGTGCCTAGGGCACCAACACCAACACTATCTTACTGCCAGTAGACCAGATATTATGTTTGCTGTTTGTGTTTGTGCCAGGTTTTAAGCTGACCCTAGGGAATCTCATCTGCAAGCTGTTAAACGTATCATTAAATATCTTTGTGGCACTGCTAACCTTGGATTATGGTATGCTAGAGATTCATCTTTTAATCTAATAGGTTATTCAGATGCAGACTTTGCAGCTTGCAGGGTAACAAGAAAAAGTACTAGTGGAACTTGTCAATTTCTTGGAGATAGATTGGTGTCTTGGTCCTGTAAAAAGCAAGCATCAATTTCCACTTCTACTACTGAAGCTGAGTACATAGCTGCCGGCAGTTGCTGTTCACAGATCCTTTGGATGAAGCAGCAGCTTGTTGACTATGAAGTTCCATCTCAAGTTTGTCCCATCTATTGTGACAATCAATCAGCCATCTCAGTTTTCAACAACCCGGTCATTCATTCCAAAACCAAGCACATAGACATCAAGTATCACTTTCTGAATGAACATGTTCAAAATGGAAATGTGGTGCTGCTCAAAGTTCATACCGAATACCAAAGTGCAGACATACTGACAAAACCCTTTGATCAGAAAAGATTTGAATTCCTCAGAGGTGAACTAGGTATGATTGATTATTATGGTTAAACTTGTGCTGACTTTGCTACTTGTGTTAGTCTGCCGATAAAATCAACAGATCAAAAATTATCTTGCCGACAAACATCATGCCGATAATTATCTTGCTGATCAACAACTTGCCGAAGCATGTCTTGCCGACTCATCAAAATTCAAAATTCATCGGTAGATATCATTCAAACGGATAAGGATTCTCTGACACATGACGTAAGCTTAGTCAAATCAAAGGTACAATCGGTCACACCTCCTCTCTGACACGTGTGTGCACCGCCTTACCCAAATCGTGTCAAAGATTTTCCACTCTTTGTGATAAATCAGAAAGGTAACCTTAACTTTATTGTTGTTGTTTCTACCCTTTCTCTCTCCTAAGTTTAACCGTCTAAATTAAACCGTCCGGTTCGTGCATTTAATGCATTGTGTGCGCACGTTCTTCGAGTTATTCGCTACAGTTAAACTCATCATTATTTCTCTTTCTCCCATGCAAACTCTTTTTATTCTCTCTTCCTCTTCCATAACATATATAAGCTACACTTAATGATTTTACACTTGCTTGTGTTCTTCATCTTCTTTCATATTCTCTTACGTTTCTTCAACCAGAGTTAACTCTACCTTCTGGTAACTACTTGATGATTTTACACTTGCATTTCAAATCTATTTTGAACTAATTCATTCTAACTTGTGAGATCTTTTGAGTGATTTTGCAGAAAATGTCTAGCAACGAAAAGGATATCTATGGAGGCTATGTTGACTCCACCTTCTTCGACGACACTCTTGACGGTGATTTCTTGAAGAATCTTTTGATTGGCTCTCTTCTGGACTCCTTCATCTCTCCAACTGGTATTGAGTTTATATTTTTGGGTCAAGTTCAAGAGTTCTTCTCAAATGCCTCCGTCATCACTGATCGCAATGACTCCTCTGTCTTCGTCTCCATCGCCTTAACCGTCGCCGGCATGACGATCTCCGTTACCCCTTCTTCTATTCATGAAGCATTCCCTCTGCTTGGGAATGAGGGTGCTGACTCTATTACTGATGACCAAACTTTGGACAAGGCATAGACCCTTATGAGGGGAGCCGGTCCCAGACTCAGTGGAGATAATCATCTCAAAGCTCACTACAGAAGAAGATTCTTTGCCCTTGCAGAGATTGTGGATAGATGTTTGGTATGCAGATATGGCTCTCACAGCCATGTTACTGACGTACAGTTTGAATCAATGGCAGCCATCGTGTTGCAAGAAGAGTTCAACTGGTGTGCCTACCTGTTTAGGGTCATTGCCATTGCTGCCGTTAAGTATAAGGAGGATAGAAAGAAGAACAAAGCTCATCCCGATAAAGGATGCCATTATATGCTGGTTAGCACTATTTTGAGGCGCAACTCAGCAATTGTTAGGGCTTCCCATGCACCCCCTAGTCTTGATTTTGACAAGATCAAATCCTTTAAGCTTACTGATTGGAATAGGATTTCCAAAAAGGCTCCTACCAGCACAATAGTTGTTCCTGCTGCTGGTACTCCTAAAAAGAAGAAGGTAAAGAAAGTTGTCAAGGTTGCTGATGTAGCCCCTGCCGACGTTTCTACTCCTGCTCCAACTACCGAAAGGATTCTTGCCGACTCTACTCCAGCAGCTCCTAAGAAGAGAAGGCTAGTCAAAGCTGCCGATAAAGCTCAAGTCAAGAAGTCAAAGGTTGTATCTACTGATGATCTTCCTGCTGCTCCAAATCCAAAGCCTTCAGTTGCTCAAGTTCCTTCCTCTCAAATTCCTTCTACTGATCCAAGAGCTAAGCAGATCAGGTTTGCACCATCTCTTCTTGCCGGTGCAACACTTACTGCTCCCTCTGTGGTTATCAAGTCTGAAACAGGTGCTACCGATGAAATGGCTGAGAGAAGGAGACTGATTGGATCTGACTTAAAGGTAAGAGTCCCTCTTCAAAAGGGAATTCTAGATCTTCCTTATTTACCTGAGCTCCATGCTGCTGCTGATGTAGCCTCTGGACCCTCTGTCAGAAAATGCAAGCCAATCAGAAACCCAACATTTCACATATTATTCAGAAACCATTGGTCATTCACCAATAAGGTCTTATCAAAGAATTGGGTGTTCCCCATCGATCATCTCCATCCGTTTGTTCGCCGGTTGCTCCAATTTCATGAGGAAAGGAAAGAGACAGTTCCCCCTGGCAATCGTGCTGATTATGTTGATTTAACAAGTCTAAACAGGGTCACCGATATGTTTAAAGAGAAATTTGTGCCTGTTCAGAAATTCCAAAGGTTGTCTGAAAGTGAGTTGAGATTAAATTTTGGAAGGTATTTTGATTTGCTACCCCTTCCTTGGAATCAGGTCTATCTATTTCAAGATAGGATCAGACAAGATTTGATGGTGCAAGACGTATGGGTTGCTTATGCCTCAGTCTTCAATCAGCTGATGAACTTTGATGAACAAGATCCTTATCAGTTGGGAAGGCCAGAAGATGAGGATGATTTGCTGAACTTCAACGATAATGAAGGGCTGGATAAGAGTGCTCAAGCTACTCAATTTGTAAAGAATGTGCAGAGGATTACACTGAATCTACTGAACGATTCAGAGGCCTTTATCAAGGCTAGAGCTGCTTCTACACCAGCATCTACCTCTATTCCTGAACAAGTTCCTTCACCAGCAATCTCACCCATTCCAACTCCAGTCAGTTCTGTTGATACTGCTGATATTGTTTGTACTCACAAAGCTGCTGGTGAAACAATCACCTCTTCTGATTCTATCGGTGAGTATGATAAGCTGCCGATAAGTATTGTCTTTAAAAAGCCCTCTACTGAACAAGATCATGCAGCTGCTGCCCCTACTTCTATATCTTCTGCTGAAGCATTTGCTGACTCAGTTCTAGCCAGTAATGGCTCTGAGCGTGGCTCTGCTGATAAGTCTGTTGAACAGACTGTTGAGAAAACTTCAGACACTCTACCTGCTGATGAGACCAGCACTGCTGATGAATCCTTAGTTAATCACATTGAGGAAACTATGGACACTCAACCTCTGATTGTTAAAGAAGAACAACTTGCATCAATTGAGGAAACTATAGAAACTCAATCTGCTGATGAAGTTGGTGGCTTGCCGATATCAGGAGGAGATTGTGCTGATGAAGAAGTTATTGCTGATGTGTATGCTGATGAGCCAACTACCGACACTCATCCATCTGAGCCAACTACCGACACTCAGATTATTAAGGTCCTTATCTCTTCTACTGATGTGATTCTGGTAGCTCCTACTGGTGTTAGAGAGATTGTTGAGTTGGGAGGAGGTTCTGATACAGAGATTGCCAATCAAGATCATAATGCTGACCTTGATGCTCTGATTGCTGCTGACTTACAATTTGAGGAATTTCAGGATGCTTTATTTGCTCCTATTTCCTTTCCTTTGCTACCTGCTCCCGAGGCCCTTGTTGCTCCAGTTGTTGCTGATGAAGCACAACCGGTTCCTGTTGCTGCAGCTGCTGGTGGGAATGACAGCTCCGATGAAATAGACCCTGAGGACTATATCGAGCTGCCGTCAAATTCTCTGCAATCAATTCCTAATCCTTTTGGTCCCAATCACTCATTTCTTCCGGGCTCGACTAGTGAACAGCTTACGTTCTTACCCTGGATTAAACCTGAATTCAAAAGAAAAAAAGGGAAAGCTCCCCGGGTCTCCAAGCTCAAGGTAAAAGGACCAGCTTTTGAACCTCTACATTGCCTGCCTGGTAAGCTCAAAGTTGGCGGCAAAATTCATCTACCTGGTCCATCACCCAAGGAAGTCAGCATTGCCTCAAATGGATTGATGAAATGGTGCATGATGATCAATGATGAACTCCATGACATTCTTGAATACCGAGCTACTGATTCTCGAGGCCTTTTGCACTTGGTTAAATATGCTGCTCTTGCACTAACTCTACCGATGTTCCATCCAAGACAGCGTGCTGATCATCTGGTCTATACCTCAAGGCTGATGAATGCCGGGTTAATGACCATGATTCTTGAAGGTCGTGCTTATTTGAATTTTATTCTAGCTATCTTTCTTTCTCTAGAAGACAATGGAGTGTTCCATCTGCCGGCTGAACGTGCAGTTATTATTCATCCGCGATTTCCTTTGCCGATCGCCCGTGCCGATGTAGTTTCTGCCGATCCTGTTGCCTCCACGTCTGTTCCTGATGAGTTTCTTCTTGCCGACAGATATGCTGCTGATGCTTCTTTCCTTCAAAAAGTTTTGCCTTTGCCTCTGCCATCTGCTCCCTCTCCTGTGCCAGCTTCTCCATTACTGATTGTTCTATCTTCTGATGATGAGTTGTCTGTGCCTGCTTCTGATGGTCTTGTAGAAGATGCTGATCTGATCAATGAAGACTTTGTTGGTAGTGGTTCCCTAGGCACGTTTAATAAACGTTGTAATTGTTATCATTTATTTCATATCAATAAAGAGATGTTTTGATTATTATTGTTGTTCATGTTTACTTATAATTATCCCCGTCCCTAGTACTTGTTAAGCACTAGTATAAAGGCTAAATGGTCATGGGATGATCATGTTAGATTTATGGGTACTTGTTTGGAACAAGGTACTGGACATGACCCGCTGTATGAGATTTATGTCATGGTCTATGTCGTACATATATCTCATATTAGTTATGTCATTTGAATCCTTAGACATGAAGTTATTATAGTCTTCCACTTGATGAACATTATGTTTGACATATTCAAACGCTACCTTAACACGGTAGTTATAAAGGGTATGATTGGCATAATCGGAATCCCGTTGGGAAGAATAATAAGCTAAATGGATTTGTCCCTCCACGGAGAGATGTCAAGCTTGGGCCTCTCGTAGGAATGATGTTGATGAAATGTTCGGCCGGACTCAAATGAATTGATTGGATCAATGTCATTTGGATTATCAACATATTCGGAATCGAGAAAGTATTGAACAAAACAAGTTGACTCTTTGACCATGACTTGTGTTCAATGACATCGTGGACAAAGGGATTGTGACATATTCTAAGAAGAATGCGAACTTGTATCTAGTTATACTAATTGGGTAGGTATGACGGTTTGCTAGAACCTAATCATATCTTATGGGATCATGTTTGAGCTCATTGCCAACTTAGTATAATCCTAGAGGGTCACACACAATAGAACGAATCTTTAAAAAGGACTACATTGGAATTTTGGAAATTCTGGACTTTCTGGGAAGTGGGCGACCGCACATTCTGGACTGGGCGGCCGCACACTTAGCCAAATTTTGTACCAGTTTTGTTTCAGATAGTTGTGCGACCGCACAGAGGGTTCTGGGCGGCCGCACAGTACTGTCGGGTGGCAGATTCCTAATTTGATTAGGAAACGAATTTTGGACGGATTTTGACACAAGTTTCCTATTTGGAATAGGTCATACTTGTGTATAAAAGACCAAATTCGGCCAGCACTCAAGGCTAATGATTTTGTGAGTCTCAAAGACTTTTGAGAGAGGGTTTATTTTGTTCCAAGACATTCTTGGTTGAGGAACAAAATAATACACAAAATAAATTCCATATAGTTCTTTTGATTGTGAAAAAGTGTTTCATAATTTGGTCTAGCAACCAAGATCAAAGAAGCTCCTTTGATATTCGTTCGAAGTGTGGATACCGCTAGAGGGTGAAAATCATCATCTTCAAAGTTCGTGTTCAAGCTTTGTGATCGTGATCAAGTCTTCAAACCTCCACCAAAGACCAAGAGAATTTGATAGCCATCAAGGGTTAGTTTATTCCTTTATTCTTATGTTGTATTTGATTTAATCATATGAACGGATCCATGGCTTTGGGTTTCTTAAAATTTTAAATGCTAAATTCCGCTGCGCATGTTACTACGAAACCCAACAGACTTCATTCCTTCCTTCCTGATGCATTCTTCTCTTGGTCTGTCAAAACCCGTGGTACTGAATAGTATGTATGAATACTTCAGTTACCTTGAAGGGGATACTGAGGATTTATAAGTGCCTGTTACTCGTGCCGATCTGGGCGATACTGGTCTCTTCCTCCGCGACAAATTGAACCGTATTCATGAGGATCTTTTTGACAAAATCCTTAAGTCCAATCAGGAGGAGGAAAGCAAGAGAATCCAAGACTTGAAAGATCTACTGGAGGACAGAGAATCAAGGCTAATTACCCTTTCAGAAAGTTTGGGGAGCATGCATTCTATTCAACAGCAACTAGTTGATGAGCAAAGGTTGCAGATCAGAGACCTAGAAAGAACTGAAAAAGATCTATCTGCTGCCAAGTCTGCTCTTGCTGATGCTCAAATGAAGATAGCTGCTCTGGAAGCCAACAATGCAATGCTGACTGAAAGACTGGAGAGCACTCAAAGGAGGAAGAAGAGAGAAGCTGAAAAGAAAGAGAAAAGAGCAAAGAAGAAAGCAAGCTTACCGACTCTACATCAAAGGCCACTGACCAGCAAGAGGATCCTCCTGTTTCCTAGTCAATATAGCCAATGATATAGATATCCAGAAGACCTTCAACGATTTATCCAAGACTTCTTTGCTAACCATTACTGTCTTATGTGTGCTAATTTTTATATGTTATATTCTCTTATAATATCTGCTGCTATTCATGCTAACTTTGTTTTGCAGATTATTATTCTCCCTGCGGATCATAGCAATCAGCAACTCTTTTTTTTCTCTTTCTCTTACTTTTTATCATTTTGCATTTTTACCTTTTTAAGACATCTAGTGTGTGACTTGGCTTAGGGAATGATAATAAATAGATATTCCTTATACATTCTTTTACTAAGCGAAGATAGATGTTCTTGGATAGGGTGATTGGACTTAAGCAATTAGGAGGAGATTGTTGTTCGAATATATGTTTAGGACATAGAATTGCTTAATCCCAATCATAGTTATCACTTAGGATCCTCCAATTTTATTAGAACCTTTGTAAGGTACCCTTAGGATTCTTGGTGAACAGCACAGGTGTATTACATCTCTTCATACAAAGCAAACCAGTAAGAGGAAGCAAATCAGCAGACTAGTAAACAAGTTGCCGATCAACTCTATTCTCAACACGCGACAAGTTGCCGATCAACTTGCAACACAAAGTTGCCGTTCAACTACATTCTCAACATGCCGATAAAGAAAGACATTCTGTACTGTCAGTCAGGTTACATCGTTTCATCTTAAAGTCAACCTTGCTGATTGTCCCTGTCCTTTCATACTGCCTTATCAGAAAGTTGTTTAACTGCTCTGTCATGATTACTGCGCCGTCTGACACATAGCTAGTTTTAGCTATACTTTGTCCCTACTTGCTTTTTGCAGGTAACCGGTTGAGACAAAGGGGTCTTTACCCATCAGACTTTTGCAAGCATGCGTGTACTCCATATCTTCGCCATTAATGCTAAAGATACCGCATTTAATGCTCCTCAACTACCCAGCTGGATATTCAAATTGCAAGCCTTCTTCCACAAGACTCAAGACATTCACTCCTTTTATAAATAGTGGACTTGGAGCATTGAAGAAGGTTGGTGAAAATAGAGCATTGAAGAGAGTTGAATGTTTTTGAGTATTCATTAAAGACTCAAACATTCTGTGTCCAGATAATCATTAGATCATTTAATAGGACATACACTTGTGTACCAACTCAAACAACATTGTTAGTATTCCCGAACTAGATCATTTAAGGAATACGTTGTTTAAGTTATTCACACACCCACCTGAGTGAGATAAGTTCTCTTGAACTTGCCGCTCAAAAACACTTGGTCAGATTTGTTTTACGATCCATTAGAAATTTCTAGAACTTAGTCTTTGTATACCGGCAAAGCCGTGTTTGTAATAGACTAGAGATATCTAATAGTACTCTTAACCCAAATCCAAGTTCTGACCAAACTTGGTAGAGGACATAGCAGTATTTACACTGTGAACCTCTCCAAATCCCTGTGTCTCTGTTGCTTACTTTATCATTGCCGGTTGGAATTCTATCACCGGCAGATTGCATATGTTCGTACTGATTCATTGTAATTTCCATTGACCAATCTCTTGAAACTGCATTGAACTTTTGGAAACAACTTTGTGTTTAAACTAAGCTCTGAAAACTATTTCTTACCGATTTAAAAGTGTGAGTTAAAACTTAGTCATATCTTCTCCGTTGCGCTTACTAATAATAGTTTGCAAACTGATAAGTGACTTTGCATTTAAAAGTGTTTCTTTGTAAAAGTTTTAAAAAGGCTATTCACCCCCCCCCCCTCTAGCCTATTTTCCTACCAATTGGGCCTAACAACCAATTTTATTAAAGAAATAAATAATGTATATTTCCAAAAAATACTCCCACTAAATTATACAACATTTTTATACATCCAATGTATAATATAATTCAAATGGGTTAAGATCCAACTTTAATTTAATTTCAAGTACGCTTTGGCGCATCGCTCAAAATCAAATTAATTAGGTAGACAAATCTTGTCAATCATATCTCATATGACTCTTACATCCTTTTTTGATATTCTTTAAGAAATCCAATTTCAAAAAGCATGTTAAATCTCATCTTTGTCTAGGCCCAAAACTGTTTTAACGCCTAATTAAGTCCAACCATTTTAAACGCATAGAAAACTCTTATTCACTCATCTTGCTCATACATGAATAAAATCAATGCACCTCGCTTTGGCAATCCCACATAAAATTACCCATGTACAAACAAGTGTCTTAATCATGGCATGGCAAAAAGACTTAAAACTTTTCTTGAAGTTTTATCACATATAGCATTCAACACATTTATGAGCACATAATATAAACATGTTACACATCAAGTTTAGCTACTAAATTAATCTCTATTAATTTAAGCATAATATTTATGTGTCATTAGTTTTTCTATAATTATGAGGATGAGACTCTTTGAACTTTGGTTATCATCTTCCAAATCAAGACAACAAGAAGTGCGGCCGAAACTAAGCCATAAGGCATCCACAATTCCGCACTAATTCAAGAAACCGAAAGTAGTCCATGTGACCGAAACTAAGCAATAGATGGTCTTGATGAACGTATGCCAATTGCATCCACAATTCCACATGGATCTCCAATCTTTGAATCAAGAACTTTGTTTCTCAATTTTAGCAATTATGAACTCTTCATAATTCTAACTTCGTTTTATCTTTGAAAGTTTGATTGCGATCAAGTTTAGAAAACACAATCTCGATGAACGTAGATTAGCCATCCAAACCTTGAACCAATCTTAGAATCACAAGACTAAAACAAATAGGAAATTTAAACCCAAGATCCACACCCAAAACCCAAATCCCATCCCCGCGCCAAACCCTAGGTCCGGCCGGGTCAAGGCATGGGTCCGGTCGGACCCTTCCGAAAAATCCAAATTTTTAAAGTTCCAAAATTTATCTCAAAATTGTTTTCCCGATTCAATTAGGATTTGGTGTTCTTGGTGATCCAATCACCATGATCATCAAAACCTTGTATAAACAATTTATTCTTGAATCTCTAGAATATCAAAACTTTGATCCAATCAAAAATTGATAATCCAAACAATTTTAAATCCACCATAATTTTTATTGCGATTGAATAGTGCGATTAAAGTTTCTAAAACAATAAACCACATAAAATCATATAACACATAAACATCATAATCCAATATTCATATCATGCTAGGCACATAAACAATTTATATACACACAACATAATCTTAGTATTGAAATAATCAACATGAACGGGGATCTGATACCACTGTTGGGTTTTGGAGTAACATGCGCAGCGGAAAATAGCATTTAAAATTTTAATGAAACCCAAAGCACATAGATCCATTCATATGATTAAATCAAATACTTGCAATATGAATACAAGAAAACTAACCCTTGATGACTTTGATTTCTAGCCTTTGATCTTGGTGGAGACTTGAAGCTTGATCACGAAGTAAGAACACAAACTTTGAAGATGATAAGCTTCACCCTCTAGCAGTATCCATACCACGAACGAATATCAAGGAGCTTCTTGATCTTGGTTGCTAGACCAAAATTGTGAAACACGTTTTCACAATTGATATGAACTATATGGAATATTATTTGTGTATATTTTTGTTCTTCAATCTAGGATCTCTTAGAACAAAATAATTCTCTCTCAATCTCTTTGGAGGCTTGCACAAAAATATGTATTGATTCTGGCCAAATTAGGGTTGTTTGTATACAAGTTAGACATATTCAAAATAGGTAACTTGTGTCTAAACCCGCAAGGAATTGTAATTAGGAAAGTCTAAGACCTGTCCAAAATCTGTTTCCAAATTGAATCAGGAAACCAATCCCGACAATCTGTGCGGCCGCCCAAAACAAAATGTGCGGTCGCACACTCAACCTGGAACAATTATGGTACATTTGAGCCAAACTATGCGGCCGCCCAAGATATTCTGTGCGGTCGCACACTTGCTCCAGTCTCCCTTAATTTCCAAAATCCCTCAATGGTCCTTCGTCCCAATATTCCAATGTAGTCCTTTTAAGGATTCGTTCTATTGTGTATGACCCTCTAAGATTATACTAAGTTGGCAATGGGTTCAAATATGAAACCATAAGATATGATTAGGTTCTAGCAAACCGTCATACCTACCCAAATAGTATAACTAGATACAAGTTCGCATTCCATTTAGAATATGTCACAATCCTTTTGTCCACGATGTCATTGAACACAAGTCATGGTCAACAAGTCAACTTGTCTTTGTTCAATACTTTCTCGATTCCGAATATGTTGATAATCCAAACGATATTGATCTAATCAATTCATTTGAGTCCGGCCGAACATTTTCATCAACATTATTCCTACGAGAGTCCTAAGCTTGACATCTTTCCGAGGAGGGATAAATCCATTTAGCTTATTATTCTTCCCTACGTGAATTCGATTATGCCAATCATATCCTTTATAACTACCCGGTTAAAGGTAGCGTTTGAATATGTCAAACATAATGTTCATCAAGTGGAAGACTATAATAACTTCATGTCTAAGGATTCAAATGACATAACTAATATGAGATATATGTACGACATAAACCATGACATAAATCTCATACAGCGAGTCATGTCCAGTACCTTGTTCCAAACAAGTACCCATAAATCTAACATGATCATTTAGCCTTTATACTAGTGCTTAACAAGTACTAGGGACGGAGATTTTTATAAGTAAACATGAACAACAATAATAATCAAAACATCTCTTTATTAATATGAAATAAATGATAACAATTACAACATTTATTAAACGTGCCTAGGGCACCACTTCCAATAATTAGCATTTCACTATTCATAGTAAAAGATGTCTTGGTCCAAGTAAATAAGATTTGTATAAATCATATGATTCCAAATCATATGACCTAAAACTCCGTCCCATGGAATTTTAGATATGCATTTCTCATTTATTTGAACAAAACAATAATGCATGAAGAATTTTAATTATTTATGTTATAGCCTTTATTACTTTGTTCTTCAAGATTTAGGATATAAGATTTATTTATATGATAACACAACGAAGTAAATTATAATAAATAAAGCGCTTTTCTTATTCCAAATAAGAAATAAATATCATTCATTATCTTTTAACATAATAATATTTTCTACTTCGTTATTAAAGTCACTTTACAAGTGTTCTATGAACAATGTTGCAACCATTGCATCATTACCATTCATAGATCAAACTTTACTATAAGTAGTCTTTCAACTTACTAATTATTGCACATTTATACAAATATGAGACCCATATCTGGTATCCAATAACCAAAAATTAATGTTAGAAGGATTAATTTATAACATAAATATCCCGAGTGGTAGTCCCACTACCATTCCTTTTGTTGATCGTCCAGAATTTTAACTACAATTCTAAATGGTCAATCCAATTGCCATTTTACCAAATTGTATCAATTAGAGTTATAATTTTAACCACAATTATTTCCTTTAGGTTTGACAAGTTTGTCTTACCTTTCCTTTGGCACTTGGCCCTTTTCCATCATGAACCATGAGCACTGGAGAACCATTCTCCACTATCTTCTTTTCCACAGTTCTAGCATGTTAATGCAACTTAGAGAGATTCTTATTCATTCCAAATATGCTACAGTTCATCACAAAGTGATTATAACTCTTATCAATGAATTAAGAATAAGATTCATGGCTAGCTCCAATCCAATTGGACTGCCAAGTTTCTCAAGATACTCTACATAGCCTTTCTTCTTAAGCATGTGAGGTTCCACTTATTGCCCTTCACTCCTTTTGCAAGAAGTGAATGCAATAATGGTTTTATACCTCTCTTGCCTAGATTGGTCTTTGAAACATGTAACTCAACTCCATGCCTATCTCATAGGCTTCCACAAGTTCCAAACTTTGTTGGAGTTTTGAGCACATAATCGCGAGCATGAGACAACTCACATTCCTAGAATCATACTCATGATTCTTGTGATTGTCTACTCCGGCATTGGGTTCTTTAGGAATAGACCCATCAAGAATGTACAACACATCTTCTTGCCTTAGAACAATTCTTAGGCTCAGGATCCAATCCATGAAGTTTGTACCATTCTCTTGAAGCATTATCCTTATCAAGGATTGATCGCAACAATTTTAGTTGTCATCTACAACTTATGAAAAATTTCCAAAATTTTACAAGTACCAATCTCATTAAAGAGATGAATAATGTATTTTCTAAAAATACTCCCACTAAATTATATAACATTCTTTATACATCCAATGTACAATATAATTTAAATGGGTTAAGATCCAATTTTAATTTAATTTCAAGTACGCTTTGGCGCACCGCTCAAAATCAAATTAATTTGGTAGACAACTATTGTCAATCATATCTCATATGACTCTTATATCCTTTTATGAGATTCTTTAAAAAATCCAATTTCAAAAAGCATGTTAAATCTCATCTTTGCCTAGGCCCAATACTGTTTTGACGCCTAATTAAGTCCAACCATTTTAAACGTATAGGAAATTCTTATTCACTCATCTTGCTCATACATGAATAAAATCAATGCACCACGCTTTGGCGAGCCCACATGAAAATACCCATGTACTTACAAGTGTTTTAATCATGTCATGGCAAGAGAACTTAAAATTTTCTTGAAAGTTTATTATCATATAGCATACAACACATGAGCACATAAGATAAATATGTTATGCATCAAGTTTAGCCACTAAATTAATCATCATTAATTTAAGCATAATATTTAAGTGTCATTAGTTTCTCTATAATTATGAGGATCAGACTATTTGAACTTTGGTTATTATCTCCAAATCAAGACAACAAGAAGTGCCGCCGAACTAAGCCATAAGGCAACCACAATTCCGCACTAATTCAAGAAACCAAGAAAGTAGTCCATGTGGCCGAAACTAAGCAATAGATGGTCTCGATGAACGTAGGCCAATTGCATCCATAATTCCACATGGATCTCCAATCTTTGAATCAAGAACTTTGTTTCTCAATTTTAGCAATTATGAATTCTTCATAATCCTAACTTTGTTTTATCTTTGAATCTTTGATTTCGATCAAGTTTGGGAAACACAATCTCGATGAACGTATATTAGCCATCCAAACCTTAATCCAATCTCAGAATCACATGACAAAAACAAATAGGAAAAATAAACCCTAAGGTCCAACCCAAAAGCCTAGCACGAGCCTCCCGCGCCAAAACCCTAGGTCCGGCCGGGTCTCTGCATGGGTCCGGTTGGACCCCTTGAAAATTCCAAATTTTAAAGTTCTAAAATTTATCTCAAAATTGTATTTCCTGATTCAATTAGAATTTTGTGTTCTTGATGATCCAATCATCATGATCATCAAAACCTTGAATAAACCATTTATTCTTGAAACCCTAGAATATCAAAACTTTGAACCAATCAAAATTTGAAAATCCAAACAATTTTAAATCCACCATAATTTTTATTGCGATTGAATAGTGCGATTAAAGTTTCTAAAACAATAAACCACATAAAATCATATAACACATAAACATCATAATCCAATATTCATATCATGCTAGGAACATAAACAATTTATATACACACAACATAATCTTAGTATTGAAATAATCAACATTAACAGGGCTCTGATACCACTGTTGGGTTTCGGAGTAACATGCGCAGCGGAAAATAGCATTTAAAATTTTAATGAAACCCAAAGCACATAGATCCATTCATATGATTAAATCAAATACTTGCAATATGAATACTAGAAAACTAACCCTTGATGACTTTGATTTCTAGCCTTTGATCTTGGTGGAGACTTGAAGCTTAATCACGAAGTAAGAACACGAACTTTGAAGATGATAAGCTTCACCCTCTAGCGGTATCCACACCACGAACGAATATCAAGGAGCTTATTGATCTTGGTTGCTAGACCAAAATTGTGAAACACGTTTTCACAATTGATATGAACTATATGGAATATTATTTGTGTATAATTTTGTTCTTCGATCTAGGATCTCTTAGAACAAAATAATTCTCTCTCAAACTCTTTGGAGGCTTGCACAAAAATATGTATTGATTCTGACCAAATTAGGGTTGTTTATATACAAGTTAGACATATTCCAAATAGGTAACATGTGTCTAACCCGCAAGGAATCGTAATTAGGAAAGTCCAAGACCTGTCCAAAATCTGTTTCCAAATTGAATTAGGAAACCAATCCCGACAAACTGTGCGGCATCCCAAAACAAACTGTGCGGTCGCACGCTCAAGCTGGAACAATTATGGTACATTTGAGCCAAAATGTACGGCCGCCCTAGATATTCTATGCGGTCACACACTTGCTCCAGTCTCCCTTAATTTCCAAAATCCCTCAATGGTCGTTCGTCCCAATATTCCAATATAGTCTTTTTTAGGATTCGTTCTATTGTGTGTGACCCTCTAGGAATATACTAAGTTGGCAATGGGTTCAAACATGAAACCATAAGATATGATTAGGTTCTAGCAAACCGTCATACCTACCCAAATAGTATAACTAGATACAAGTTCGCATTCCATTTAGAATATTTCACAATCCTTTTGTCCACGATGTCATTGAACACAAGTCATGGTCAACAAGTCAACTTGTTTTGTTCAATACTTTTCTCGATCCCGAATATGTTGATAATCCAAATGACATTGATCTAATCAATCCATTTGAGTTTGGCCAAACATTTCATCAACATCATTCCTTCGAGGGGCCCAAGCTTGACATCTCTCCGAAGAGGGACAAATCCAATTAGCTTATTATTCTTCCCTACGTGAATCCGATTATGCCAATCATACCCTTTATAGCTACCTGGTTAAAGGTAACGTTTGAATATGTCAAACATAATGTTCATCAAGTGGAAGACTATAATAACTTCATGTCTAATGATTCAAATGACATAATTAATATGAGATATATGTACGACATAGACCATGACATAAATCTCATACCGCGGGTCATGTCCAGTACCTTGTTCCAAAAAAGTACCCATAAATCTAACATGATCATCCCATGATCATTTAGCCTTTATACTAGTGCTTAACAAGCTCTAGGGACGGAGATTATTATAAGCAAACATGAGCAATAATAATAATCTTAACATCTCTTTATCATCATGAATAAAATGATAACTTATACAACGTTTAACAAATGTGCCTAGGGCACCAACACCAACAGGTCGGAGTCTGTATCCTCCGGGAACGCGTCGGAATAAGACCTCTTAGGAGCCATTGATGACGTGCAGGGAGATCTCACAAGGTACAAGGCAAGGGGAATGGATTTTTAGCACAAGGAAGAAAGCTGATGACTCTTTATATACAGAGGAATATGAGGGGATGGGCTATAAATACTAGTCATAATTGGGATACATTTAATGAAGTTCCACTTTCCAAAAGGAATTATGGTTACTTACCTGGAAGGGTCAAGGGGTTGTCAGAAGATATAAGGATTTGGCGGTTGTCCATCAAATCAACGTCAGTACTGCTATAATAACTTAAGACAAGACGGTTTAGTTCCTATTCGACGCGCCGAGATAGAAACTCGGGGGCCACTGAACGACATGTACTGACCAAGATATTGGGCCGCGACGTGTACGGACCCAAGCCCATGAATCAAGGACCAAGACATAGCCCGGCCAAACATATACCGAGATGTGACCCATATACTGACGTATGCCGATTTTATAGGGATAAGGTTGCATCCCTAATATAACGCAGAATCAACAAGCAGAATCCAAGCTCCATACAAATACAGAGAATCCTTATCTAAACAAGGAGACCTCTTCTACAAAATAACTGGGATAACAATCATCCTTATCAGGATTCTATCTCCCAAGAATACGAGTTCTTCATCAATACTGGCTCTCTGACTTCCTTAACAAGTCATGACTCATTCACCTACATCTATATAAACAGGCCCTCAATACAAGTAACGAGTAATGAACTCTTTTGGCTCTAACTCTAGTCAATTGATTTCTCTTTATTCTTATCTCACATAACAGATACTTATTCTCACGCCGGAGGGCCTTCGCCGGTGAAGCCCCGGCTAGTTCACTTTTATTGTTTCATGTGTGTAGATCCGATCGAAGAGTTCTCTTTGCTGGATTTATCCGAACCGTTAGACGAAAGGCTAATCCGGTACGTTTTTGGCAGCATCACTAAACTAATCTAAAATAATATTCACTCAACACTAGATATACCATCTATTTCTCAATTTTACCCTTTTAGACAATAATCATACAACCTTTAAAATTAATAAAACACACCCATCTTCTAGTCACACACAAACACGCACTCATGCAAGAACGAGAAGAAGAACAGGTGTGCACAATCCATAAGAGTGAACAAAAATCAATAAGAAGCTTGTTCTTTTGTCAATAGTAAAGCCCTAGACAAGAAAACAATGGGTAAAAAATTAGGGTAGATAAATGAGGGAGTTAATGCTATTAGTGTATTTAGTAAAGGGTAAATATGAATATTTTGATTAATGGCATTTTTAAAATAATATTAATTACGAGTTTATTAAGCAATTGTATGGGTGTGAATAGCAGCACTCTAAAAAAAATCGGATAAAAAGATTGAAAGTCCTATATCAAGTGCACAGTGAAGTAAAATAAATGAAATCAACAAAACTTACCCATGCCAGAATATATTTTTTTTAATGCTAAACCACCTAAGTAAATTTTATCCTACTGGGGCATTGATCAAAACTTCTACAACGGAAAAACTTAAGCCTAGTCAAAATGTCGCTTGGTATAAAAATATTCAATACTCCTTCCGTCTCATACTTTTTCCGTTTCATAACTATGTGGACAAAATTGATTTTGCACGGGAATTAAGGAATGAATAGTAGTGGGTATTTGTTGTGAGTGTGAAAAGTAAAGTAGGAGAGAGAAAGTGGGTTAGGGAATAGTAGGTTGATTGGTGTTGTGAGTATAAAAGTAAACTACGATAGAGAATGAGTGGAAGGAATAGTTTAGATTTTTTACCATTTTAGGAAATTGTAACGTATCAATGGGATGCCCAAAATGGAAATTTGTCCACATAATTATGGGACGGATGGAGTATTCTTGAGAACAGTTTATAATGATTCTCATAGGTCCTTAGTACAAAGACTTACATTATTTACAAGTGCAATTGGTTTTAAAATGCTTTTAAAGTCCTTTGCTTGGACAATAACTTATTCCTTATAAATACAATAAGTTTCTTAAAATCCCGCTAAAGTCCTTTGCTCAAAATATCAAAAAAGGGTTAGGATTAACCTGCATAAAATAATTCTACGGTCATTATCAAATGTAATTTATAATTTACCTGTTAGGTCCTTAGGACTAACACTCATTCCTCATAAGCAGAATAATTTTTTTTTAAAATCCTTCTAAAGTTCTTTGCTTAAAAATAACCCCGCACCCGAAATAATTAACTGACTTCCTGTCGAGTCCTCAGTTGGGAAGTAAAAACTAGGTCGTGCGTTGACAATTGGGTCAGTAGTATTGCTATTTCACTACATTGTTGTATTTCTTACAAAACTATAATCCTTCCTTCTATCCCTAAATGAATATCCAATTTCAAAAAAAAAAAAAAAAAAAATCACAAAATGAATGTCTTTTTTGAAAATAACTTTTTCACTTAATGTTTTTTTACTAAATTTTTTTCACTAGTCTCTTTATATATAGTACTTTCTTCACGTTTCATGGATAGCCTCTATGAAAATTCATAAAAAAAAAAAAAAAAAGTACAACATGAAAATTTTATTTATATATAGCACTAAAGCATGTGGAAGTTTCAGCGGGAGTTGGGTTACATTATTCTCTTTCTGGATTTCGAACTGCTCCAGCGGGAGTTAGCTTCAACGCAATCAACGTTTATAAAATGTTACTACACAATGTAAAACATTTACTACCCAACGTGAAACGTGTTAGCTCCATGTTGGACAAAAACGGTTTTTCACTTTGAGTAATACACGTTTTACATTGTGTAAACAACGTTTTACAAAACAATGATTGATTTTTATGGGTGGAACGTTGACGCAGCGGAATACAACTTTCAGGATAACCGTGATGGAAATCCTTATAAAGAGATAGCAATAATCTACCGAAGAGATTATTGACCTAATCCAATCCAGGAATTAGGGTTTCAACAAGCCTAACGGCTACAGGGAATAAACCCTAAAAATGCACTAACGGCAAATATAATTTTATTAATCAAAAAGCTAACTATTACAAAACCCTAACAAAAGTATTTATACTACTACGGAATATTCTAGAAACCCTAAATGAAAACCCTAAAATTGTTTTAACAAAATACCCAAAATATCCTAAGTTACTGGAACGAAAACGACAAATAAATCTCCGGCTTATCGCCGGGCACGGTCGTGCTTTGAAATAGGCACGGTCGTGCTAACAATGTCGACTGCCTCCATCTTTCACCCATTTTGCACGGTCGAGCTTTGTTTTCTGCACGGTCGTGCATTGATTGGTCCGGCCGGGTTGTCCCTGTGGTCCGGGCGGATCTTGAGTCCTCCTTCTGCTTCCACGTGCTACATCATACTCCCCTTCTTGAAAAGAACTCGACCCCGAGTTCTCGTCCGATGTTTGAAAAATTCCGTCCCACTTAAACAAATACTTTGAATAAATCAAAGTCTTCCGCGCGACGGGACGAAGGATGATAGTTTTACCGCTCCATTTGAAAATATATTTCGAATAAATTTTACCTTTAAGCACAGTTTCTCGTAGAACAGCTTCGTACGGACAAAGAATCAGACCCTCTTCGCCATCCTTCTGCACTGTCTCTGCTGGAGCTGTATCTCCACCCACGGAAAAAAAATTATAACTAACTTCCTCTCCTTGGCAACCTTGAATAACCAGATTCTGATTCGCGGATTCAACTGTAACGTCTTCTTCACCGTTCGAAACTGAATCTTCTAATCTCTGGACCGGTGGATCACGTTGGAGGCTTTCCACGTGTCCTACAAGTTCCTCGGTAACAACTTCGGTACCTTCCCGTGACTCTGAGTTGACACTATTTCTGAGATTCTGCAACAATACCTCGAACTGAGCCCGACGTTCTTCTTCAGCACGTTCATAAACTGCAAATCTACGCGCTTCCAGTTTCTGAATTTTGGCAGTATAGTGATCGGCTTTGTCAGCATAAAATGGGGATTCCATCCTATGTCGCTGCCTAACCACACGCACTCCTACTGCTTGATCCAGATCTCTGATTGATTTATATCTCTGCACACGTCGATCATGCTTGTCAGCTTCGTCGAGTTCTTCGTCCTCTAACGCTAGGAAATATTGTTCCTGTTGTCGAGCACGATCCAATCTAATATTGATTGCACGAATAACATCATAGATGTCGTTTCTCCCGTTGTTACCGGCCATCTTCCAAGGATCGCACCTTTTCTGATACCAATTGACGCAGCGGAATACAACCTTTCAGGATAACCGTGATGGAAATCCTTGTAAAGACAACATCCCTACAAAGGTCAGCGGTTTCTGGTGGAGGGTTAAGCACGATGGTCTTTCGGTGGATGCAAAACTAGAGTCTCGGGGTTTCAATATTCCATCTCAATGTGTGTGTTGTCCTGGAGGTGGTCATAGGGAGACTCTTAATCATTTACTGCTATAGTCGGTGATGGCGCAGTCTGTTTCGAGTCATTGGGTAAGTCTCTTCCCTTTAACTCATCAATATATTGATTTGCATCATTTGTGGAATGTTTGGTGTGGTGGACAGTCGAAGCGCCGACAAATTGGTCTGGTTCGCATGGGTATTATGCTTTTTACTTGTTGGGAGATTTGGAAAGCAAGGTGTAAATCAGTCTTTGAAAGAACTGTTATGAATAGTGCCAAAATTATGGATGGGGTTAAAAACTCTCTTATTGAGATGTGCTCATTCCTAGTTCCGAAAGGGTCTCCTCGTGGGAACGATCGTGTCTTGTTGGAGAGTTTAGGCCTCAAAGTGGCAGAGCATAAGTTTAGGCGTAAGAGGATGTTGAGATGGGAGCCTTCGCGTTCTAAAGTTTTTTCTTTGAATACGGATGGCTCTGCGATAAACGGCCAGTGCACGGGTGGTGGTATTATAAGGGATGGTATGGGGGCCTTTGTTTGCGCATTTTCACACTACTACGGAGATGGAACCAACATGAAGGCGGAGATCTTTGCTTTACGTGACGGTCTGCGTTTATATCAGTCATGGGGTTTATTTTCAGTTCAGGTAAACTCTGATTCTTTAGTAGCTGTGAATGTCTTAAAAAGGCGAAATAAATATCCGTGGCAATATACGTATGAATTGCGGGAGTGTGAAAGTTTGATTAGAGGGTATGAGTTACGCCATGTTCTTCGTCAAGCAAATGGGGTTGCGGATAGATTGGCATTCGAAGCTCACATTCATAAAACGGCTTGGATATGGATCGTCAAGGGAGCTTCCTCGGAGTGTATTGGACGCGTTACAATTTGATGAAAGCGGATATTATGTCGAACGAAGATAAGTTGGTGTTTTTGATGATAGGGGTTACTATGGGGAACGACGGTAAACTTCAGTCTATATTGGGTTTGGGGTTCTTTCTCTGGGTTGTGTGGTCATATTTTAGTGTTTGGTTATCACTTTGGCGAATATATTCATGTTTCGGACGTTTCTTGATAGAAGTTGGAAAAAGTTACAATGTGGTCGCCCCATGTGGCCACTTCAATTTTCGAATGCATGGATGGAGAAGCAGATTAAATGCGGTCGCCTCATGTGACCACATGTATGGTCTTTTTAAAGGTGGAAGGGGTCATGTGGTCACCTCATGTGGCCACACTTTATATCGAAATTGGTGGGAACAGAGAAGTTTAAATGTGGCCACATCATGTGACCGCATGTATGCAAGTTGAAATTTTGGACAAAGAGGCAATGTGGTCACCTCATGTGACCACATTGAATGGAGAGCTATAGGCATGGCAAGGCAAAATATATGTGGTCACCTCATGTGGCCACATTTTCGGATGCTAAGAATTTTCATGGTTTGGGCTTGGTTCCGTTTTCTTATTGGATTGTGGGCCATTTTGGACGTGATTGGGCTTCAAGCTTGGAGAGCTAAGGATTATATTAGGATTATTCTTTGGTTTAATTTCTTTTGGGTCTTATTCCTGATTTGGTTTTATTTTGTTAGGTTTTATTTTATTATTTGGTCTTCGAGGTTCAGCTTCATATCCGGCAATAAGTCGGGTGGTTGTCCCCCTCTTGTATTTTTATTTTATTATTAATAAAATTCTCCCAGGTGCCGCCCTGGTTTCTTTAAAAAAATAATAATAATAAATAATAATAATGATCTACCGAAGAGATTATTGACCTAATCTAATCCAGGAATTAGGGTTTCAACAAGCCTAACGGCTACAGAAAATAAACCCTAAAAATGCACTAACGGAAAATATAATTTTATTAATAAAAAAGCTAAATATTACAAAACCCTAACAAAAGTATTTATACTACTACGGAATATTCTAGAAACCCTAAATGAAAACCCTAAAATTGTTTTAACAAAATACCCAAAATATCCTAAGTTACTGGAACGAAAACGACAAATAAATCTCTGGCTTATCGCCGGGCACGGTCGTGCTAACAATGTCGACTGCCTCCATCTTTCACCCATTTTGCACGGTCGAGCTTTGTTTTCTGCACGGTCGTGCATTGATTGGTCCGGCCGGGTTGTCCCTGTGGTCCGGGCGGATCTTGAGTCCTCCTTCTGCTTCCACGTGCTACATCAAACGTTGGAGTGGTTCCAGGTCCCTCTCTTTCTTGCTATTCTCTCTTTGCAGCATTTCACATCCGGGTAGGAGGGTCAGATGTGAGAGCTCTTGCATACATACTAGCTATTGTATACCTTAGCTTGAGGTCTCTTTATCTGAAAAAGCAATGGAAAAAAAAAAAAAAAACAAGCCATTTATGATAAAGAAATCAATTTAGTTGACTATAAAAGTTAAAATGAGACTATTTTTCAAAGGCTTGAGTGTTTTGGTCAAATTTGAGCAATTCAACTTAATTAAAGGGAATTGGGCACAATGGAATAAATGACTTTGAAATTCAAGATGTATGGACAGAGGATTTAACGAGGAAAGCCCTTGAACAACTTGTTCGCCGGCACAAAACCTCGAATGATGGAATTTTATTAAGTTTTTTCTGGAGGTACAATGAATGAATGTAAAAATACTGTGAGAAAATGTGCATGAGGCGTCAGTGTGTGTGATACAAGTGATTATCCCTCTATTTATACTAAATAAAACAAATAACAAAGTTCAAAATCTTATCCCTAAAATCTCGGACAATTGGTTGAGGGAGTGGGCATCGTTCCTCCGTTCTTGTTGGACTTCGTGGACGTGTATTGACAAAACACATGTGCCTTTTGACCAAGTCTTTGAATTCTTCATGAGTTGATAATGGTCCCTGAAAGGTAGGGTTGTGATAACTAATCCTGCAAGATGCAAACAATTAGGATGCAGAGTTAAGTTGTCAGTTCAAAATGTATCATGAGCTTGTTAGTCCAGGTTGAAGCTTCGAGTTGCAAGATGTAGTCAATAATTTTTTCACTCCAAACATTGAGGGAGTAGTATTTAAATGCAAGAGAACGACAATGATAAGAAGGGGCGTGTACTGCTGATTCATTTGCAGTGACATCCATGTTAGCCAGGACTCCTGCCCTTGTTCTAGGGTCATTGCAATATTTTGACTTGCCTTAAATGTGGGCTATGTTTTGTGTGTGCGATTTACTAACAAATAAAATACATTTCTTAAAAAAGTTAGACAAGTTGCATTGACAAAAAAAGAAAAAATTGTTGACGACAAATCAAACTTGACATTTATATATAGAGAAGGATAGCTAGTCCTCTCTTTGTCCCAAAATGAATGAACGTCCACCAAATTTCCCAATTTTTTATTCAGTCAATTAACTTTTAACAAACATATTTATAAGGTTTACATGTCATCTGTCGCTAACGTTCATGTAATGTGCGGTTAGAAAGAATTAAGCTTTATTAATTTCACATTTCTAAAGAACATCTGAAGGTTGCAAATTAACGCCTTCTTAAAAACAAGGTTAAAAGCCAAAAGGATACAGGATAAGTAAACACTCCCTCCGTCTCACCGTCTCGAAATGATCTTCCCACTTCTTTTTTTTAAGCAATAATTTTAAGCGAGTCTAACTATCTTTTTTTGGGGAAGAAAAAAAAAAAAAACTGTTATTGATACACTAAAAATAGATCATTTATCCAGTATACATTCATTCACAGCCGTTCCAGTATCTAAGCTTTCCATATCCTGCATAGTCTTTTCACTATACAATACAAGCTCTCCATGCATAGTTGCATACATGATTACATTCTGTAAAAAGGAATAACAAGATATATATACCTACAATCATAACATCTACAGCCAAACAGAAGCAGATGCTCTTGCCATCTTATTTCATCTTCTAAAAGAGCTCCATCAACTGCTGCACAACATCTGTATCAAGAAATACGTTGAGCTTAATATTCACTAGGACGAATGAAATAGAGACCCAGCTTATTTAGCTAACCAGGTGACGTTGTTTCTAGTGGCGAAGCCTCTTGAGAAGGATGGGGGTCCTCGACCCCCTTGATTAATGGGAAATGCTATTTTAGTAACTCTAAATATTGTAAAAGGGAGCTAAAAATTATATCATACTCCCTCCGTCCCATAAAGTTAGTCACATTTTTTTAGGAAATGATTTGATGGAACTTTGATTAAAATCTAGGAAGCACTAATTATCCAAATAAAATCCTAAACCTATTATTGATACACCATTAAAGTACTACCAAACTCAATTTGTATATTTTCATTTATACATTAGTTTTTCCTAAATCTTACTAGGAAATGATTTGATGGAACTTTGACTAAAATCTAGGTAGCACTAATTATCCAAATAAAATTCTAAACTTATTATTGATACACCATTACAAGTACTACCAAACTCAATTTTTATATTTTCATTTATGCAATTAGTTTTTCCTAAATCTTTTCGTCAAAGTTCAATCAAATCAAATCCCAAATAAAATGGGACTATATTTATGAAATGGGTTAATGACAGATTAGGGCCTGAACCTCAGGGGGTGCGTCTAAAAGGGGCCTGGGTTTTTTTTCGCTAGATCAGGGCTCAATATCATAATTTTTCGGCAGTTAAGGGCTTTTTGACGGAAATCGTTAGAAAAGTCAGTTAAGTGCCAAGTGCATGGCACGTGATCGTCAAAATGGATGGGTTTGTAATGAATCTTAGCAATGAAGGACTGTAATGAAATTTCTGAAACTTAGAGGGTTTAAAAATGAAATAAATATTTTTTCTAAATAATCAAGTATATAATAAAATAAGTAATTATCATATATAAAATAAATTTATTAAAAAAATTAAAATTATTAAACAAATTAATCTACTCCCCCTGGTCCAAAATAACTGTCACTTTTGGTCAAAGAGATGTAAGTTTGACCAATAAATTTAAACAAAAAATAATGATCTTAATAAAAATCTAAAAAATTGATATTAAAAGTATTACTACCTCTGTCCCTAAATGAGTGTCCAAATTACTGAAAATCTCAACTTTGTTGTGCAATTTGTTAGCAAATATTCATATATAATTTTGTGATCTCCTTTCCAAACATCTAGTTTTACGCATATAAAGAAACCGGTGAAAAAAAAATCGAAAAAAAAATCGAAAAAAAAAAAAAACATTTAGGGACAAAGTTATGTTAAAAAAAGACACTCATTTTGTGACAAAGATTTCTTAAAAATAGACACTCATTTAGGGACAGACGGAATATTAATACAATGACAAATTTTAAATTTTTATTAGCATTATTATTTTTTATTTAAATTATTGGTCAAAGTTACATCTGATTGACTAAAAGCGACAATTATTTTGGACCATAGGGAGTAATAGCTATACAAGTATTAAAAATTATTTTCTAAATAATAATCTAAATTGTCATTTCCCAATCACAAATTCACAATAACCCATCACAAATAATCCCCAGTTCACCTTCCTTCTTCCCGACACCCATGTCCGCCGCCGCCACCATGGCCCCCCTCAACCATCGCCACCACGACGTCGCCGCCGTCACCTACAGCTTCAGTTCGCCCCCCTCAACCATCGCTGACCAATTTGGAGTCATCAACGACGACGACGAATTTATCAGACGTCGCCTCCACCATTTTCTCCCGGAGCAAAGCGCCGCCGCTGCCTTTGACCAAATTGAGATCCGGGTCAACCTCGTCAGCGCCGTCGATTGCGAGATCGAGTTTGGGATGGTCATCTATGATATTCATGGCCAAAACATTTGTTGAATTTTTTGATTTGGATGATATTTTTTTGTTTTGATTTTGGATGAGTTTTTGTTTTGATTTGGATGATTTGGTTTGCTTTGATATTTAATGGCGGGTGATGGGTTTGGTGGAGTATATCGGTGATGATGGTGGTGGCGGTGGCGGTCGGAGTAGATGGTGGTCTGCCGGAGGAAGGGGGTTGAACTTGGATCTGGGTTTTGATTTGGGAAGAAGAAGGGGTTGATTTGGGAAGAAGAAGGGGTTGGATGTAATATTTTAGAGGGATATATTTTTAATTTTGTCCTCTAGTTTCAGACTTTTACATATCACCCCTTAATAGCTAATATTCATTACAAACCCATCCATTTTGACGATCACGTGCCATGCACATGGCACTTAACTGACTTTTCTAACGATTTCCGTCAAAAAGCCCTTAACTGCCGAAAAATTATGATATTGAGCCCTGATCTAGCGAAAAAAAAACCCAGGCCCCTTTTAGACGAACCCCCCTGCAGTTCAGGCCCTAATCTGTCATTAACCCTTATGAAATTAGAACTATAATTTTAACCCCCTTTTATTCAAAATTCCTACTCCGTATATGACAACTATATTTTATCTCCCCATGCAATCTTGACCCCCTTGGCAAAATTCCTGGCTTCGCCACAAGTTGCTCCCATGACCAAATACAAAGAGGAATTCAAACTTCACGACAAACGTTCACAATAACAACGATGTGATGAAGGTATGAAACTTGGCTTTTGCGGTTGACTTGAAACAAAAATGTCGAACACAATAAAACCACATGTGACATCCCATTTCAAAATCAGTTTCATCGGCTTGATTGTTCAGTCAAATGTCACTATGTTTTAATAAAAAGGAAGGGGGAAATCCTGATAGATGTCATGTACAAAAGAGTGTAAATAGCAGAAAACCAACCTTTTAGTACAGATGGTGGTGTGTGGAACTCCTGCCAGACATTTTGACACGACGATAAATCCATATTCAAGGATTTAGCAGCAAGATAAGCAGCTCCTGCAGCAATCTGATGGGGTTTAAATTGAAGCCAGAGAGAGCTTCGAAGCCTACAAAACAAGAACTCAAATTTAGAACAGCAGAATTGAGAAAATAATTTTTTTAAAACATATTATATGTGAAAAATAAATAACCAACCAACCATCCATCCTGAGCAACACTAGAATTTCGAACAAGGTCTGGAGCATGATAGTAAATGGCACTACCACAGACATCAGTATAAATGCATAGGTACATTATTATAGCTGATGGACAGTTGCATATTTCCCTTACCGACAAGCATAGCAGCCCCGATATACTTTCCAAGAATCGTCAGTGGAGTTGCTTGAAGAGTACCAAAACTATAGCAAACATCTTACTTTCATCTATAGAACACATCAACATCCCCAGCCCAGCTCTGCTGCACAAGAATTTGTACTCCGGCAACGTGTACGGTTTAAATGTAAAGGGAGAAGCAGCTTCTGAGAAATAGATGTCTCTGCATTTGGCTTAATTGTTGAATCTATTGAGAAGGTTGTCTATAAGAAGGCCATGTGGATCCGGCCCTTCCCTGGACCCACGCATAGTGGGAGATCTTGTAGCACTAAGTTGCCTTTTTTTGTTGTATCTATTGAGGTTTGCCATTACAAACTACACCTTTCAAAATTGGAAAGTTTATAATACTTCTTTATATAATGAGACTCACTTCCCCACTCACAACTTTCCAGTCACTATTCCCTACCCCACTTTCTCTCTCCTATTCCATTTTCATACTCACAACTACTCCATTTACACTTTTCCGTAATCGCCGTGTACAAGTCAAAGTGTTCGTATTCAATTGGGACGGAGGGAGTATGTGCTATCCAAGTACTATGACACGTGACGAGCATCTTTTGGGTAATGCTACACAACACGCATGAAAGAATGATAGTTTTCATGTTTAAATCTGCATCGTTACCCATCCCACCAAAACCATTCTTATCCAACATAACAAATCACATCAAGGCCAAAAGATGGTATGGATTCAAATCCCTAAGCCCCTTCACCAACCCTCATTTTCACCTTCACTATACTAACAATGAGCGCCTTAAGAATTAATAACGGGCAGATGAGGGCCTCCACCGGTGAGATATCAGGAACAAAACAAGTGCTTTAAAAAAAAATACAATACAAGGTAAGAACTTCTCAAAAACTGAACACGGAGATTCAAGCTGCCTTCTTCAAACTGACAGATCAAGCACCACCACCACCATCCGAATCAAGGAAGGCAGGCCACTGTGTGACATCAGTTTCTTCATAGCTTTTGGAACTCAAAAAGTCAAAAATGGAAAGAAGAAGAAGACCAAATCAGATTCCTATCTGGTAGCAACAGCACAAAAACGTGGCTACCATCGTATAGAAAGCTATCGCTTGCATAGGGAAGTGAGAAATAAATAGTAAAGTAACATAATGAATGAACGGCCAACAATGCCCATGGAACTTGATTACCAGTTTCTAACCTTTAACTTTAAGTAAATTAACAAAAACCATAAAGCAAATCATTTCTAACTTAAAATGTGTGCATTTCTATTTTTTTTTAAGTATCAGAAACTATATGACAGTAATATGTTAAAACATAGAGTTCTACTTTTGCAAAGGCTTGAATTAGAATTGGGAAAAGGAAGGGAAGGGAGGGAAAGGACTTCAACCAAGACTCCCAAGGGATTCTACCAAAAAAATACAAAATGAGAGGGGAATGATTGCATTTTTGTGACAGTACCCTTAAGAAAGTCACTATTATGGTATGCATGACTTGAGCCTTTCCTGGGAGCAGATGTGCCCTGCAGACAATGTGCAATTGTGAAGTTGCAAAAGCAGTTTTTTTTTTTTTTTTTTTCATATTAAATTTCTTTGAAGGGAAGAAATTAATTGTCTTTTCTTTAAAGAGCACATCTGAGAGTAATTTCCAAACATGGCATGAACGACCAGGAACTAACTCAAGAAACCTTTTTCTTAAGTTCTTCGCCTATTCATTAGTGTCCTACATGGACATCAAGGGCTGCCTTGTTGAACAGGGAAATTTAGAGAGAATCTAGAAGACGCAATCATCTTGAACACAAAAATATACAGGAATGCTGGTGCTGTAGCATATGTGGCTAGTTTTATGGCCAGTGGCAGGGTTAATTTGGTGTTTTCAAGGAAAATGCATCCACAACACACATCGGTAGTTCAACTTCAGACGACAAATAAAACTTTTGATGAACATCATTTCATTCCGCCAGCTAAGAATATCATACAGGCATTCACGCTAATCTTCTATAGCCCCTGCAATTATATGTCAATCCAAAAATATCAATATTCATCCCAGAATTGACCACGTTGACAAAAAATAGATTACAAAACAAAACAGAACAAGAATGCAACTTATCCTCAAGACCGCAATAGCATACAATGCAACCAGTCACTATTTCAAAGTGATTCAAATTCCAGAGGGAGAATCGTGATTAGGCCATCAGAGGTTTATATGTGGGTAAACGAGCATAAACATCAGAAAACTGAGCATTGACAGGTTCATCGCTATGTATAGAACATATTTTCACTGTGGAATCCAGCCAAGTTCAACTAGATCCTGCTATCAATTATTATCTTGAATCCCACTTGAGCAATAAATAAGGTAAACAAGACTTTGAATCTTGTCCACTACATAAAGATTGTTGCATAACAATTATGTAGTAAGAAAACAGTAAACTTACCCTTCACTAACCAAGCTCAGAGCCAGATGTACCAAAAAGGATTGTGCAAGTCCTAGTTTTTCAAGAATGGAAGTAAGAGGGGCATATGGATGCTGCACATTAAGCTCGAAATTCAGAGTTGTCAATATCAATTGCTCAGCCTCAATTACCCGTTCTCGATACTGCTCAAACCAGTTCTGCACAATAATAACCCGTTAGACGAAATTAATTGTACATATTATATGAAACTTGAAAAAAGTCAAAGTACTCACCACATGGAGCAGATAGCAGAGAATATTAAAATCCTGCTTGTGTAAGATTTCACAAGATGCTTTAAGCATATTGTTTAAAGGGCAAGGTGTCTCCTCAGACTTTGTAGCAAGGAAAAGAGCAGCAGTAGCAATCAACTGCAGAAGAAAATCAACACCATTAGCTTTTATTATGAAAGTAAGAGCAAACAGACAAGAAAAAAAGAAACAGCATCAAAGAGTAAAATGCACAACTACAAAATACAATTCGAGTCCCAAACTGAAACCCACTTTTAAATGTTACACTTAGTGTCAAATGAATATCAATTCTGAGAGGAATTTGGGTGGTGAAAGTTGGAATAGTCATAAGAAAATAACATGTCCACCAGAAGTGAATATTCACTTGGAACTAAAGTTCACTTATCTACTTGTAAGTTTAACAAATACTTACAAATCTATCATGATTAGCATGGGAACGTCGAACAAAAAAACGGTGGCATAGAACCATAGCACTGCCAATTGTTGTTTGTGGTCTGCAAGTGAAAACAAAAAAATGTGTGAGTGATGAATAGAAAGAAAAATAAAAAACCATCTAAAAGAGATTTTCAATGAGAGAACATAGAATTTATTGAGTAAAAGAAAGTTAAGTTCTTACAGTTCAAGCGTAACTCCAAGATTTTGAAGGAACGCACAGTATGAGTACCGTAAATGTGTTTCATATGCTGCATCAATGCCATCTTTTCTAGAAGGAGAGCACCTCTCAATTTCATCTCTTGACATAAAGACAACCTCCTCTTCCTCAAACTTTGCACGATCACGTTTGCAGCTAGAGGAAGTGTAAGCACTAGCGTCTGATGTTGTGTTCTGCAGAAGAGATGTATTTTTACTACAGCTGGAAGGGGCAGTTTCGTACGTTCGGCACTGATTATAGGGTCCAACATTATTTTCCCATGTGGAAGACGAAAACTTCCTTCTTTTTGAAGAAGGATCAACTTCAGGCATCACATGGTCGTAATAATTACTCTGCTCACTGAATTTCCTAGAGAAGTCATGGGAATTGGGCATAATTTCTTATATTGTTATCATTGTTATAATACTTCTTCGCAGTGGTGGGAGCGTTGTTAATGAAAGTAGAGTGATATCCCCCAATTGAGAATCTGGGATCACCACGAAACGGACCACCTTCTGAATGATGAGGCCGTGCAAGAGACATAGTTCCTGTAGTAGAATCCCACAAAAAAGTAAACAGCAAGAAATGATCAGAGAGCAAGAAGAATAAAAATGCCATCTTTTTACTCAATAAGATAAACATTTTAAAATCCTAGTCCTAATTCATGTAATGAACAGCAAGATTCTGCTTGTATACTTCCAAATTATCACAAAATTATCGTACATTTAGATACATAAATAGTAAATCTCTAACTTTAAAGTTAAACAATGGGTGGTAAACTCTTTAAATCATAATTTAGCTCAGCGACTGTCTGTATTATCATAATTATTAGAGTAAAAGACTAAATAAAGAAAAAACATCATAGACTTGAGTGTAACAAGTAACTCCCATCCCACTTAGAAACTCCTCTGTTATCTCTAAAGCTGAAAAATTCTACCACTATTCTATTCTAACAGACATAAAATCGAAGAGCAATTAAATTATTTTCCAAGTTTACCAATTCAAATTTCAATTCTCTCCCAAACAACATATCCAGCGATTATAGGTTTCCTTCTATTCGTATCCTATACAATTACTCAACTGCAACACCGATACAGCATTAGTCTTCCCTATTCAGTATATCCAATTAATTATCAAAAAGTACACAGCATACAAAAAAAAAACCACAAATATGAAATCAATAACCATAATAATCCTCTATACACAGGAAAAACTAAGAATCCTCCAACAAGTACAAGCCAATCAAAATCATGAGAAATTCAAAACACAAGAACCGAACATAAAACACAAAAAATAAGCTACCTTTAACTTGAATTTAATCAACCTATATAGTAACTCAAGAAAACTTAAAAAGACAATGATATTCAACAGATTGTTACCTGGCTTTCGGATAGACAAGATCTGAATAATCCGTAATCGATCGTCAACGTAAACAAACAAATCGAGTCTTGAAAGATGAAAATTAGGGTTTGGTGGTTGAAGAAATAATCTCTGATCGGAGAGGAGAGAGAAAATAAAGGGGGTGATATGATATGTTGTGAAGTGAAGTGAAAGGCAATATTTAGGCGAGATTTTTACCTATTATGACCTAATAAATCGTTTTCCACGCAAACAATATGGTTAATTACTTCTCACGTGTCGTATCTCTACGACATGAATTTGGATTGAGCAGGCACAAAATAAGGCGACAAAATTTTGCTCACAAGATAATGTGACGATATTTTATTGGTTGCATCGATAATGGATCCGCCACACTTTAATTAAAAACATCAATAACATCCTTACACCTACAATTTTGTGAGTGATATTTTGTGACTTTTTTGTGACCCTAATATTATTCATTTGGATTTGCTCCTGTCATCCAACGCTCCTGCAAATTAGCTTCATGCCCCCTAATTTGAGGAAAATGACCATGATCTCTTTCATTTTGTAGGACTTATTTTTGTCATTATCAAAAAACTTTGATTTATAATTGTAAGTTGAAGTAATTATATTAATGAAAATTTAAAATTTGTTATTGATAAACTCTCAACAATATTATTAATAATAAGTTCTAGATTCTCATTAGTATGATTAAATCAACTCTTAATTATTGCTCAAAGTTTATTGTGAAAAAATTGTGAAAAACTTGTTTTACACTTGATTTAGTGTAAAACTTGTTTTCATCTCTTTAAATTTGTTTTACAATTAAGAGATAAAACAAGTTTTACACTAATGCGAGTGTAAAACAACTTTTTTATAAGTCTAACTCCAAGTTTAGTAGTAGTAACGGCAAAAAAATGTAAAATTATTTTAAAACGGAAAGAGTATCAATCATTAGAGATTTTTGCTTAAGAAAAGACCCGATCTTTCTTCCACAAACCCATGGTAAAAGCTCTTTAGAGATTTTTTTTTATAATTTCAAAATTTAAACCATTTTTAATTAAACAGTTGAAGTTTTTAATATTCTTTAATACTCCTTCCGTTTCAAAAATATTTGTCGCTTTAGACTTTTTCACACATATTAAGAAATGTAATTAATGCATGTTAAGAAGACTCATTTGCCCCTAAATAATTCAATTTTCTAGGTGATTAAATGCTTGCATGAGAGATACTTTCACCATCATTAATAAGGATATAATTGAGACAAAAGGGTAAAAGTGCATTGATAATAGTAAAGCGACAGATATTTTGAAACAATTTTTTACTTCTAAAGCGACAGATAATTTGAAACGGGTGGAGTAATGATAGTAGAGTTCTTTCTTTACCTATAGTGTTACTGAATAATAAAATAAAAACTACAAAATGAGCTCTTTCTACAAAAAGTAACCCTTTAAAAAAGAGTTTTTTTTAAGAACTTCCCCCGATGACAAAAAGTTCAATGTTTTCATAAAAATAAAAATCTTCCAAAAATCTTTCATTGTGAAAGTTCTGCTATCCATAGTCATAATACAGCTCAAATATGACAAAAAGACAAAGAGGTGGTCTCTTGTGAGAACACCTAGATCTGTCTCATAGAAAAGACGGATCGACCCATAACCCGTGTACAACATTCTCCGCGAAGCGTAGGATCTCAACCCATGCTCCACTCAAAATCTGCCACGTGGCAGCGACCCATTGGCCCAAAAAAAAATCCTAGAAAAAAAAATCACTTTTATTTTTTTTGACTGTTTTTTTTTTAGTTTTTATATTTTTTTTTACTGTTTTTAGTATAACTAAATGTAACAACTGTGTTACTTATAAAGTAACATTTTTATAAGTAAACGTAACACCATTTTTACAAAAAAAATAGCTCATTTTACTCATCTTTCAACTGTAATACTAACTATAAATACGTGTAACACTAGCAATAACTAAATGTAATTATCGTTATACTGATATGTAATAGTGTTTTTCCAAAATATTTTTTATTTTTGAGTATTTTGATTTTATTTTTTAAAAGAAAGCAACATTTGAAAAATAACAACTTATATACATGAATGTAATTATTTGTACAAGTAAATGTAACACTTTAGTAGATGAAATTATAACAGATTCTATAGATAATGTAATACTTTTACATGTATCATGATAAATTGAACCAATTTTAACTTATTATTTGAAAATATATAGATATAATATTATACAAATAAACGTAACTGTTTTACAATGTTATTATACAAGTAAAATGTAACATTCGTTTATAAAAATTGTTACTTTCTTATTTTTACAATGTTACTAACACAAGTGTTTTTAGTTCTAAAGAGTAAATGGTTGAATTATTACTTTTCTATACGTATGTGTTACAATTATGTATAAACACGGTTACATATAATATAAGTAACACGTTCGTTACATTTTAGTTATAATAAGTATTACTTTTGGCAAAACGAAGAAAAAAAAAAACACTGTTACTTTTCTGTATATATGTATTACTCCCTCTGTCCCTAAATGAGTGTCCATTTTCAAGAAATTTTTGTCCCAAAATGAGTGTCTTTTTTTAGCATAACTTTCTCCCTAAATGTTTTCTTTCGGAATTTTTTTCACTAGTTTTTTTATACGTGCAAAACTAAATGTTTGGAAAGGAGATTACAAGATTATATATGAATATTTGCTAGCAAATTGTACAACAAAGTTGAGATTTTCAGTGTCCCTTAAAATGAAATTTGGACACTCATTTAGGGACAGAGGTAGTACTTTTGTGTATACAAACTGTTACATATAAGTAACACGTTTGTTACATTTAGTTATAGTAACTATTACTTTTGGCAAACCGAAAAAAACCAAAAAATAATAATATATAAAAAAAAAAAACCTGTGGGTCATGGGTCAAAAATGACCCGTCAGGTCATGTTCACATACAAGTTTTTGTCAAAGACAAAAGAAAAGATGGTTGGTATTCTCTTAACTAAATACTCAATGGTCAGGATTGTCTGAAAGTTACATGTTGCCCCCCTCAAATTCTTTTATTTTAAAATTAGTACTTGAAATTTAAGACACTGCATTTGAACCTCCAATTTTCCCTATTTTTCAACCAGCCCCCAATTGTCATAAGTTACTTTTTACCCCTTACATTTCTCTTATTTGTAAATAAGTCCAATTTAAAAAAAAAAAAATTGATTGCGCAACCATGGAAGAAAAAATGGCATGTGCCTTCGCACGGTATTAGTTGTCTATAAAGGGTGTCAAACAAAATAAATTGATTGGTACAGTCTGCAATCTATGTACTTGGAATAAAGGAGAGTATTTATGTGACTCTACAGCGTGCTACATGGAATTATGACGTAGATTTCCATGTGACATCATTTTATTAGCTTCATCACAATTGTGAGATTGAAAAGATAAGATAGTATTTATATGATAAAAAAAAACATTTTAAATAATCATCAAATATGTTATTTAAAATATTTATAAAAAATTCAAAATTTATGAAGCTCTTTATATAGTGAATATAGTAAATGGACTATTTGAAATTTTATCACAAAAATCCAATTAATCACGTGCTTCACTTAAGGCCATTGAATTTTTTTAATAACATAATATATAAGTATAATCTTAAACAATCTCAACGGATTCTAATATTAGTAATTAAAGATTGTATAATTTTGAAGGGCTAACCCCAAAATCTATACTTATGGTATTTTAAAGTTGGTTAGAGGATGCCTTGTAATATGACATTTGCAATCATAGAGACTTTTGGCATTCTTCTACTTAGGTTAAAATAAAAGGTAATAACCATAGATATGAAAAGGGGTAAAATATGATAGTAGGTAACTTAGTGATTCTATAAGAAGAGATTGATTTCTAATAGAATATGTATCTTATATAGAGAGAATTAGATTAGGTAGACATATACTCTTATATATAGGGTAGTATTTGACTAGGTAGTTCGTGGCGCATTCAAAAACATTAAGATCATTAAGAAGTGACTTTTCAATTTTCAACTGATCAAATTCACAATCAATGGATTTTGAACCGTTTATGTATTCCAAGAGACTACATATTATTCAAAGCCATTGAATTGTGATGGAATACTTAAAGTTTTAACTATCAAGTGATTTTAAATGATAGAAAGTGAAACGATAGATTGAAATCTATACGTATAGTATTTAAAGTTGGTGAAATCAACCATGAAAATGACACATAAGCCACAAATGGGTTTTTCTTGATTTAGAGAATGCCATGTAATATGACGGCTAAAATATATTTAGCCCCCCAAAGTATCCACCCATTCCCACTTTGCTACCCAAACCCAATTTTGTCCCAAAGTGACGCTCTAATTTGCCATTTGTCCCAGTTTGACCTATGACCCCCTTGACCCCTAACGGCGTTAGAAAATTAACGAGAAATGGTCATGTGCATGTCATGTGAGGGTTCTTTTTATCATTTTTCTTGAAAATAGAAGGGTATAAAGGTCCATTTATATTGAGGGTGGCAATTACTTCTCCACCTAACCCCACCATCCTCATCAGTCAACAACCACCACCACCAACCAAATCCGGCCACCATTACAGCCATATCATGCAGCCACCACCACCATTTCTCCAAAGTCCAACCACCATCACCATTTCTCTAAAATTCCGACCACCACCATCACCATTTCTCCACCACCACCATCATCAACCTTCATTCACCGCCACTACCAATTTTCCAGAATCCGGTGACCGCCGCCGCCATTTTTCCAGAATCCGGTGACCACCACCACCACCAAAATCGATCAAGAGATGAAAAATCGATCAAGAGATGAAAAATCGATCAAAAATTCAAATCAAGATATGCAGTCCAAAAATCGATCGAAATCAAAGAGTTTCTAACTCAAATCTCAAAAGTTGAAAATCAGATCTCAAAAATTGAAGCCAATATCTGAAAAACCGAAACCTTAATCGTTTTAAAATCAAAAATTGAAAATCAAAAATTGAAAATCAAATTGAAAACCAAATCAAATGGAGTAGCAGCAATCGCCTCCAGAGTCGGCGATGAATTCATCCACGACGGTGAGGACTGCGGAATCGTCGGCGCCGGCAACGTGGAAGAAGAGCCGTTCGACTGGAGAAGGAACGAGAAGGCGGTGGAAGCTTCGTGACTTGCTGGGAAGATGAACGGATTTGAGGGTGGGTTGCTGGTTTGGGCTAGGGAGGATGAAGAAGGGAGATGGTGGTTATGGAGGAAGATGAAGAGGGATGAAATGTTGGGTGAAATGGAGGCGACTCATAATCTGGTGAAACGGGGTGGGGTTTTTTTTCTTTCTTTTTCTTTCTTTTTATTTGTTTTTTATTAGTTTTATGTTTTTTATTTATGATTTTTAGTAACTCATAATATTTTTATTTATGTTGTCAATGTATTTTTTTTATAAAATAACTTTATTATTTTGATAATAATATATAATTATATTTGATATAAATAAAAAATCTAATATTTGAAGAGAATAATAAAATAAATATTAATTGAAAGTTAAAAAGAAAATATCTAAAATACCCCTCATGTGACATGCACATGACCATTTCTCGTTAATTTTCTAACGCCGTTAGGGGTCAAGGGGGGTCATAGGTCAAACTGGGACAAATGACAAATTAGAGGGTCACTTTGGGACAAAATTGGGTTTGGGTAGCAAAGTGGGAATGGCTGGATACTTTGGGGGGCTAAACATATTTTGGCCTAATATGACCTTTGCAATCTTGGAGACTTTTGGCATTCTCATGCCTATGTTAAAATAAGTGATAATAACTATAGATATGAAATCAGGTAATTTAGTGATTCTATAATAAGAGAATTATATCTAATAGAACATATACTCTTATATATAATAGAGTGTTAGACTAAGTAGGTAGTTGATGCATTAAAGAACAATAAAATCATTAAAAAGTGACTTTTCAATTTCAGCTAATCAAATTTTCATAATTCAATGGCTTTGAATAAACAATAAGATCATTAAGAAGTGATTTTTCAGTATCTAACTAATCAAATTTTCATAATTCAATGACTTTGAATATCATGCATTGTTTCAAGTTGGTGCATGAATTACAAAAGAACCTGATAAAGAGTATGAAAGATTATATATACTCCCTCCGTCTCAAAATAGATGTCGTTTTGAGGGCAAAAAAAAATGTCTCAAATTATATGTCGTTTTTAGGAAAAAATTAATGAACCGCCAGTTTTACCCTTGCCACACCTGATTATCTTCATGTCATTAACTACTGCTACAACTAACACTATCAATGTTGCTTCCATTTTCCAAAAAGGACTTATCATTTACGATCTTCCTATTGGCTACATAGAAATGAAATGGATCACCAATTTACGCATTTATTCCTTCCTTGATGATGAATGATAGTTTTAGGAACACAAGATTTTAAAGACAAACAACTGAAACATTATTAAGGGCAATGCTGGTATTTCATTTGGTTTCTTAAGAATTGTGCAAAAGCTCAAAACAACATCTATTTTAAGACGGAGAGAGTATTTATTTAAAACATATCTTTTGCATTCTCCATTCAATACCAACATTAATTTGAAGATAAAAAAAATCTAAATGACTCTTCACTTTGGAAGGCAGATGGTATTTGCGGTGAATATAAAAAAATAGAAGGAAAAATCATTTTTATTGTTGTATGACATTATATAGACGAGTAAACTACCAAAATGACCCGCGTACTAACCACTTTTTTCATATTTACCTGCGTACAAATGAAACAATCAATCTAACCTGCGTACTATATACAAAATAACGAAAATAACCAAAATCGTTACAAAAGTGAATAAAAACTAATGAGCGTTAGTTTTTTAACGAATATTACTATCATAATTTTTAAATTGCCCCATAACTACAAAACTTTGTTTATTTTGAACAATTACTTACAAATCTTAATGAGTACTTTTTAGACTTTTTTATTTACATTTATTTCATAAATATAGTAAAATCATATTATCTTCTTGTATCATATGTACTCATTTTTTCAAACATTTATTGTTTTCAAAATACTTTTTATTATCTCTTTAATACATAAATAGAAATATTTCCAACTAGTTAATTTGTTCCATTCTCTTTTCTTTATTCTTTCTTTTCTTTATTTCTCCATTCTCTTTTCTTTATTATTTCTCTTTCTTTTCTTTATTTCTCAAGTATTAATTTCATTTCTCAAATTTTCAGTATATAGCAAAAATAAATGTAAATCTCCTTTATTCTTCAACTCAACCTCATCACCACCATCGTTCCACCATCTACCATCCATCACCACACCAACCCAAATGTCACAATAGCCAACCAAACCAAGAAAATGAAAAAAAAAAAACAAAAAAAAAACGAGAGGAACAGGATGAACATGATCACAAAAACCACCCAAGCAACAAAATCCAGATTCGGGCATAAATCAAAGCAAAAATGTGAAAATAATAAACCCTTCGAAATCAGATCTGAGAATTAATCGGAAAATAAACCCCAATTCAAAAACTGTCAAAATCTCAATTCTGGCTGGAGGAAGGGGTAGAAGAAGAGGAGGCGATGGTTTGGAATCGGAGGATGGAAGATGGACGATTTGGTACCTGGCCCAGATCTGATTTTGATTGGCGGCGGACATGGACGGTGACGGGGGTTTATTTACAGAGGGCGACGGGATGTGGAGGAGGGACGCCATGAAATGGTGTGGCGTGGGAGTATGACTGGAGGGGAGAAGGGTGGTGGCGATGTTGGTTGAAGAGAGGAAGGGGAGGCATGTAGGAGTGGCGGCCGGCGGTGAGTGGATGAGGGGATGGGTTTTGGCGATGAAGAAGGCAGGAAGAAATAAAGAAGTTCGGATCAACGATTGTTGAATTTTTTTTGCGTTTCAAAACTAGGTTAAAAGATAGTGGGGTAATTTATGGAGGTTGAATTACAATATTTATTATTTATACTTATAAAGGAAAATAGGTTATTTTAATAGTTTTTTTTTTTTTATGTAAGTTAGGAGTTTGTTTGTTATGGGGGCAATTTGAATATTTTGGTGATAATATCTGTTAAATTACTAACGCCCGTTAACATACATTAACACTCATTAACGATTTAGGTTACTTTTATCAATTTATCAATAATATGCATGTTACTTTGGTTGTTTCGATAGTACACAGGTCAAAGTGAAAATCTGGAGTAGTACGCGGGTCAATTTGGTAGTTTACTCTTATATAGACTTCCTCCTACTTCTTTTCTTCTTTATGCATTCATGTCATTTGTTTCCACAATTTATTTAACCTTCTCTCTCTATATCTATGTACTATATGATTTTGGCATTAACTATTTTCTCACATTTTTTTCCTTTTTCTTTCATTAGGTTTGGGAAGAACATTTTTGGACAAATTGGATGAGGAAGAATAGTTTGATTGAGAAAAATTGCAACAGTGAGTAAGTTTCACCTCTACATTTTTGCATATATTATCTTATTGAATTTTTTTACTTATCTTTCGATTTTACTATTACCTCCGTCCAAAATAATTTTTTTATTTATTCTCTTTATCAAAAGAAAAAATATATTTATTCTGAGATGGAGAAAATATGAGTTTACTTTATCCATCAACATGTGTATTTCATTAACTTATTTGGAAAAAAGTTATTTATAATAGTATTTTCATAATTTATTATGTTATTTTGAATACATATAGTATGTCCTTAATTTTCTTTAGTGATTTTTTTGTTTTCTTCTCTCTCTTTTTCTCTTTCCAAGATTGAAATATAAGGAGGTTAGGCAAAGTTGTCGCATGCAATCGGCCACCGTTGCACATATTTATCAACAAAACAATGCAATGCGTTTATGATACTATTGCTCAAAACTCAACCTTGACGTATATTATACTACTTTTGTCTCCAAAAAATATTTGAATTTATTCTTAACTAAGAAAGAAAATGAGTTCATTTTAGGAAAAAAAAATATTTTACATTTTCTGTAATTCATTTGTCTTTCTATTGTTGTAAATTGAATGTTTGAAATTGATATAATTGATCACTCAAGTTCTTGGTTATATAACATGAAAGTTTATTTTTTGCAATTCTTTTCCTCACAATATTTTTTTGTTGCAATTTTATGAAAAAATGAGAATACCTAAAACTTATTGTTATAATATGTGTTTATTGCTATGTTTATATATTTGGTTTTTATCATAAATTTATTTAAGAGTTAATTATGGGTTTTATTTATGTTTTATATATTTTTGTTATGTTTACTAAATTTAAATTATTCTTGATTTTTTACTGCAGATCATTATGTTTTAGAGTAGTTGAAATATTTGAAAGGTCAATGCAGTGTGAATGTAATCATTCATGGCATGATGACAATACTTAATTTACTTCATCTTGATTTTAATGCAGATTATGTATATATCAACATAATAGAATTTAAGTATATTATAAGCATCAGATTGATTGTAATAAGCTAAGTTTTTATAGAAACATGCACACTTTCTATCCCTCCATAAAAAACTTTTATAAAAAGACCTCCTTATATTTATAAACTACTAATTAGTTCATTGAAAGATTATTACTTTATACTATCTATCTCTTCAGAAAATATTTACATTTCACATTTACAAATTATCAAATGATCCGTCGGTACTACAGACCGCGTGCGAAACACGGGGTTGTTGTTGCTAGTGTATAGTATATTTTTGTCATTTGTATTTGTGAATTGTTTGCTTTAAAGCAAACACACTCATATGAGTATATGATTACTCATTAATCAAAAAATTAATACAGCTGTTAATTTTTTTGTTCATTCATTTGAAATATTGCAAGAACCAAAATAGGCCGGTGTGCCTCTCTTTATTTTCTGCCAACTGAGGCATAATTTGTGGTAAATCCAAGCACATTTTTTTTCTTTCTCTCAAATTTTTAGTGTTACATCATGTTATTCGATAGTTGTATTAACCCTTTAAAACGTAATTGAATTTTGAAAACTATTGAGCCATGTTACACTAGAACACAACCCATTACCATTCAATAAATAATACGGAGTACTAGTAATTTACTTGTTTTGTTTCGAACCCACATATTCTGTCTCCAAAAAACCAAGCGCTAAAAATTAGTCCCGATTCAAACTCGATCTCGTCAACCCAGTTTTTTTCCGAAACTAAATTACCATTGCATTAAAGCACAAAAATATGAGTAGGCTCTCTACAAATACTAGAGGCTCAACCCAAATATCATCAGTCATTACAATGGCATTTAGAATTACACATGAAATGTAAAAAGAGGGATGACGAAAGGTGTTTGTGCATAAAGTTGCACTATCATTCTCAATCTTTCACCTTGTACCTCTATTAACAATACTCTGGAACGTACAGATGCCTCTCCAAACGAAACTTGGACACTGTCACATATTGGCATTCATAAAATCCCCCATCGGAAAATATTTAGCTTTGAAGACACGATTATTTGAAGCTTCTGGGCTAGCAGTAAATCGCCAACCAAATTGTAACGACCCGAAAACCCGCCTCTACTTCTTAGTAATAAATGTTTAATTATTTATTTATTTCTTATTTAGTTGTTTAAATTATTATTTAATTAATAATTTATGTGTGCATTTTATGTGTTATAATAATTTATGCCTAGCATTTAATTGGTTAATTGTACTAGTGTAGAGAGTTGGGTCTTAATTGTTGGTGGGGAGTTATTTGTATTGGGTAGAGTAGGGGAGGGGCCCTAAGTGTAACATTTCAAATTATTATTCAACTACTCCCTCTCTTCTCCCTCATCCTCACTCCATTTCCCAGCCACTTCTCTCTCTCTCTTCTATGGTTGTAGAAGGTAAATTTCTCTCCTCCTTCTCTCTTCTTTTTAGTCATCTTCCTCCCATTATTTCTCATTTCTCATTTTATGAAAAGTGTTTAGATCGTCGATAGGATCGTGTGGAACCAAAAATATTCGAATTCCGTCTCATTTCATTATTTCCATGTAAGTTGCTTTTCCCCCATTTTTATGCTAAAATGTTCATATCATGTTTATATAATGCTTAAGTTGTTATATTTGATGTTTGATTGAGTTTGGAATTTATTTGAAATTTATTTGGGTTTTTGGTTAAAAATGGTGATTGTTATGAATGTTGGGATTTAATCTTGGTTTTGGTTGATAAATGGTGTTATTTAGGTCCCCTTTAAGTTAGATGTTGTTTGGGTACTTTGGAGATCAAGTTGAGATTGTTGATTTGTGAGGAATTTGGTTTTGGTTCGAAAATGGTGAAACCCAGCTCTGTTTCCCGGCCTGAAGGCAGACCAGGAGCCCGCCCGGGTCGAGCCAGGCGCCCGCCCACCTGGGCTTTTTCCTTCGGCCAACCCTCTGGTCAAATGAGCGCCCGCCCGACCCCTAGCGAGCGCCCGCCCGCCCCCTGTTTCTGGAAATCTTCTTTTTGGTTGTTTAAAACTAGGTTGCTTCCTTAGTTTAAGTTTTATTACCCTAATTAACCTAAGTTAATAGCGTGGAACACTTTATTAATTGGAATTGGTTCCTTGTGAATAAATGTGTTGTGAAATTTAGTTTTATGTTCTTTAATAATTTTGGGGTTATTTGGGTTTTAGAGGTACATGAATTGAGTTTTCTTGTCTTTAAATGTTAGGATAGAAGTATATATAGGTACTCCTAAGATTTAGAACGAAAAGAGTGAAATTCGGAGCTAAAACAAGGATTTTTCATAATGTCCGGCCGAACACTTTATAAAAATTATCCGTTTTACGTTCAATCTTCCGGAGGCCATAACTTCTTCGTCCGGACTCCGTTTTGGACGTGTAAACTATCGTTGGAAAGCTCTTTTCGAGTACTACGGAATGGTTCTATTGGCCGCATGGTTCCAGATCAGAATGGTTGTCTTATTGTTGAGGTTTAAGATCAAAGTGTAGTCTCGGTCTAGGTTCCGTAGTACTATTCTAGTTGACTTAGTTGGGCACCGTGGAACACTCTAGTGTTTGTTAATTGATATCCTATAGTACCTAGAGGGTTTTTATGGAACACCAAAGTGTTGGGTTTGGTCCGTTTGTGATCATGTATGAATAGGTGTAACCTTTTGGGTTCGTTTGGGGTGTTTAGAATTGGTTCGTTTATGAACGGATGTAAAGCGTGAAATGGTGATTGGGTACCTGTGGTTTTGATTAATATTAAGGTGCATTTATTCGGATTTCCTATTTGGAATTCCATGTGTAAAGAGATGGTTGAGTTCTTGGTCATAGTACTCTTTATGAGTAGACGTTTAGGGTCATTTTGGTAATAGTCTTTGTACCATTTGTGAGTGACCGTTGGGTTGTGCTCTTTATGAGTAACTCGTGGGTATCACCTTTAGGATGTATTTGGTATGGTCCCTTATCATGGAATCATTGTGTTTTAATAATCATTGTTGTTGGGCTCCTTATGAGCAATTCCGTTTATCGTTGTGGTGCTCTTCATGAGAAACTCTTGTTATCGTTGTTGTTAAACTCTTCATGAGTAACCGTTGCATCTTTATGGTGATTATTTGGTATGGTTCCCTACTTTGGAATCACTAGTTGTTTATCTAAGCTAGTATTTATTACTTGGCATTTATTTGAAAGCCCAGCTGGCATTTGTGTTTGTTTCGGGCGATGCGAAAGATTATAATGGCAATGAGCTGAGTCCATTATAATTCTTGACCATTGTTTTGCCCCATTATTACCCTCCTCCAGATTGGTCTTGGATGTGAGATGAGCTAGCCCCTTTGTGAGCATTATAGCTATTGATTTTGGGCTTTGACTGTGTGTCATCGTCCCCTTGTTGTTATTGGTTCCGGTACCGGGGGTTTTCTCTTCAGCTATTACGCTACTACGAAGATGGTTCGATGGGTTGATTGATTGATGGGTCGATTCTGACCGGGGCTCTCTTCAGCTGTTATGCTACTATTGTTGACTGGTTTATCGGTTGAAGCTGCGCAGCGATTGTTCTATTGGTTTTGTGAAACCTTGGCTCAGTATCCTTTGTAACGTGTTTATTTCAGTCTTATGTGCTGCATGATGAGTTAGTCGTTATTTCCAACTGGTATGGGACGGTTGGCGATAGGGAGCTTTCTCGTTTGTTGTGATATGATTTACTTGCTCAGTTATATAATTGATTTGCATGATATTATGCCATGTAGATGCATTTAGTAACTTACTGAGATTCTATCTCACCCCGTTTCTTGTTTCAAATTGTTTTTCCTTAACCCTCCCCCCCCCCCAGGAAAGCAAGTGGTATCGTTTGAGGTCCGTTGTATCGGGAGTCTTCTGAGCAGGTTGATCGTCTTTGGGGTAGTTACTATTCAGAGCCTCTTTGTATATGGTTTAAAGGTCGTGGTCGTCCAGGGTTATGTATTTACTGTGGTCCTTTGGGAATTAATATTATTAACAGTTGTTCTTGCTTCCGCGTTTGTTTATAGTCTCCGAGTTATAATCTCGTTGAGGTATTGTTTGTTGGTGTTGGTTTATAGTAGAATTCACGCGCCCGGTTTGGTATTTAGCATTTTTGGAGATGTTAATTATGTAAATTTTATATTTGTGGATTTTTAGAATTTCCGGGGCGTGACAGTTGGTATCAGAGCAATGGTTTTAGATCTTGAAAGAGAATAAGAACTCTGATATTGAATAGGTTTCAATACTTGGGTGTTATAACTTTGAGCGGTTTAGGAAACTAAGTTTTCTTAAAGGATGAGGTTAAGGTAGAACTTGGTTGAGTTATGAGTCGTGATATTGACGTCGAGTGTTTCTTTTCTTGTGGTATATCAAGTATAGGATTGGTGTCAATAGTGTTGGTTCCATTGGGGTTAGTTGGTTTGAGAATCGAGAGTGCGAGTTTTGAAGGCTTGGGCATATCTATTTCGTAAGTGGACAGCGTTTCGTGCTATGTTCGCATGTTTGTTATCGTTCATGGATTCATGTTGAGGTGTATTCTCGAATGGGGAACTACGTGATTGCTGCTGGTATGTATAAGGTGATTTAGTTATGTCACCTATGCGGGATATTGATGAGTTAAGTGGTATGGTTTAGCTTTCTATATGCTACGAATTTCTTGTGTGCCATCGATAGGTGGAGAATATTTCTATATTGGTATGTTTAACTTTGTTTAGGAGCATATTAAGTATATATATAATGTTAAGGTTCTATATTGAAAGTCAGAAAATCTTTATTATAAGGTTGTGCTGGGGATTTAGCTTACTCTGTTGGCAATATTAATTTTGAAATCTTGGGTATAATTTATACTTGGTGCGATATGTCGTTCGATCGATAGGGAACTTGGGTTATATGATGAGTTGATGTAAGCTACGATACTGATAGGTGAATCAGTGAACATATAGTATCGGTTGGGTTAAAAGAGTTAAAGATTCAATTTGAGAATTTCTTGATAGGGGATTTTTCTTTACTTTTAGTACATTTACGTGAGTGCATCGGAATTGTTTAGTATGAAGAAATACATAGTTTATTATGAGTGATATTAAGAAGGTGAGTTATGATACTTTTGGAATCATTTTAGTACATGACTGGAGTTGAGTTAAAGCAATATGAGTTATGAGTATATTGTGGAAGTTATAATCATTAATGATGGTAAGCGCGTTAAGTTTAAAGGACTAAACATAATTTGAGAAGGTAAGAAATTCTCGGGCAATATTAAAGGCATTTTGGGTCTTAGTTAAACAGTTGTCACATGGTTCTGGATCTTTTCTTTGTGGCGTTTCTCGTTCGGATTAAGGATGTGTAAAGGAAGTTGGGTATAGATACTTGGGCGTATTAAAGGATGCTATGATTTTGCTTTTGGTCAGTTGAAATGTTGTTCGCTAATTGGATTATTATGTTGGTAATACTGTTGAGCATAAGTAATATTGGGTTAATAAATGTATACGTGAAAGACTAAATTGGGTTAGCCATTGAAGATTTAGAATTTGTTAAAATTCATTTGGGTATATAAGCACGGATTATTAACTTAAATGGGAGTTAGAGGAAATCTTTTGAAGATAAAATTTGGATTGTTTTGCGGACTACAGAGTACTTGGAACTGTTTTAAACCTTCAAAGATTGGAGTAAGGTAATGATAATAATTTAAGTATTAATGTTGTTTCGTGGTTTGGACTGGTATCACTGTTATCTTAAAAGGTGTGATCAGTGTTATGTATTCTTGGAGATATGTTAAGTTTTTCATTATAGTGAAAATTGATAAATCCATTACCTCTAGTGATGCTTCCAAATAGAAATGGAGGTACGCAACGATTTTGGGCCATAAAGTAGTTGTACATGCTTCGAGGATTAACGCTTAATAAATGGAACTACCTATGACTTGGGATTGGTTGTGATTTTATGGATATTGCCTTAGAGGATTATACATTTTATTTCATTTTGGGGCCAAGTTGAAACGTTGATGACAGACTATCAAAAGTTGATGGATATATTTCCTTAGAAAACTAAGTTTGAGGTAATGCAAGTAGTTTGAGAAATTCAAAGATTATGACTGTATTATGTTTTATCTCATGAGGAAGTGAGTGAGGTAGTGGAATCTCATTTGATCGGATAGTTGATGACGGTAAATTTTTGAGTATATCATTGAGTCATTGGGTGACAATAATCGTTAGCCGTATTCCTTCTCTTATTTGTCCGGGTAGTAGTATGATTACTTGGGGTGATGTTTAGATCGTCAATACGTACGGATGAACCGGATGATTTAAGGGTTGGTGGTGAGCGTAATGCTAATTAGGATCAAATCAGCTATGTCTCAGAATTGGTGATCAAGTGATAGTCTTGAGAATGTGAAATTCGGTATGAAAGAGGAAGTTAACTTTAGAATGTTTAAGATGAGTATACCTGAGATGTGTATGTGATTAATATATGTTGGTTTATTTGAGTCATGGAGAATATGTCTGAAAATTTTGTTGAGTACTCGATTGAGGTTATGAGTGCTATGGGAGAATCGATATGTTGTCGCCTCATTATGACTGCGTGCTGTGAAGTTTGATGAGTGAATTCGTGAGCGAATTCTTTTTAAGGAGGGTAGATTGTAACGACCCGAAAACCCGCCTCTACTTCTTAGTAATAAATGTTTAATTATTTATTTATTTATTTCTTATTTAGTTGTTTAAATTATTATTTAATTAATAATTTATGTGTGCATTTTATGTGTTATAATAATTTATGCCTAGCATTTAATTGGTTAATTGTGCTAGTGTAGAGAGTTGGGTCTTAATTGTTGGTGGGGAGTTATTTGTATTGGGTAGGGGAGGGGCCCTAAGTGTAACATTTCAAATTATTATTCAACTACTCCCTCTCTTCTCCCTCATCCTCACTCCATTTCCCAGCCACTTCTCTCTCTCTCTCTTCCATGGTTGTAGAAGGTAAATTTCTCTCCTCCTTCTCTCTTCTTTTTAGTCATCTTCCTCCTATTATTTCTCATTTCTCATTTTATGAAAAGTGTTTAGATCGTCGATAGGATCTGGAACCAAAAATATTCAAATTCCGTCTCATTTCATTATTTCCATGTAAGTTGCTTTTCCCCCATTTTTATGCTAAAATGTTCATATCATGTTTATATAATGCTTAAGTTGTTATATTCGATGTTTGATTGAGTTTGGAATTTATTTGGAATTTATTTGGGTTTTTGGTTAAAAATGGTGATTGTTATGAATGTTGGGATTTAATCTTGGTTTTGGTTGATAAATGGTGTTATTTAGGTCCCCTTTAAGTTAAATGTTGTTTGGGTACTTTGGAGATCAAGTTGGGAGTGTTGATTTGTGAGGAATTTGGTTTTGGTTCAAAAATGGTGAAACCCAGCTCTGTTTCCCGGCCTGAAGGAAGACCAGGCGCCCGCCCGGGTTGAGCCAGGCGCCCGCCCACCTGGGCTTTTTCCTTCGGCCAACCCTCTGGTCAAATGAGCGCCCGCCCGACCCCTAGCGAGCGCCCGCCCGCCCCCTGTTTCTGGAAATCTTCTTTTTGGTTGTTTAAAACTAGGTTGCTTCATTAGTTTAAGTTTTATTACCCTAATTAACCTAAGTTAATAGCGTGGAACACTTTATTAATTGGAATTGGTTCCTTGTGAATAAATGTGTTGTGAAATTTAGTTTTATGTTCTTTAATAATTTTGGGGTTATTTGGGTTTTAGAGGTACATGAATTGAGTTTTCTTGTTTTTAAATGTTAGGATAGAAGTATATATAGGTACTCCTAAGATTTAGAACGAAAAGAGTGAAATTCGGAGCTAAAACAGGGATTTTTCATAATGTCCGGCCGAACACTTTATAAAAATTGTCCGTTTTACGTTCAATCTTCCGGAGGCCATAACTTCTTCGTCCGGACTCCGTTTTGGACGTGTAAACTATCGTTGGAAAGCTATTTTCGAGTACTACGCAATTGTTCTATTGGCGGCATGGTTCCAGATCAGAATGGTTGTCTTATTGTTGAGGTTTAAGATCAAGGTGTAGTCTCGGTCTAGGTTCCGTAGTACTATTCTAGTTGACTTAGTTGGGCACCGTGGAACACTCCAGTGTTTGTTAATTGATATCCTATAGTACCTAGAGGGTTTTTATGGAACACCAAAGTGTTGGGTTTGGTCCGTTTGTGATCATGTATGAATAGGTGTAACCTTTTGGGTTCGTTTGGGGTGTTTAGAATTGGTTCGTTTATGAACGGATGTAAAGCGTGAAATGGTGATTGGGTACCTGTGGTTTTGATTAATATTAAGGTGCATTTATTCGGATTTCCTATTTGAAATTCCATGTGTAAAGAGATGGTTGAGTTCTTGGTCATAGTACTCTTTATGAGTAGACGTTTAGGGTCATTTTGGTAATAGTCTTTGTACCATTTGTGAGTGACCGTTGGGTTGTGCTCTTTATGAGTAACTCGTGGGTATCACCTTTAGGATGTATTTGGTATGGTCCCTTATCATGGAATCATCGTGTTTTAATAATCATTGTTGTTGGGCTCCTTATGAGCAATTCCGTTTATCGTTGTGGTGCTCTTCATGAGAAACTCTTGTTATCGTTGTTGTTAAACTCTTCATGAGTAACCGTTGCATATTTATGGTGATTATTTGGTATGGTTCCCTACTTTGGAATCACTAGTTGTTTATCTAAGCTAGTATTTATTACTTGACATTTATTTGAAAGCCCAGCTGGCATTTGTGTTTGTTTCGGGCGATGCGAAAGATTATAATGGCAATGAGCTGAGTCCATTATAATTCTTGACCATTGTTTTGCCCCATTATTACCCTCCTCCAGATTGGCCTTGGATGTGAGATGAGCTAGCCCCTTTGTGAGCATTATAGCTATTGATTTTGGGCTTTGACTGTGTGTCATCGTCCCCTTGTTGTTATTGGTTCCGGTACCGGGGGTTTTCTCTTCAGCTATTACGCTACTACGAAGATGGTTCGATGGGTTGATTGATTGATGGGTCGATTCTGACCGGGGCTCTCTTCAGCTGTTATGCTACTATTGTTGACTGGTTTATCGGTTGAAGCTGCGCAGCGATTGTTCTATTGGTTTTGTGAAACCTTGGCTCAGTATCCTTTGTAACGTGTTTATTTCAGTCTTATGTTTAGCATGATGAGTTAGTCGTTATTTCCAACTGGTATGGGACGGTTGGCGATAGGGAGCTTTCTCATTTGTTGTTATATGATTTACTTGCTCAGTTATATAATTGATTTCCATGATATTATGCCATGTAGATGCATTTAGTAACTTACTGAGATTTTATCTCACCCCGTTTCTTGTTTCAAATTGTTTTTCCTTAACCCCCCCCAGGAAAGCAAGTGGTATCGTTTGAGGTCCGTTGTATCGGAAGTCTTCTGAGCAGGTTGATCGTCTTTGGGGTAGTTACTCTTCAGAGCCTCTTTGTATATGGTTGAAAGGTCGTGGTCGTCCAGGGTTATCTATTTACTGTGGTCCTTTGGGAATTTATATTATTAACAGTTGTTCTTGCTTCCGCGTTTGTTTCTAGTCTCCGAGTTATAATCTCGTTGAGGTATTGTTTGTTGGTGTTGGTTTATAGTAGAATTCATGCGCCCGGTTTGGTATTTAGCATTTTTGGAGATGTTAATTATGTAAATTTTATATTTGTGGATTTTTAGAATTTCCGGGGCGTGACACAAACTTTCCAAGACATGCTATTATCCGCGTCTGATTCCACAATAAATATTGAAAAACAGGACAAAAAAACAAGGCTCTCACAAAGGAGAGAATGCAAAGGCTCTCATGAAGAAGAGAATATAAAAGGCTCTCACAAAGGAGATAATACAATAAATCACACATCATATCAACAATACTCCTCTTCAATTATTCAAAACATAAAATGAATTCTAAAAACAAAAAGCAGAAAAACAATCAGATCTGAAAGTAGATTTAAAGAGAGAAATCTCTATTTAAATCTAAATTCAAATCTGGAGTAAAGAAAAATTCGATTAAAAATCTTACAAATTCTTTCTAGGAGAAATGATGGAAAAGAGAGAAACCAAAGGAGAGGAGAGAGCAGTTATCTCGTCAACCCAGTTAACCACACGCTTTTGCATTTCCTATTAAACGGCCTGATCCAAAGTTTTCATCCATGTTTGATAGGTTAAATCGCACACATACAAATTAAACCTGGACTAAGTTCTAAAAATATATAGCAACGAATAAGTCTAGGATCGATCCACGAAGAACGGTTATTTATTTACGTAATTGTCACTTGACAAGATTGGGGGAATAATTTGATTTTAACTAATTACCCTAAATCAGAAATAAAATAATAGAGCTAAAACAATAATTAAGAAACACTTTAGATTTGATTCCGTCCCCACCTAATTATTCAATTATCATTGATGAGTTGGTTTTGGGGGAAACTTGTTCCTCCATAAGTTATAAAAAGTCTATTTTTAACCCTTTAATCCCTAAGCCTTAAACCCTAAACCTTAAACCCTAAACTTTAACCCCTATAAAAACAGGATTTTTATAACTTATGGAGAAATTAGTTTCTCCCAAAATTTTCTCATCATTTATATCTTTTTTTCACTTTTTACCATATTCACTTGATCACGAGATTTATTTTAATCTCTGTTTCTTCGTTCAGATTAGTTACTAGTAGTGGCACACTCACTAGAAACCCTAATTAATAAATTAATCTAATTGGCACAGTCTAAATCGCAATATTAATTGATGAACGCTTTAAGAAACTAAGATCAAGAATGCTTTCTATGATTATTTCACATAGATAATCATCTAATTTTACCCACTTCACAATTTACTATGGCACATGCATAAACTATGAAGATGCTACTTATGAATTTCTACACTGGCACAGTCAATAAAAAATTCTAGCAAAGATAAATTAACCAGAGCAATTAGATTGATCAAGTCTAAAAACCCTAGCAATAAATCTAGATTAAACACAAGTAAAATTATGAATAAAGATAAAAATTATGAAAAGAAAAATACCTCAAATTGATAAAAAGGGGTTCAAGATTCAAACCCAAAACTTAAATTTTAGTTCCTCATCCAAGCTTTGAAAACTCCATGGAAGAAAAATAATAACCTATATCTAAAATTGTGTATGAAGTCTATAATCTCCCATGAAAATCTCGAAAACCTCATGTAAATGGTCTTGGGGGGCGTTTGGTTCGGCAGAAAAAAAATGAAGGAATGGAATGGTCAATGGAATGGGAAACCTGAAGGAATTGGAAAGGAAAATAATTGGTCAAACCTTGTGTTTGGTTGACACGGAATGTAATTGAATTTCCATTCAATTCCTAGGTAATTCATGTTTGGTTTCAAGACAAAAGTGTTGGAATGGAATAATAATAAATAATAATAATAATAATAATAATAATAAGAAATAATAATAATAATAATAATAATAATAATAATAAATAATAATAAAATAATAATAATATTAATAATAAGAAATAATAATAATAATAATAATATTAATGATAAGAAATAATAATAATAATAAATAATAATAATAAATAATATTATAATAAGAAATAATAATAAATAATAATAATAAATAATAATAATAATAAGAAATAATAATAATAATAATATTAATAATATATAAATAAATAATAATAATAATAATATTAATAATAAGAAATAATAATAAATAAATAATAATAATAATAATAATAATAAATAATAAATAATAATAATTATTATTATTATAGTAATAATAATAATAATAAAAAAAATAATAATAATTTTATCATTGATTATTATTATTACTACTATTATTATTTATTATAATGATAAATTATTATTTATTATTATCACTATTATTGTCACTATTATAATAATAATAAACAATAATAATAAAAATAATAATAATAAAAAAATATTATTATTATTTATTATTATCACTATTATTATTATTATTATTATTATTTATTATTATTATTATTTTTTATTGTTATTATTTATCATTATTATTTATTATTATTATTATTTATTATTAACATTATTTCATATTATTATTATTATTATTATTATTTATTTGTATTAATATTATTATTTATTATTATTATTAGTTATTATTTATTATTATTATTATTTATTATTTATTATTATTATTATCTATTATTATTATTATTATTATTATTTATTATTATGATTATTATTATTATTTGTTATTATTTATTATTATTATTTATTATTATTTATTATTTATTACTATTATTATTATTTATTATTATTATTATTATTATTTTTTTTTATTTTTATTATTATTTATTTATTATTATTATTATTTTTATTTATTATTATTATTATTATTATTATTATTATTATTATTATTCAATTCCATCAATAGAATGGAATTGAACTTTCCATCCATTTTGTGAAGGAATGGAGAATTCCTTCATTTGAAGGAATTGACCATTGCAATGGAATGAAAATTAAAAGAAAATTGAACCAAACATGATAATGGAATTGGTCAACCGGAATTCACCATTCCATTCTAAATAGGAAAGGAAAGAAAAAATAATAAAAGGAAAAAAAGAAAAGGAAATTGAAATAAGGCAAAAGTCGGCTGCCTGGAATACGCTATACGCAGAGCAAGTCAGTTCTTCACCCCATTTTGCAATTCAGTCCCTAATCTTTAAGTCTTCTACAATTTAGTCTTTGGACTTCCAGAAAATTGCATAACAATCACTGAGTTTTCCATAAAGGCCGTGTGTAGAGAATTTGTGCCACCCGGACTAATGTTTTTCTCTCTTCTTCATGCGTTGGCTTCTGGGCTTGGCTTGGGGCCAATTTGCTTTTCTTTCTTTTCTTCACCAAACAATTGACCCACTACTTCTTCTTCCGTCCAGTTTGACTTTCTTTTGCATATTTTGGGATATCTTTAACTCATAAATAAATTATATTCGGGTAAAAATATAAAATCACTAAAATACTCCCGAATTACAAATAAACCCCAAAAATACATTTTAGCCGAAAATTACATATAAACTAATCTAAATACATAAAAATAATTATTTTAAGCTCATAAAAACCTATGAATTAATGTGTATAAAATCCGTCTCATCAATGTTCAATGTGGATTGTCACTTGATGTTTACAATCAGATTTGGAGCAGATACAAATAAATTGTTATTTACATATAAATAGGCCTGGCAATTTTTACTCGCAACCTGTCTGACCCAACCCATTAATTACCCAACCCAACCAGTTAATGTTAATGATTTTGGGTTGAAATGGGTAACCCGTGAAAAATAACGGGTTGAAGCAGGTCAACCCGGCAAACCCGTTACGACCCGCGACGCAGACTACCCTTACGTCGGAAACATTTCATTTAACCTTATGGGTTCCGCCTCCAGCCCTCCATACTTGACTAATGACAGCCGGAGGTCTTCCCGACCAATCTAAGACCCGACTTGTTTGACATGTGAATCTAAACAGGTTGTGACGGGTTGGACATGCCACAACCCGCCAACCCGCCTTAACCCGGCTCAACCCAACCCAACCCACCTGATTGCCAGGCCTACCTGTAAATGTTGAATATAGAACATACTACTTCTCTGTCCCTAAATGAGTGTCCAAATTTTATTTTAAGAGACATCTTAAAATGTCATTTTTTTGTACACTTTGGCGGCAAAGATTCATATATAATCTTGTAATCTCATTTCCAAACATTTACTTTTGCACGTATAAAGAGACCGGTGATTTTTTTTTCTCGAAAAAAAACATTTAGGGACAAAGTTATGCTAACGAAAGACACTCATTTTGGGACAAAGATTTCTTGAAAGTGGACTCTCATTTAGGGACAGAGCAGTGGCGGACCCAATAATTTTTTTGAAAGGGGGCAAAATTATTTTTATTAGTGTAAGGGGACAAAAAAAATATTTAGCGTATTTTTCCTTCACTGATAGGGAGACAAATATTAATTTATTACACTTATTAATTTAAAATTTACAAAAGTTACACTAATATTTTTTTTTTTTGGCAAACGGGGGCCTCGGCCCACCCATTGGGTAGGTCCGCGAGTGGGACATATGGAGTAGTAGTTAGAGCCCTATTCAAAATGATACTGTATGTTGTTTTGTCTTTATTCATAATTATTTCTCAAGGTTTTTTTTTTTTTTTTTTTTTTTTTTTTAACAAGCCTTATTTTTTGGGGCTCCTTTAAAACTAGAGCAATGCTAAGGGCACAAAATAATGTTACAAAATCTTGCTCACACAATGAGGTGACGATATTTTATTGGTTGCATCGATAATGGACCCGCCACACTTTAATTAAAAGCACAAACAAAATCATTACACTTAGGATTTTGTAAGCAAGATTTTGTGAGTTTTTTGTGCTCCTAGTATTATTCTTAAAACTATGGACCATTTATACATTTAATTAGATTATCAAATTACCTTTCTAAACAGTATTATGTTGACAAATGTTTTGAGAGATATTCTTGATTACCCTTTTTCTCACAATCACTTAATCATTTTTACTCAAGCAAAATAGACATTTGATGATGTCCAGGCCATAAGAAGGCAAGGAGAAGGATCGAACCCTACCACTCACCGAGGGTGAGGCTTGGCTTTACCACTGTACCACCAAAGACAGATAGACATTAGTTTGAAAAAATATCCCAAACTATTTCTTACCAGTTACCACTAGAAAATGAGTTGAATATGATACTTGGGTTAACCTCTCTTATCTCGGCCCAATATCACAGGATGCAAGAATCAGAGTGGTGTTCAGGCTAGTCAAAGCTTTTACAATTATGCAGCCAATTAAGCCAATTATGCAGCCAATTAAGCTTTTTCTCTTTTATCTACCGGCCCCAAATCTACATACTCATTTAATCCATTAGCAGCCCGCTTGGTAGATTGTGCCAACAAAAATCTATCTTAATTTAATCTGGTTAGACAAAAACTTGTATGAGAATAAACATAATGTTCTCATGGATGAGAGCAATTGCAATTGGAAATTTGGGAGCAATTATAAGCAATTTTGCGCGAAGTAGAGGATCTCAACTCGCGCTCCACCCAAAAGATGCCACGTGGCAGAGAAATTTACAAAAAAAAAACCAAAACCAAAAACAAAATCATTTTTTTTCTTCATATAATTTGTTTTTAGGTGTTTCTTCGTCTGCCAAAAGTAATACTTACTATAAATAAATGTAATAAACGTGTTACTTATATCTAACAGTGTTTATATATAATGTAGAGAAGAGTAATAGTTCAACCCTTTACACTTTAAACCTAAAAAACACTTGTTTTGGTAACATTATAAAAATAAGAAAGTCACAATTTCTTTAAATGAATATAACAATTTTATATAGAAAATTATACTATATTTTTTTTTTCTAAAGTGTAAAGTGTTACATTTTTCAAATAATATGTTACATTTTTAATAGAAAAGTATTACATTTTGTCTAAATAACTGTTATGTTTACGTGTATAATAACTATATCTATATGTTTTCAAATAATAAGTTACAATGAGTTCAATTTATCATGGTACATGTAAATGTATACATTATCTACAAAAATGTATTACAATTTTATCTACGAAACTGTTACATTTAATTGTAAAAACAATTATATTAATATGTATAACTGTTATTTTTCAAATGTTATTTTCTTTCAAAAAAAATATAAATTCAAAATACTCTAGTTCTTTTATTCTAAAAAAAATAATAGTACGTTTCAGAATAAAGACAATTACATTTAAATATAGTTAGTGTTCTACGTAATTATAGTTAGTATTACAGTTGAAAAATGAGTAAATGAACGATTTTTTGTTCTTCTTTTTTGTAAACAGGTGTTACATTTACTTATAAACAATGTACATGTAAGTAACATAATTGTTACATTTAATTGTACTCCCTCCGTCCCAGACAGATTCTTACTTTTTTTTTTTTTGTTTGTCCCAGACTAAGGTTCTTAGTTGCTTTATTACCTAAAATGGACTATAGGACCCACTTGTCATTCTCACAACAAAAACTCTCTACCCACTTTATCTCTCCTACTTTCTCTTACTTACTTTTTCATACTCACAACATTTATTTTTTCTTAATCTCCGTGTAAAATCAAACTAAGAACCTTAGTCCAGGAAGGAGAGAGTAGTAAGTATTATTTTTGAAAAAACACCCAAATAAATATTTTTTTGGAAGACAAAAATTACAATTTTTTTTTTTAGATTTCACTGCCACGTAAAAGATTTTGGGTGAATCACTGGTCGAGATCCTTTACTTTAGGCAAAATTGCTCTCCCAAATTCCCATTTGCAATTGGTGTTAGATAAATAATCTCCTTTTCTATTTTCATCCTTCCCAAGAAATATCACACTTTCTATTTTAATATATTACAAAAAAATTGAACAGAACCAATACGTTTTTCCATTAAGAATTCAATCTGATCAAACCATCCACGACTGGTAGTATATCTTGTGGTTAGAGACGTATAAGTACATGAGGAGGTTAAAATATAAACTAGACTACAATATTTCTTACCTCTTAAAATGTTCACTTGAAAAATAGTTGGAGAATAAGATGGAGCGGGCCGAGACTGCATGGAGCGGATCGAGTTTGACCAGTCAAGAGAAGATCAAGTTAAATAGATATAGAATCAAGAGAATATATTTTACCTTATTTAGAGTTATAGTTTACCTTAATTAGTTGATGTATTTTAGGAAGAGGAGTATTCCTCAAGAAATAGGGTTTAGGCTTTAGTATAAATATATGGTTAAGTCATTGTAATTATTTGTGAGAGTGAATAGACAAACATATTATATCACAATCCTCTCCACCGGTTTTATCATGGTATCAGAGCCTCCGATATGGGGGGCCTGACTATCCATATGCTTCCGCGATGAAGCCATCGTTGCCATGGTAGGCAACATGGCGGAGAAGATCAAGTGATGGGAGGAGCCCATGAAGACCTCTTCATGGCACCAATTGTGCACGACAAACACGTTGAGGAGGGACCCGTTCATGACGACCTTAATGAGACAGGTACAAATCAACCATAAAATCAATCAACTCAAGGAATTCCATCTACCTCAACTTCACCTCCATCTACCTCTCATGAAGCACCAGAAGCTACCACATCTGCTACTACCTCAAATGAAGTTGAAGTTGAAACACCCATAAATGTGGAAGTAGACGTGACCAAAAAAAACCGGCAACCGGCTAACCGCCGGTTGATAACCGGTCAAAACCGGGTCAAAACCGGGAAACCGGTTAACCGGAAACCGGCTCAACCGTCAACCGTAATTCCCCGGTTCGGTTTCGGTTAGGCCTTTCTCAAAACCGGTAAACCGCCGGTTATAACCGGATAACCGCCAACCGGATAACCGGCGGTTAAACCGGTTATAAAACCGGAGGTTAACCGCCTAACGGCTACTTTTCAAAAATTTGCACCGGGCCCCCCCCATTTCCCCATGTCTGACTGACCACCACTGTCCAAAAACGGCTAGTTTTCCAACTAGCCGTTAGTTCAGTTAACTTTCGGCCTTAAATGAAAAAAAAAAAAAAAAAACCAAAATTGCTTACATATAAATACCCCTCCCTCCTACCATTTTAGTTCCACATCTTCTCTATACTCTTTCTCTCTCTACTAATTCTCACACTCTCTCATATTTCCAGTTAGATTGCATAATTCCAGTCAGTTTTTTAACGCTTTCCAGTTAGTTTTTTAACGAAATCACTTTTTTAATTTATTTAGAAAATTCCAGTCACTTTGTTAACCATTTCCAGTCAGTTTCAAATCATTTTCCAGTTAGTTTTCAGAATTCCAGTCAGTTTTTGAGAGTTTCAGTCAGTTTTTTTGACAGTTTCAGTCAGTTTTTTTAACAAAATCTGTGTTTTTCATCATTTTCAGTCAGTTTTTTAGCGAGTTTCAGTCAGTTTCTAAACAGTTTCAGTTAGTTTGTTAACAAAATGGCCTCATCTCGAAGGAGCGGCAAGGAACATGTTGGTTCTTCCTCACTTAACCCGGAAATTGAGTCACATTTTGAGGAAAGTGAGCAAAATGTTGAAGAAAATGTTCCTCAAAGTGGTAGGGCCGGGGCCGGCCGAGCTCGAGGCGTGGGAAGAGGTGGTCGGGGGCAACGTCAAGCACGAGAATCCAAATCCGACACTTTCACGATCCATTTCCGAAAAGTACAAATTGACCCCAACGACTTTGTACATTTTCGAGCGTGTTGCAACTATTGCACCAAATCTTACCCGTTCGCAAAAGGTAATGGGCATGGAACATTGAACCATCACTTGAGATCAACACATCCTGAAAAACTTGGGATTGATAGTGATCAAGCTCAATTACAATTTGCTCAACCTAACACCCAAGGTACGTCTTCGGTCTTATTTAAGTTTAATAATGTCGTTTATAGGAAAGAATTGTGCAAATTTGTGTGTGTTAAAGGGCTTGCTTTTAACTTTGCGGATGATGACTTTTATGAACGGTTTATTAGACTTTCTTTAAATCCGGCCGCCTCCAAAGTACCACGTACGACTCTCGTACGCGATATTAAAAAGTGGTTTTGGAATATAAACATTTTTTAATTGATGTTTTATCAAAATTAGATCAAAGAGTTTCAATTTGTGCCGATGGTTGGAGTGATCATTGGCAAAGAAATAGTTATTTGGGTGTTACATGCCATTGGATCGATAATTCGTGGACTTTACAAAAAAGACTACTTGCATATGATAGTTTTGAACCACCTCATTCCGCGGAAAATATTTGTAGAAAGTTGCACGCCATTTTGGCAAAATATGGTCTTTTGCAAAAAATATTTTCTATTTCATTCGACAATGCTAGTGCTAATACCGCTAGTATACCGGAATTGATGCTCATTTGTCAACCGTCACTTGGGGGTAAGTATTTTCATATTAGATGTTTATGTCATATCATAAATTTATGTGTTAAAGATGGTTTGGATGCTTTAGATCAATATGTTAAACCCATTAGAGAGGCTCTTTATTTTATTGCAAAAAAAAATAAAATTACAAGAAAATGGATAAAATATTTACTAAATAAGGGTCTTCCCCGAAAAATATTTTCTATGGATGTTCCGACTAGGTGGAATTCTACCTACAAAATGTTAATTGATGGTTTTGAGTATAAAGAGCATATCATGGATTTTTTTATTAGTATGGGCTATGATAGACGTGACCAAAAAAAACCGGCAACCGGCTAACCGCCGGTTGATAACCGGTCAAAACCGGGTCAAAACCGGGAAACCGGTTAACCGGAAACCGGCTCAACCGTCAACCGTAATTCCCCGGTTCGGTTTCGGTTAGGCCTTTCTCAAAACCGGTAACCGCCGGTTATAACCGGATAACCGCCAACCGGATAACCGGCGGTTAAACCGGTTATAAAACCGGAGGTTAACCGCCTAACGGCTACTTTTCAAAAATTTGCACCGGGCCCCCCCCATTTCCCCATGTCTGACTGACCACCACTGTCCAAAAACGGCTAGTTTTCCAACTAGCCGTTAGTTCAGTTAACTTTCGGCCTTAAATGAAAAAAAAAAAAAAAAACCAAAATTGCTTACATATAAATACCCCCTCCCTCCTACCATTTTAGTTCCACATCTTCTCTATACTCTTTCTCTCTCTACTAATTCTCACACTCTCTCATATTTCCAGTTAGATTGCATAATTCCAGTCAGTTTTTTAACGCTTTCCAGTTAGTTTTTTAACGAAATCACTTTTTTAATTTATTTAGAAAATTCCAGTCACTTTGTTAACCATTTCCAGTCAGTTTCAAATCATTTTCCAGTTAGTTTTCAGAATTCCAGTCAGTTTTTGAGAGTTTCAGTCAGTTTTTTGACAGTTTCAGTCAGTTTTTTAACAAAATCTGTGTTTTTCATCATTTTCAGTCAGTTTTTTAGCGAGTTTCAGTCAGTTTCTAAACAGTTTCAGTTAGTTTGTTAACAAAATGGCCTCATCTCGAAGGAGCGGCAAGGAACATGTTGGTTCTTCCTCACTTAACCCGGAAATTGAGTCACATTTTGAGGAAAGTGAGCAAAATGTTGAAGAAAATGTTCCTCAAAGTGGTAGGGCCGGGGCCGGCCGAGCTCGAGGCGTGGGAAGAGGTGGTCGGGGGCAACGTCAAGCACGAGAATCCAAATCCGACACTTTCACGATCCATTTCCGAAAAGTACAAATTGACCCCAACGACTTTGTACATTTTCGAGCGTGTTGCAACTATTGCACCAAATCTTACCCGTTCGCAAAAGGTAATGGGCATGGAACATTGAACCATCACTTGAGATCAACACATCCTGAAAAACTTGGGATTGATAGTGATCAAGCTCAATTACAATTTGCTCAACCTAACACCCAAGGTACGTCTTCGGTCTTATTTAAGTTTAATAATGTCGTTTATAGGAAAGAATTGTGCAAATTTGTGTGTGTTAAAGGGCTTGCTTTTAACTTTGCGGATGATGACTTTTATGAACGGTTTATTAGACTTTCTTTAAATCCGGCCGCCTCCAAAGTACCACGTACGACTCTCGTACGCGATATTAAAAAAGTGGTTTTGGAATATAAACATTTTTTAATTGATGTTTTATCAAAATTAGATCAAAGAGTTTCAATTTGTGCCGATGGTTGGAGTGATCATTGGCAAAGAAATAGTTATTTGGGTGTTACATGCCATTGGATCGATAATTCGTGGACTTTACAAAAAAGACTACTTGCATATGATAGTTTTGAACCACCTCATTCCGCGGAAAATATTTGTAGAAAGTTGCACGCCATTTTGGCAAAATATGGTCTTTTGCAAAAAATATTTTCTATTTCATTCGACAATGCTAGTGCTAATACCGCTAGTATACCGGAATTGATGCTCATTTGTCAACCGTCACTTGGGGTAAGTATTTTCATATTAGATGTTTATGTCATATCATAAATTTATGTGTTAAAGATGGTTTGGATGCTTTAGATCAATATGTTAAACCCATTAGAGAGGCTCTTTATTTTATTGCAAAAAAAAATAAAATTACAAGAAAATGGATAAAATATTTACTAAATAAGGGTCTTCCCGAAAAATATTTTTCTATGGATGTTCCGACTAGGTGGAATTCTACCTACAAAATGTTAATTGATGGTTTTGAGTATAAAGAGCATATCATGGATTTTTTTATTAGTATGGGCTATGAAATTCCTTTATTTGCGTATCAATGGAACGCTTGCACTAATTTATGTCAATTATTAAAGATTTTCAATACCGCTACTTTGGCTTTGTCGGGAGTTTATTATCCAACTTCCGTTTTGGTACTTGATCAATGTATTGCAATAGTTCTAAGTTTTAAAAATTTGCAAAATTGCACCATTTTAAACGAAAGCATTGCTTCCATGAGGCAAAAGTGGGTCAAATATTTTGATAACATTCCGTCTCTATTTTTGCTTGCAAAGATGTTGGATCCCCGTATTAAATTGAAAGATCTAGTCCGCATAATAACGTTTTATTATGCAAATTTATACCCCAATGGGGACGGATTACACGAAAACCCGGCGATTATTGTTGAAAATACAAAAAAAGATTTGGTGACTCTTTATAATGAGTATAATGCAATTCATGGAAATGTTTCTCAATATGGCTCAAGTCCTAATGAAGAAGATATTGATACACAATATGATGTGAATAACGATCCATATAGTTTTGTTAATGATATTTATTTTTCAAAACGTCCTAGAACGTCTCCTTCTTCTTCTTCTACCTCTAGCATTCCGTACGAGTTGGAAGCATATTTCTCTACTAGACATGAAGTTGTACAAAACACTTCAAATCCAATTTCTTTTGATATTTTGAGGTGGTGGTCACAAAGGCAAGAAACTTATCCCATACTCTCTTTAATTGCAAAAGAAGTCTTAGCTTCTCCCGCTTCAACCGTGGCCGTCGAATCGGCATTTAGTGTGGGAGGAAATGTTTTGGATGCAAGACGTTCCCAACTAACTTGTGAAAATTTGGAAAATCAACTCTTGCTTGGTGATTGGGTTAGAGCGGAAAAGAGGGAGCAAGATATGCCTTATGAAGAGGATTTAGTAAATGTAGATCCACAATATCAATACGACTTGGAAGATTCTACGGAAGTTCGGAAGGGGACGGAATGTAGATAGTTTTTATTTTAATTTTTAGAATAGGTTTATTTTTATTTCATTGTAATAGTTTAGTTGAGGTAATAAGGCTCCATTTTTTCCTCCCTTAATTATAAAAGGGCAAGGATTGGTTGTCCCCCTCTTTGTAATTTTAATTTTAATTAATAAAATTTAAGGGTACCGTCCCTTTTTTACTTAAAAAATTTGTGTTATACATTATAGTTATACACTTATACATTTTAAGTTTTTAACTTAAAAACAAAAAAAACAAAAGAAAACTGTTTAATATATGTATGACTCATACATATACTCCCGTTTTTTTTTTTTTTATAAAAACTGTTTAAAAAAAAAAAAAAAGTTAAAAAATCTGTTAATAAAACTGTTAAAAAAATCTGTTAAGAAAACTGTTTAAAAAAACAGTTAAATTTTTTTTTTTACTTGAAAAAAAAAACTTTACTTGAAAAAAAAAACCCTTTAAAAAAATGAAGTGTTTTTTTATTTTATCTTTTTTTTTTAACAAAAAACTGTTAATAAAACTGTTTTGAAAAAAAAAAAAAAAAAAAAAAAGGTAACCGGTTTAACCGGTTTAACCGCATTAACCGGTTAACCGGTTAACCGGTTAACCGTAACCGGACATAACGGTTAGACGGTTAGGTTACGGTTAGCATTTAACGAAAAACATAACCGGCGGTTATAACCGTCAACCGCCGGTTATAACCGGATGGACACGTCTAGGCTATGAAATTCCTTTATTTGCGTATCAATGGAACGCTTGCACTAATTTATGTCAATTATTAAAGATTTTCAATACCGCTACTTTGGCTTTGTCGGGAGTTTATTATCCAACTTCCGTTTTGGTACTTGATCAATGTATTGCAATAGTTCTAAGTTTTAAAAATTTGCAAAATTGCACCATTTTAAACGAAAGCATTGCTTCCATGAGGCAAAAGTGGGTCAAATATTTTGATAACATTCCGTCTCTATTTTTGCTTGCAAAGATGTTGGATCCCCGTATTAAATTGAAAGATCTAGTCCGCATAATAACGTTTTATTATGCAAATTTATACCCCAATGGGGACGGATTACACGAAAACCCGGCGATTATTGTTGAAAATACAAAAAAGATTTGGTGACTCTTTATAATGAGTATAATGCAATTCATGGAAATGTTTCTCAATATGGCTCAAGTCCTAATGAAGAAGATATTGATACACAATATGATGTGAATAACGATCCATATAGTTTTGTTAATGATATTTATTTTTCAAAACGTCCTAGAACGTCTCCTTCTTCTTCTTCTACCTCTAGCATTCCGTACGAGTTGGAAGCATATTTCTCTACTAGACATGAAGTTGTACAAAACACTTCAAATCCAATTTCTTTTGATATTTTGAGGTGGTGGTCACAAAGGCAAGAAACTTATCCCATACTCTCTTTAATTGCAAAAGAAGTCTTAGCTTCTCCCGCTTCAACCGTGGCCGTCGAATCGGCATTTAGTGTGGGAGGAAATGTTTTGGATGCAAGACGTTCCCAACTAACTTGTGAAAATTTGGAAAATCAACTCTTGCTTGGTGATTGGGTTAGAGCGGAAAAGAGGGAGCAAGATATGCCTTATGAAGAGGATTTAGTAAATGTAGATCCACAATATCAATACGACTTGGAAGATTCTACGGGAAGTTCGGAAGGGGACGGAATGTAGATAGTTTTTATTTTAATTTTTAGAATAGGTTTATTTTTATTTCATTGTAATAGTTTAGTTGAGGTAATAAGGCTCCATTTTTTCCTCCCTTAATTATAAAAGGGCAAGGATTGGTTGTCCCCCTCTTTGTAATTTTAATTTTAATTAATAAAATTTAAGGGTACCGTCCCTTTTTTACTTAAAAAATTTGTGTTATACATTATAGTTATACACTTATACATTTTAAGTTTTTAACTTAAAAACAAAAAAAACAAAAGAAAACTGTTTAATATATGTATGACTCATACATATACTCCCGTTTTTTTTTTTTTTATAAAAACTGTTTAAAAAAAAAAAAAAAGTTAAAAAATCTGTTAATAAAACTGTTAAAAAAATCTGTTAAGAAAACTGTTTAAAAAAACAGTTAAATTTTTTTTTTACTTGAAAAAAAAAAACTTTACTTGAAAAAAAAAACCCTTTAAAAAAATGAAGTGTTTTTTTATTTTATCTTTTTTTTTTTTAACAAAAAACTGTTAATAAAACTGTTTTGAAAAAAAAAAAAAAAAAAAAAAGGTAACCGGTTTAACCGGTTTAACCGCATTAACCGGTTAACCGGTTAACCGTAACCGGACATAACGGTTAGACGGTTAGGTTACGGTTAGCATTTAACGAAAAACATAACCGGCGGTTATAACCGTCAACCGCCGGTTATAACCGGATGGACACGTCTATGTGGAAGAACCCATCCCTCAAATTACTTATGATTGGGATGGCACAAATGATGTACCACTAGAAGATTTATAACCTCCATCAACTCAACCTGATATACCTCAAGAAGTTTGTGAGGTCAGAGATCACCCAATTCAGAATATCATTGGTGACCTACATTCTGGTGTTCGAACAAGAAGATCAAACTATGATGCACTTACGCATTTATATCTCAAGTTGAACCCAAGAAAGTTGATGAAGCACTCTAAGACTCAAGTTGGGTTGTTGCTATGCAAGAAGAGCTCAACCAATTTGAAAGATGCAAAGTTTGGACCTTAGTTCCAAGGCCACAACATCAAGGAGTGATTGGTACAAAGTGGGTGTTCCGAAACAAGATGGATGAGAATGGAAGCATCATAAGGAACAAAGCTAGGTTGGTTGCACAAGGATACAGACAAGAAGAAGTCATTGATTATGATGAAACTTTTGCCCCCGTTGCAAGACTTGAAGCTATAAGGATATTCTTAGCTTATGCCCTTTCAAAAGATTCAAGTTATATTAAATGGATGTGAAGAGTGCATTCCTCAACGGTGAACTTCAAGAAACTGTCTTGTTGCTCAACCGCCTGGATTTGAAGACCCCAAATTTCCAAATCATGTCTACAAACTCCGTAAAGCTTTGTATGGACTCAAACAAGCTCCACGTGCCTGGTATGATACCTTATCTAAATTTCTCTTAGAAAAGGGCTTCAAGCGTGGTAAGATCGACACAACTCTATTCATTGCTAAATATCATGATCATACTTTATTAGTTCAAATATATGTAGATGATATTATTTTTGGTTCTACTAATGAATTGTTGTGTAAGCGATTTGAGAAGCTAATGAAAAGCAAATTTGAGATGAGCATGATGGGAGAATTAACATTCTTCCTTGGGCTTCAAATTAAACAATGTGCTGAAGGCATCTTCCTCAATCAAGCAAAGTACACAAAGGACCTTATCAAGAAATTTGGACTTGAAAATGCTAAGGCATATGACACTCCTATGGCTGCTGGCAAAAAGTTAGATAAAGACTTGAAAGGTAAGAAGGTTGATCAAACCTTATACCGAGGTATGATTGGTTCTCTTCTTTACTTAACTGCTAGTAGGCCAGATATCATGTTTAGTGTTTGTGTTTGTGCTCGTTATCAATCGAATCCTAGAGAGGCACATCTTATTGCTGTTAAACGTATTATTCGATATCTATCTGGGACTATTAACCTTGGACTTTGGTACTCCAAAGATTCAAATTTTGATCTTATAGGTTACTCAGATGCAGATTATGCAGCATGTACAATAGATAGGAAAAGCACAAGTGGAACTTGTCATTTCCTTGGAAATCGACTCGTTTCATGGGCAAGCAAGAAACAAGCCTCAGTCTCTGTATCTACCACAGAAGCTGAATATATAGCTGCTGGAAGCTGCTGCTGCCAAGTGCTCTGGATGAAGCAACAATTGGTTGACTACGGAATCAACGAAGAAAATTGTCCAATCTATTGTGACAATACATCTACCATTGCTGTCTCCAACAATCCTGTCATGCATTCAAAGACCAAACACATTGATATCAAATACCACTTTCTCAAGGATCATGTTGAAAAAGGTAATATCCAACTAGAGTATGTGAGTACTGACAATCAAATTGCAGATATTCTCACCAAGGCTCTTAATTCAAAGAGATTTAGGTATCTTAGAGGAGAAATGGGCATGCTAAAACTTTAATTACTTGTCCATATATCTTGATTGTGCTAATGTCTTGTGTTTTATCCAAGTCCAAAACCAAGTAGGTCACGGTCAACCACTCACCGGTTAAGCAATCCGGTCGAAACATCAAAATCCTTCAAGTAAATTGTCCGCTTCATGATGACCGCAAAAAGGGTCGACCGCATGAAAGGATAAAGTTTGTTCAAGGTTTTATAGAAGCCTACCGCATGGAAAATGATGACATTGGTTCACTGCTTTATAGAAGCTTTTCTTGGCCAAGGTAACACACTTGACCGCAAAACCCACGGTCAAGCACCTGACCGCAAAAAGCTAGGTGACCAGGTAAGTGTTTCTAACTTAGAAAATTTTAGGACCTTCCTAGTCATCCAAAGGGGTAATTTCGTAATTTCCTCTTTTCCTCGTTTATCATTTAATTCAAGTCATTTGAAATTAATTTCATTCCCTATTTATGTCCGCCGTCACTATCCATGCAATTAATGTGAAAGGACAATCAAGGTCAATTCTCTGCACATTTGCAGAGTTAACCTCCCACTTCTCTGCACAAACGGTTCCACTACCTCCTCAACCCCACCTCTCTGCATAATACTTTTTCAAAAACCTCCCTCCACTTTCTCTCTCTACTCTCTATCTCTCTCTATTTCTCTATACAATCCCGTTTTATCTCTCTCTACTCTTTCATACTTCCTCTATATAAATGGCTCCCAAATTCTCTCAACCTACAAAATCAACAAAGAAATCACAAGAATTACACTCTGAAGACACCATGGTATGATTCTGTGACTCAAATCTCTCACATTTTCATCCTTCATTTTATAGTTGGCGGGTTAAAACCCTTGACTTTCCCGTTTGGTTCTTAACATTTCTGGGTTGTTTTGATTCTGACTATGCTTATTCTGATCATCTACATGTTTTCGAATTCAATATTGGTATCAGATTCTGAGTTTGGTTTTGTTTACTTCTCTTTACCATGAACATCTCTGAAGCTTTTGTTCATATCTTGATTTATTTTGCCCTTTCAGATTCTGAGTTTCTTGTAGTTTTGATAGTAAAATTGTTGATGTTTTTATGTGTAATCGGTTTTTGTGCTCATTTTGATGTAATTTCTATGGATTTTCATGCTTTATATCGTTTTCTGGGTTTCTCGCATGAACAGTGTTCTTCGTGTTCTTATAATGTTCTTCATGTTCTTGAGAATTCCCTTTTTGATCTTTCAAATCTTGTCACACGCACTGATTTGGTGTTTGTGCGTATTTTGTAAATTGCTCTTGATTTTTTTTTAAGTACATATCTTGTCGACCGCTCCTTTAGTTGGACCGTATCCTTAGTTCGACCGCTAGAATTTGACCGCTAAGTGTCACTCGACCTTCACCTGGTCGACCGCTGAGTTTTGCTATATTTCTAACTTCTCAAATTTTTTTCAGGATGAAAAATCATTTATTCCTGGCTGTGTAATGGACTATAATGACTTAATGAATGATGCCATTGGAAGGCATATTATCAAGCGTATGACCAAATCTGGCATTCTCAACTTCTTCACTATGCCTCAACCATTCCATCTCCTTGCCGCAGTTGGAGAATTCTACTCAACCGCCAAGGAGATCAAAGGAAGGGATGAACAGAACAAGCCTCTCAACTGGATTGCCGCTGAAGTCTATGGCCAGAAACTTGAGATTGACTATACTGATATTGCTTCAGTACCAAAGAATACAATGATCTCGCTGAAAGATTGATTGGATCAACAGACGTGTGCACTCCCTACCGGAAGACCTTTCCTGAAATCATGTACTATATTGGGCACCTGGTTGGCCACGGTCTGCTTTGCAAGAGTGGCAACCACGGTAACTTCAACACCACCTAGTGGCACCTATCTGCAGCCATCTACTTGGGCAGAAAAATGAATTGGCCCATGATTTTGTACAAACTGTTAGTGGATCAAGTCAATGATTACAACAAGCAGCTACGTGAGAAGGCCCCGACCAAATATAAGAAGAATACCAGGATGCTTTCTTTTCTCTTCAAGTATACTCCTGAAATCAGGAAGGAGTATGCTAAAGACAAGCATGCCAAGGTAACCATCTCTCTATCTAGGGTCTTTGACATTAAGACCATGAGATCAACATTCAAAAATCGTTTTGGTGACGCTCAATATCAAGAATATCATGCTCGTGATCCTAAAGAAAAGTATGTTCCTCCGAGTTACACAAAAGCTGCTAGAGAAGCTCTTGGTATTGATGATCCTGGTAAATCCACCTCTGTTCAAAATGAGGATGAAAATGAAGCTGAGGTAGAACAAGAATCCAGAAGAGTTAAAGGAAAAGGTATTGCAAGTGACTCGACCGCTCCTCCTAAACCCAAACCTTTGACCGGAATTGTTATCAAAGAACCCTCAACCGTTAAGCCTCCTTCCAAAATCATTCCTGCTGTTCCAGTTAAAGCCAAGCCAACCGCACCACTCTCAAAATCCACGGTCTCCAAGCCAACCATGTCCTCTCCAACCGTTCCATCCAAATCCTTCAAAACAAAGTCTTCTGCACTCCCTGCTTCATCTCAGGGGGAGAAATCCAAGAAAAGGGATCTTTCTCTAAGTCCCGTTCAAACCGCAAAGAAATCCAAATTTGCAAGACCACCTCCTTCGACCGCATCGCCTGTTTTCACTCCATCCGGTTCACCTATGCAGAGTGACCGTGATGATGATGTTGAAATAGCTCCTACTCAACCGCAACGTCAAAAGGCCAAGCATACTCTTGAATTTGTTGATGAACCAGATGATGTGGAATTGGTAGGATCAAGTAGTGAATCTAGGAATAAAGATGTTGAAGCTGGTGTAGAAATTGAAGCTAGTGTTAGTAAAAATGCTGAGAAAACTGTTGATGTTGATAGTCCTGATTTCAGTGATGAAAAGGTTGATGACCAAACTGCTGATAAGGCTGAGTTTCAGGGTCACGGTCAAAATGTCGACCGTGTACCCAGTGATCATGATAATGTGTTAGTTGAATCTCCTGCTCTCTCTCCTAGAACTACTCAAGCCACGACCGCATCTGATAGCTCGATCGATCCTTTGCCTCATCTACTGACCGCAGTTGAGACTTTAACTCAAATCAATCTTGATACTCAGAGTGAGGTTGCAAAGCTTGCTGCAATCCAAGTTAAGTTACAGAATGAGGTTGATCTGCTCAAGGCTTCAGTTGTTGAGACCATTAAGGGGGAGAGTCAGAATATTACAAAGGCTATTCTTGAAAGCCTAGCTACCATGAACCCCAACATTGCCTCGACCGCATCCTCCTCAACCGCTCCTCTTACCCATGCTGACCTCAAGGAAGAGCTCAAGTCACAATCTTTCGCTATTGACCGTTCTGTGGTCAAGATTATTGAAGGAGCTGGGTTGGAGCTGACCAAGGCAATGACCCATGATAAGAATTTTTTGTTTGAGAAGATGGATAAAGTGAAGACCTCCCTCAAGGCTGAAATCAATGCATGTATTTCCGTAGGATTGCTGTCGGTCGCTGATAAGTTTGTACCAAAGATAGAAGCTATGAGGCAAGCCATGCAAGTCCACACTCAGAGGCGGGAAGGTCAAACCTCAAAAATTGATAGGGTTTATGAAATTTCTAACACTAATCTGCAGGAAGTGATTAGCAAGATTTCTACCCTACAATTGACCGTGGACAACCTTGCTAGCTCTCAAGCCTCCTCCTCTCAAAATCAGGCGACCGGACATGGGAACAGGATAGCAAGGGTAGATGAAGATGAAGGTGAAGACAGCTTTAAATTTCCAACCGTGAACAACTCAGACTTTCTTGAAATCAACGACCTTAAGGACCCCATCATCATTCCTGGAGTTGGCCTATCAAAGAAATTCGGCTACTTTGAAGGAAATCCATATTTTGGTTGACCGCACCATTTAAACATGACCGTGTGTGGTCATTTGAAACATTTGTTAATGTTTGTCCCAAAACAATGTTTATTTTCTGTTTGTTTTATTTGGGTCTGTAAAACTTTAATCTCTCGTTTGTCTGCACTCCCCTCACTTTAATGGTTATATTTTTGTGGAGTGCCTTTTGATTGATGCATTTGCATACTTATTGTTATTTTCTCTAAAAATGCATTCAAACCTTATATTTCTATCTTGCTAGGATTAGTATTTTTTTTCCTTTTAGGCTGATAGAAATCTATGACACTGGCTTAGAGTGTGCATTGACTTGGGACATGAAATTTAATAAAATTCTATTCTTTTAAACATGTTATTACCAAGAACAATGAATTAGCCTTTGTTATAGTAGGTAATGGTCTCAATCAAATAGGGGGAGATTGTTGGGTATGCTTATTATAAACCACTCCTATTACCTAGATTTGATTGATCCCATAACCTAATTTTATCTTTTGTGGACTTTAGGATATATTGTAAGAAGTGTTAAACTTCATTTTTAGAATAGTCCATTTTGATAGTATAGGCTTTAGATTGATAGACTGAAAATTCCTAAGTCTGGAAAATCTAGTGGTCAAGACCTTGACCGTGAGAAGCTCTCCTTGACCGGAAAGAGGCTCACCTCAACCGTGGTAGCTCACCTGACCGTGGAAGACCACTTGACCGTGAACTCACTTCTCAGTGGTAGATCACTCGACCGTAAAGCTCCCGACCGTGAGGTCTTGACCGCAAGAAATGAAGAAGTCCAAGAATCCAAGTATTCAAACTCAACCATGGTCACTTGTATCCTAAACTATGGTTAGTTTAGAATGTTGCAGAACTTGAACCCCAAGTAATTCAAATTTGAATTCCTCTAAGTGGGACCACCTCTTATCTGCAAAAAGGACAAACTCAGAATGAGCTCCAATCAGAATTCAACAGCTCATCGTCCTTCAACTTGGAGCCCAAGTAATCCCAACAGCTATTTTCTCATTCAAGGCTATAAATAGCCCTTAAGTTCTTCATTGAAACAAGCTGAGATTAAAAAGAGAGAAATTGCTGTTGAAATACTTGGTGATTGAAGATCATACTCAAGATTTCCAGAATCCTCTGAATCTTCAAAGAACTCACCTTCAAACCTTCAAAGATCTCCAGCAACAAACAAGTCATCTCAAGACTTATAAACACTTAAGATTCATTAGGCTCTACAATCACTTAGATTTTAAAGAGCTTCTGATTCTTACACACACTCACCCCAATTGATCAATCACATAGATTGAATAAAAAAGGATACACTGGTCTAAGTCTAGGATTTATTCTTCATAGAAAGTAGGTGTTGATTCAAAGCTTCATCTCTGTAATTTGTTCACTCAAGAATCAATATATACCTCAATTCAAAATCCAAGACTGACCATCTTGGTAAAGGACGTAGATCTTTTAGCATATCGAACCTTTCCAAATACTTGTGTCATTCTACTCTGCAAATTTACTTTCAAGTATTGTTCATCTTGTTCTTTATTGTTCATATTAATCTTGTTTATCGTTTAGTGTTTGATCTTTCAGATTTAAGAAATTTTGTGAATTGTGTTTGTTTGTTCTCCACATTGCCTAAGTTAAAATCTGACTAACTTATCTTTTGCCAAAACTTCTAAGACAACAACTTTCAATCTCAACCATCTGACCGCAAATATCTGACCGCAAATCACTCTGACCGCATCTCACTCAACCGGAACCTCTTGACCGTGAGTGAGCTTCTACTTAGAGAATGGACTGAAGAAGAATTGAGAAGAGTTGCAAATGATGGCAAAGCAAGAAACATTCTCATAAGCACTCTAAGCACGGCTATGAAACAACAAGTCATGCATTGTGCTACCGCCAATGAGTTATGGGATGCTATTGAAGAGCATATAGAAGGAGACACGGTTTGCAAGGAGAACAAGAGATATGAAGTGCAAAAGAGATTCAACAATTTCTCTCAACTCCCCGGTGAAACTCTTAGACAGACTTATGAGCGATATTGTGAAATTATCAATCTCTGTATTTCACTTGGAAAGAAGTTCTCCAATAAAAAGTTAAATATAAATTTCCTTGCTGCTTTTGGATCAAGATACCTACATAAATCTAGCTCCCTTGAAGACGCTGGAACTTTAGATGTATGGACTTTAAGGAACCTTTATGCAAATCTTAAGGTTTATGAGCTCAAACTTCAGCGCATCAGTGAAACTGAAGGAAAATCAAAATCCATTGCTATGGTGGCGCATAGAGAAGAAGCGCATGCGCCTGCGCCGGTACAAGAAGAGAAAAGTTTGGATCCTAAAATTTCTACTTCTGAGCTATTAGACATGGATGATGAAGACTTCGCTTTATTTGTGAAGAGATTCCAGAAGTTCAGAAAATTCTCAAAACCCGGCTCATTCAACAAAGCTCAAGGATCTACAAGCAGAGCTCCTCCATAGTTCACGAGGAGCAGTGATTCTAAAAGAAAAGAAGACCTTATTTGTTTTAATTGCAGGAAACTAGAACACTTTGCTTCAAGCTGCCCAATTCCCAAATTTGAGTACATGCAGAAGAAAAGCAGCCATACTCCCAAGTTCACTCCCAAATTCACTCGTCACAAAGGAATGGTTGCTGAAGAAGAATCACCAGCAAATGAGCAGAACACTTGGATTGAAACAGACTCAGACGAGAGCGATGAAGATTCTGATGATGGACTCGTTTATTTGGTAGAAAATGATGATGAAGTTGATACTTATGATTCTGATGATGATTACTCAAAGGATGTTCCTGATATAAATGTCTTGAATAAACCTATTAAGAAATCTGCAGGTTTTCAAGAAGTGAAAAAGAAGAAAGGACCAACCATCAGCGAGCTCGTTGAACAAGAATTTCTAACTTCGACTCAAAGCGATGGTGGATTGTTATTTTCTAGATGTGATCTGAGTGCTAGAAGCAAACTCAGAAAGAGTGAATATGTTAGACCTCAAGTTGCACCTATTCCAACAATCAATCATGATGAGGACATTGTAAAGCAAGAAAAGTTACTCAAAGAGGCTGAAAAGGTAATCAGTCATTTTAGTGATATGAAGGAAGCTTTAACACTATCATGTGATGAAATTTCCCAGCTTAAGACCGAGAAATCTATACTTGAATCTGAACTCACCCTCCTTAAGGAGCAGATAAAGAGCATGACTCCTCTTACTGTTAAAAACACTTATCTAATAGAACAAAACTCATTACTTAAAGTTCAAAACGATGAATTGGTTACTCAAATTACTGACTTAAAAAGATTACAAATGAGTGGTCCAATTCTTGTGTCACTATGGACGGTATCTTTGAGTCCCAAAAAGCCAGTGGTGATAAAAGTGGCTTGGGATTCACATCATCAACTAGTGACAACTTTAAGTGTGATGTTTGTACTGAAAGAGATAGTGAATTTACAACTCAGAAAACTCATGAAATTCCCAAGGAAAAACATTCTAATTCAATGGGTAAAGGACAGGAAAAAGTCAAAAGACAAACATTCCATTATGTCTACCCAACGAAACAATTTGGGAAAGCTAAAGAGAAGGAAATAGCTACAGATGAATCATCCTCTAGCAAAATCATTCTTGAAACAAGCCGCGCTCCTTCTCTGAGTCCACATTATGCGCCTAAGAGCCACGCGCCTCACCGCCGTGCGCCTCCTAGCCCTATGCGCTCTCCAAGAAAAAGCGCTCCAAAATTTCAAAAGAAAGATTTTATTAAGGCTGGCTCATCTGACCCAAAGAAAAATGCTATCCCAAAGAAAAGTAAAGAGTTTGTAAAAACTCATGTGATTGGTGGCTTTCATCATTGTTCAATTTGTGATTGTTCGGGACATAAGGCCGTGGAATGCCTTTTGAGATTCACTCCCAATGCCAAAGGATATAAAAATCCTATGGTCAAGCAAGAGTGGGTCGTCAAAAGTTGCTAACTCTAGGATCCGAAAAGGAATAAAAGGGACCTGCTTTAAATGTTTATATTTCAGGTTCTTTGCTTCATGGCTGGATCTTCAAAAGCTAAAACGTATGAATGGATTCTCGATTGTAACGACCCGAAAACCCGCCTCTATTTTTCTTAGTGATAATTATTTAATTATGGTTTATTTATCCATTTAAATTATTTATTTATTTAAATATTTATGTGTACATTTTATGTTTCATAATAATTTATACCTAGCATTTTATTTGAGTTAATTGTGCTAGTGTAGAAGTGTTGGGACTTGATTGTAGTAGGGAGTTTAATTGTAATGGTAAGTAGTAGGGGAGGGGCCCTAAGTGTAACATTTCAAATTATTATTCTATTACTCCCTCTCTTCTCCCTCATCCTCACTCCATTCCCAGCACTCTCTCTCTCTCTCTCTCCTTGGTTATTGGGTAAGTTTTTCCTCTCCCTTCTCTCTTCATTTTCACCTTCTTCCTCTCATCTTTTATTATTGTTCATTTTATGAAATGTGTTTAGATCGTCGATAGGATCGCGTAGAACCAAAAATATTTGAATTCCGTCATCTTTGAGAAATTTCAAATAAGTTGCTTTTCCCCCCATTTATGTTAAAAATGTTCATCTTTAACTCCCTTGGTGATCTAGTTGATATATATGTCCTCTTTGTTTGATTTGGAACTTATTTGCAAATTATCCATTTTTGTGTAATGTGGGTGTTTGAATCACCTCTTGGATTGGGTGTTATAGATGTGGTTTTATGAGCCATTTAGGGTTTATAAGTTGCTAGGGTACCTTGGTATTGCTATCTAGAAGTGTTATTCTTGGGGCATTTAAGTTTGGGTATGAAAATGGTGTTTTTGTGTTAATTTCGGATTGAAGAACCCAGGAAGAAGATCTGGGTTTGCCGATTTTCCTTGGAGGCGCGCGCACTCTCCCATAGGAGGCGCGCGCACCCTCTCCTCCTCAAATCTTGATTTTCCCTCTGTCGAAGGGAGGCGCACGCACCCTTTTATATGAAGAGAGCGCCCTCATATGTTTCAAAATCTCTACCATCTGATCTTTGGAGGCGCACGCACCCTCCCATAGGAGGCGCGCGCACCCTCCTCCCCTGTTGTGAAATCTATTCATTTATTGCCCAATCTTTCGAAGGCCATATCTTCTTCGTTCGGACTCCGTTTTAGGCGTGTAAACTATCTTTTTAAAGCTCTTCTTGAGTACTACGAGATGAGTGGGTTTATTTAGTTGGATTTCTGGTTTAGATTGTGTTGAGTTTTCATTAAGTGTTCTATAACACAAAATGTTTACAATTGGTCCGTTGTGCTCAAGTTTGGGATAAGTGTTTGTGTGGGTTGTAGATAACTCTAGTGTTTAAAATGGTTCCTTTGTGAACAAAAGTGTTGTGGAATTTGACCAAGTATCGTTTTGGATTGTTGGAACATCTTTTGATGTATTGTTGGATTGATGCACCTTCTTGGTGATTTACGTGGAATGGTTCCCTACTTTGGAATCAGTGGTTGTTTATTTAAGCTAGTGTTTATTTCTTAGCTTTCATTCGAAATTCCAGCTGGTTATTTGTGTATCGAGTCAGGCAATGGATAATACTATAATGGCATAAGCCAAGTCCAGTATAGCATCGCCCATTGGTCCTTCTTTCCCCATCCAGATTGGCCTTGGGTGGGATGAGCTAGCTCCTTTTGTGAGTATTCTAGCTAGACATTTTGGGGCATGAATTTGTGGCATGGCTCCCGCCCTTTGTGGCACGTTACTTTGTTATTGGTTCCGGTACCGGGGGTTTTCTCTTCAGCTTTCATGCTGCTATGAAGATGTTGATTGTTGATTATTGAAGCTGCGCAGCGACCTTTATTTGGTTCTATAAGTTGGGAAACCTTGGCTAATATTCTTTGTTAATTGTTTATTTCCGCTGCTATCTGTTAACTGATAATTGCTATGTGTTATGTGAATTATTATTGTTTGTTGCATCATAGCATGTCATGTAGTTGCATTAGTAACTTACTGAGATTTTATCTCACCCCGTTTCCTTTCAATGTTGTTTTCCTTAACCCCCCAGGAGGAAAGGATTAGGATTTGCGGATCGAGGAGGACGTCGAGAGGTTTGAGATAATTGGGCAGGTTATTATTGATCGGTTTGCATTATATAAATGTGTAACCTTCTTGGGGATAGTTGTACCAACAATGACGTCATTAAGATTTGTAATATTTTGTATTTTGGATGTGAGTTTGTGGAGCTTACACTAGTTGTTTTATGATGTTGTTAAACTTGGATTTTCTAAACCTTGTGTTAAAATCTTTTGGGTATAAAATGGAATTTTTATCTTCAGTATTTTAGAGTTTATGGTTGTAAGTCGACGTCCAGCTCGCGAGTTCCCCGCCGAGGGGTCGGGGTCGCGACATCGATAGTGGGTGTTCTCGACACATGACTGGAGATGAATACTTACTTGAAGATGTTCACGAAGAAAGAGGTCCCTCTGTAACATTTGCTGATAATAACAAAGGTCAAGTTGTAGCATATGGAAAGCTCAAGAAAGACAAAGTGTGCATTGAAAGAGTCTCTATCGTCGAAGGGCTCAAACACAACTTATTATCCATATCTTAATTCTGCGACAAATGATTAGAATGCCATTTTACCTCAACTTAATGTCTTATCAAGAATGGCAAAACTGGAGCTACATTACTTACTGGATATCATAAGACAAATATTTATATTATTGATTTCCATAGTATGAACTCTAGTACTAATCTTTGTTTTGTAGCTAAAAGTGTGAGAGAAAATAGTTGGGTGTGGCACAAGCGCTTAAGTCACTTGAACTTCAAGTATCTATCTAAACTCAGCAGGAATAATCTTGTTAAAGGACTTCCTAAGGTTGCTGATCATCATGACAAGAAGTGCGATGCTTGTCCTTTCCAATGTCACCCTTATTTATTACACATCTCTTCAACTTCCATCTTTTTAATAAACCTAACCTATATATTGACTCTACCCCTTTCCATTTCCTTCTTTAATCATTACCACACTCTCTCTCTCTCAGTCTCTGTCTCTCTCTATCTCTCTATGTCTTCATCATTTTGTTGCTTTCTTAGGACCCTTTAAGTATATATATAGAAGAGAAAATGATGAAGACATAGAGAGATAGAGAGAGACAGAGACTGAGAGAGAGAGAGTGTGGTAATGATTAAAGAAGGAAATGGAAAGGGGTAGAGTCAATATATAGGTTAGGTTTATTAAAAAGATGGAAGTTGAAGAGATGTGTAATAAATAAGGGTGACATTGGAAAGGACAAGCATTTATGAGGGGTTTTCTTTGAGGGGAGGGCTAATTAATGTTGAATGACACAAAGTACTACGATGTGACATTTTGGGTAAAGAAAAACTGCTCCACTTCCCTTATAAGTGTATGAGTAATTTTGATTAATTTTTGCACAAACCCCAACAACATCTGTTTTGGTATAAGTTTGGGGTGCAAGAAATATATCCAGAAAATAAAATTTTGAAAAACGAAAAACGAGGGAAAATTAATTGCACAAGTACCCTTGAACAATCATGGAATGTCAAAAGACAAAGATTCTATAATAAATGAAAACATACCTGGTACTTGTGAAAATTGAATACGTTCAATCATTGTTGATTAAGCCGCAAACATTTATTAGGCGTATGGTAGGCGCATTACTCAATGGGGGCGCGCAGTATGGATAGGCGCATAAGGCACTAGGGCGCGGGAGAGTGAGGGAGGCGCAGACCAGGCGCATAGTTTCCTTGAAACTCAGAAATTGATTTACCTTTTTAACCTAGGATACTTATAACTCAACAAAACATGGCACGGTCGTGCGCACAGAACGGCACGGTCGTGCGCACAGAACGGCACGGTCGTGTCCTTTGGGCCGAACCTGCCAGATTTTCAGTTTTTTCCAATTTTAGTCTTTTGATCAATTCGTTCTTTTGTGTGTGACCCCATAGGATTATATTAAGTTGGTAATGAGTCCAACCAAGGTCAAACTCATAAATCATGAGCGGACTCTAGCAAGCCATCATGATTACCCAATTAATATAACTTAAACAAAGTTCGATTATCCTTATAGAACATATCACAATCCTTTTGTCACGCGATATCATATTGGACATAAGTCATGGTCCACATCAACTTATGTTGTCCAATGCTTTCTCGATCCCGAGTAGATTGATATGAGCAAATGACATTGAACACTTCAAATCATTTGGGTATGGCAATACACTATCATCAATCTCACTCATCGAGAGGCCAAGCAGATATTTCTCTTGAGAGAGGGACAAATCCCATCTTGACTTATCATTCTTCCCTACATGAATCCGATTATACCAATCGTAGCCTTTATAACCACCCGGTTAGGGGTAGCGTTTGAGTACGTCAAACATAATGTTCATCATGTGGAAGACTATGATAATCTTAGGTCTAAGGATAAATGATATAACTATATGAGATTTAATTATGACATCTGACCATGACATAAATCTCATAGGTGGGTCATGTCCAGCACTTGTTCTCCAATAAGTACCCATAAGTATAATTTGTATCACATACACATGATCATCATATGATCATTAATTAAACTTATACTAGTTCTTTATAAGTACTAGGGACGGAGATTATTATAATAAACATGTAAAACATATAATAATCCAGGTTAGTTATATCCATAACAAATGAGAACATGATGTAACGTAAGGCCTTTCTCAAGGGTCTAGGGCATAATTTCCAACAAAAAGGGTGTTCTAGCGGTGATTTTATTTAAATGACTAGATAGACAAAATAAGGCCAAGAAAAGGATTTAGATTTTTTTTTTGCCATAAATACCAAATAACCTATTGACTTGTTATTGACAACCGTAAAACCATGTTCTAGAGCCCCCGAGCATATACCAAGTGATCCCATAAACTAATCCTAAGTTGATATCATAATCGTGGAGATAATGTAAGTGAGAGGTGGTGCAATCACGCCATTGATAGTGATAATACGATCCCAATTCTAAGTAAAATGATAGCACCCATGAGGGATAACACAAACAATCCCTCGGATAATCACTGACCATGGCTAACAACCCAACATATGATAAGAACAAAAATTTTATTTTTTTCCTAAAAACGAAATAAATCCTAGATACGTAAGTGATAAAGCAATGACGCTCACAAAACCCAACAGCACCCTACCCCCAAACTTAAACAAAGCATTGCCCTCAATGCTTATAATTAGTATAAAATGAACTAGGGATAGGGATACCTCCAACCATGGTACTACTGGAAAGGGGGCCGGGGTTGGTTGCTGCCACCACCTTGGCTAGAGTTGCCTCCTTACTACTGCATCGGGTCACCAAACTGAGGACGTGGAGGTGCTACCCGCCCACATATCATCTGGAGCATCTGTGCCTGATGGGTGGACTCCCTAGACTGCTGTACCCTCCATGCCTATGGTACCTCTATCTCTGCAGCCTATCTCTGGTACATCTCTAACTGGCGCTGCTGCAGCTCTCCTAAAGTGGCATCCTGCCTCTCTCTCTCCACTGCCTCATCTCCCCAAAATCTAAGCGTAACCCTTAAATGTCCTCTTGAAGGTCCTTAATCACCCCTCCCAAGTAAAGTGTTGGCTCATCCGGGTGTAGCTCCCACTGTAACTCCTCCTCATCCTGAGGTCTGCTAGATGTTCCCTCTCCAGCCTTCATGGTATATCTTCTAGTCAGGGAGTCTATGTTGATGAGGGTGCCCAGTGTCAAATCCCTTGGTATTTGATTCAAACCCACCCCTTACCGCCTAATCAATGCTGTGATCATGAGGGGATAATTGAAGTTGGAGCTCCCCATGTTCTGGAAGGTGCTATGGATCTCATTTTGAATTATTAAACCCGTGTTGATCGGTTCACCTTGCAAAACTACATGCATCAAAGCTGATCTTCTCCAATAGACGTCATTATAATGTGAGCTTGGAAGTATCCTCTCACATATAAACCTATGTAATGCACGCATCCTCAAATCCAAGTTTCGGGCCTTCATCATAATTCCAATTTTCACCGTGTTCGGGTCAATTTCCCTAAACGTTGGATCTAACAAATGCAAATTTTTCTTGACCTTTCCTTTCATCTGATACGCCAGATTAGTATAATGGCAGTCTGACACATCAACAGCAATAGCAGTGGAGTAGAACCGATTGATCTCTTTCACATAATACGGCATTTTAACCCCTTTCACCCAAGACATCTTATGGTTACCCCGTATCGTGGCATTTACATAGAACTCCTTCACCAAGAAACTCACTCCATTGCTAGATGGGCGAGCGGAAAGCCTTTTCCACTTATATTATTCAAAGATATCATCTAAGCCCATCTCCTTAAACTGAAATTATCTTTCTACATTAAATTGCCTATGGTCATATTCCAAATAGAATCTCTTAGGGAGCCTAATACCATAGATTTTAGGTTCCAAAATTGCTAAACACTAAGGTTTATGGAATATGGGGGCGGTGAAGATTTTGGGAAACCATGATCAGTGGATGAATAAGGTTGAGGAGGGGGAGTTTGTACCCTCCAAATCTGGGGGTAAAACACCGTCGGTGGTTGAGGTGGAGGATATTTCTCCAGCACAGGATCAAGCAGAAATTGAGGAGCTTGCTAAGGTACAGCAGCAACAGCAGCAGCAACAGCAACAGAAACCGCAGCAGTCACAGATTTTTCAGCAGAAATCGGAGGGGACTAGTGTTAATGCTTTCACTGCTCTTGAAGGTTTGGATGAGGATGAACTTCCTTTATGTGTGGTGAACAAGGCGGCAGTTTTGAGCTCTAGCACGGAAGGTTCTTCGAACAACGAATCATCTGGGCATGTACCTGAGACATAAGATCCCACTATAGCGGCTGCAGGTGGGGATCTTAATCAGGGTATGAGTGTTTTAAACACAGATATAGCAGATGCTGCAGCACAACCAACAGCAGGGGTGAATGGGGTTGTTGTTGGAGCTATTCTTGGGACAGAGAATGACAGGGTTTCTGAATCGTCGGAGGGTGGTACTGAGCTGGAAACTAATACTACAGGGAGACGAAAGAGTCTAAAGATTCTTCTTTCAAGGAGGTTTCCAGTGGGCAGAAGTCAAGGCGTAGGAGGAACAGGGGCAGAAAGTCGGTGCAGTTGGGTTCGCCTCCGCAGACCCGAAGCAAGACTGTTGGGGTAACCTCTATCTCTAATAGTTTTTAATGTCATTCATCATATGGAATGCTAGAGGCATCGGTAATGTTAAGACTATGGATGCATTGAAATTATTAGTGCAACAGCATAAACCTTGGTGTTTAGCAATTCTAGAACCTAAAATCTATGGTATTAGGCTCCCGAATATCGCTAAACAACTTGGTTTTCCTCATTTCATGCATGGAGATCCTGTTAATAAGCATATTTGGGTGTTATGAAAAAATGGTATTGATATGGATGTTGCTCTAGTCTCTAAGCAACATATCTCTGTTCGGGTTACGGTTTTTGGTGAACAGTATGGGGTATTTTCTTTTGTTTATGCCAGTTGTGATCGGTTGGAGAGACAATCTTTATGGGGAGAGCTCGTTAATTTATCTTTGCAGTCTGATGATCCGTGGTTGATTGGTGGTGATTTCAACATCATTGCAGCGCCGACGGAGAAACTGGGAGGTAATGGGTGGGATTTTCCTAGTATTGATGACTTCTGTAATTTCATGGTTACTGCCGGTGTTTCGGATGCGGGTTATGAAGGGAGTATCTATACCTGGTGTAATGGGCATCCTGGGACTCGTCGGATTTGGGAGAGATTGGATAGGGTGTTGGTGAATGGGTCTTTCGCTGCTAATTACGGCAGTATCACTGTTATTCATTTACCGCGGGATGTATCTGATCACTCTCCGCTGCATATTAAGATCGCTGCTATCGCCAAACCGAAGTGTCCCTTTAAGTTTTATAAAATGTGGTTGGAGCATCCGAGATTTGATGACTTTGTACGGAAGGTGTGAAGTAGAGGTTGCTGGGGAACACCGTTGTTCAGACTGCACCGGAAGCTTCATGTGTTGCACGGAGAACTCAGAAAGTGGAATTGGGAGGTTTTCGGTAATATTTACCGTAAGATCGATCAGTTGCAGGATGATCTTACCCGTTTGGACTTCTCGCTGCAGAAAAATTGGGATGATTTAGTTGCTGTAGAACAGAGGCAGAAAAATGAGGAACTGGTTCAGGTTCGCAGATGGGAGGTGGACATGAAACAGCAGTAGTCACGGCAATTATGGGTTCAGGACGGAGATAAAAATTCGGCCTTTTTTCATGCTTCCATCAGAGAGCGGAGAAGGCAGAATTCCTTGAAGCTGCAGCTGCCGGATGGTTCTTGGTGTGATAATGAGAACTTATTGGGGGAGCTTGGAGCTGCACATTTCGAGGAGATTTTTTCTTCTGGGCGTCATGAGGTTGATGACAGTTTATTTTAGGGTATTGTGGTAGGAGTAACAGCTGCAGATAATGCGATGCTTACTGTAGTTCCTAATGAGACAGAGGTTTGGGAACCTATTAAATCTCTGAATGCAGACAGTGCTCCAGGATCAGATAGTTTTACTGGTCCATTCTTTAGGGGATGTTGGTCAATTATTAAAACTGATGTTGTTGCTGCGGTTCAGTCGTTCTATAGAGGTGAGGAACTTCCCAAAGGTTTGTCTTCTAATGTGTTGGTGCTCTTACCCAAGGTTGATAAGCCGACTGGGTTTAAGGATTTGAGGCCTATTAGCCTGTCCACCTTTATGAACAAGGTGATCTCTAAAATTTTAACTTTACGACTGGCTAGTGTGCTGCCTAAGTTAATTTCTCCAGAACAGACGGGTTTCATTAGGGGTCGTGGTATTCAGGAAAATATTGCCTTGGCTCATGAGATGGTGCATCGGATCGATTAGAAGGTTGTGGGTGGGAATGTTCTCTTCAAGCTGGATATGGCTAAGGCGTATAATCGACTAGATGGGATTCCTTATTTAGAGCTTTGGAGACGTTTGGGTTTGATGCCAACTGCTGCAGACTGATTTCAAGGTTAGTGCGGGGTAATTGGTATTCTGTTCGTATGGGGGTGTTTCTCATGGTTATTTTCCCTCAACTCGTGGGGTGAAACAGGGAGATCGGCTCTCTCCATTGTTATTCATTATTGCTCAGGAAATACTGTCCCGGGCACTGTACAGAGCTGTTTAGGAGGAGGTGTTTAGGCCGTTTGAACATGGTAGGGGGAATTTTCCATTGACCCATTTGCTTTATGCGGATGACATGCTTTTGTTTTGTAATGGGCGTTAGAGATCCATTGAGGGTCTTTGTGAGGTTCTAATTATGTATGAGAGGTCTTCGGGTCAATTGATTAATTTGGAGAAGATCGGTTTTTATGTGGGTGCTAAAAGGTGACAGTTCGAGATAGAAAATATTCGAAGATGGTCGGGTTGCACGCACCAGCAGTTTCCGCTCAAATATCTGGGATCCCGTTGTTCAAGGGTAGAGTCAAGAGGGTACACTTTGCGGAGCTAGAAGCAAAGATGATGAAAAGGGTGGATGGTTGGAAAGCACGGCTTCTGTCATTTGGTGGGAAGGTAACTCTCATCAAATCTGTGCTTTCTAGCATTCCTATTTATTCTTTGGGTGTACTCAAGGTTCCTAAGGTTGTAACTCGTAAGTTGGAAAGCATTATGTCCAACTTCTTATGGAGCAGTGGAGGTGAAAAACGGGCTCATTGGGTTTCTTGGGATGTGGTTTGTAGACCTATCCAAGAAGGTGGTTTGGGAATTCAGAGGGTGGATGATATGAATCAGGCTATGTTAGCCAAGTTGGCGTGGGTGGCCACTAGAGGCAATTCCCTATGGTCACAATGGGTCTGTGTCAAGTATAAATGTCAACCTGCAGCCTCTAGTTCGCATGTGTGGCAAGCTGCATCATCATATTTGCATCAGTTAGATGATTGCAGTTGTTGGGTTGTTGGCAGAGGAGATATCAGATTTTGGACTGATAATTGGTGTGGGGTTCGGCTTGGGGGCCCGCTTCCTGAAGATCAACTTTTGACAGTGAGAGATGGTATTCAGGTTTTGGAGGACATGCTTCAGTTTATCCCGCATGATCTACATGCCAATGTTCGTAGGGTGCATATTGATGAGCATAGTGAGGATCGTCCGGTCTTCACTCTTTCAAAAATGGGAACTTTTGAGACAGCTGCATGGTGGGATTATATTCGGGTCCGCAGCCATTTGGTGGAATGGGGTGCTAAGATTTGGCATCCTAACATCCCTACAAAGGTCAGTGGTTTCTGGTGGAGGGCTATGCACAATGGTCTTCCAGTGGATGCAAAACTGGAGTCTCGGGGCTTCAATATTCCATCTCGATGTGTGTGTTGTCCTGGAGGTGGTCATAGGGAGACTCTTAATCATTTACTTCTACAGTCGGCGATTGCGCAGTCTGTTTGGAGGCATTGGGTTAATCTTTTTCCTTTGACTCATAATTATATTGATTTGCATCATTTGTGGACTGTTTGGTGTGGTGGACAGTCAAAGCACCGACAGGTTGGTTTGGTTCGTATGGGTATTATGCTTTTTACTTGTTGGGAGATTTAGAAAGCAAGGTGTAAATTGATTTTCGAAGGAACTGTTATGAATAGTGCCAAAATTGTGGATGTGGTTAAAAATTCTCTTATTGAGATGTGCTCATTCCTAGTCCCGAAAGGGGCTCCTCGTGGGAATGACCGTGTCTTGTTGGAGAGCTTAGGCCTCAAAGTGGCAGAGCATAAGTTTAGGCGGCAGAGGCTGTTGAGATGGGAGCCTTCGCGTTCTCATGTTTTTACTTTGAATACGGATGGTTCCGCGATAAACGGCCAGTGCACGGGTGGTGGTATTATAAGGGATGGTATGGGGGCTTTTGTTTGTGCCTTTTCACACTACTACGGAGATGGAACCAACATGAAGGCGGAGATCTTTGCTTTACGTGATGGCCTGCGCTGATGTCATTCTTGGGGTTTACTTTCTATTCAGGTAAACTCAGATTCCTTAGTAGCTGTGAATATTTTAAAAGGGCGAAATAAGTGTCCGTGGCAATACACGTATGAATTGCGGGAATGTGAAAGTTTGATTGGAGGGTATGAGTTACGTCATGTTCTTTGTCAAGAAAATGGGGTTGCGGATAGATTGGCTTTTGAAGCTCATATTCATAAAACGGTTTGGACATATGGATCGTCAATGGAGCTTCCTCAGAGTGTCTTGGATGCGTTACGTTTTGATGAAAGTGGATGCTATGTTGAGCGTCGATAATTATTTGATGTTGTTGGTGTTTGCTGCGGCTTGGTTATGGTGTTTTCAGTTGGGCTATTTGGTGGATTGGGCCTCATTGGTTATCAACATCAACTTATTCAGGCTTTGGACTTGGACATTTGATGGATCATTGGGCTCCTTTGAATTTATTAGGATTGTTCTTTGGTTTAATTTTTTCAGGTTTTTATTTTTTAGATGGTTTTACCTTTTGAGGAGTTGGTTTATTTTTTGGATTTCGAGGTCCGGCTCCATATTCGGCAATGAGTCGGGTGGTTGTCCCCCTCTTGTACTTATATTTAATAATTAATAAAATCTCCCCAGGTGCCGCCCTGGTTTCTTAAAAATAAAAAATAAAATAGAATCTCTTAGCCTCGGGAGCAATAAATCGTGTTCTATCGAACAAGGGTTCAAGAAATTCATCAGGAATGGGTTCATGACGCACACCTCGGGCTAGTCTACGGGGAGGCATTATCTTACTACCAGTAAGTACAAAATTATGAAAAAATTTGACCGTGCTTTCGCTGCCTACGTTCCCTTTATAACGAGTGAACACGCTATAAAGGGCTCAGGTCACCGTAGTTCGAACCAACTCAGAATTAAAAGACACTACAATTTTTTTTTTATGAACACCAACACCCCAAAACTTAGAACACGCTATGTCCTCATAGTGTATAAATGAGCATGCTCCAAATTAACAAATGATGGTGAACTGAAAATAAAAATAGAAAGCAGTAAATGATACCTAGTTGGGTTGCCTCTTAACAAGCGTTTTGTTTTAAGTCGTTAAGCTCGACTTGATGCTTCTTCAATCAATGGGTTTCGGAGTAATGAGGTGGATCACTTCTGCAATTTCTTCAAGAATAGATGCACCCTCGTAATATGGCTTTACTCTATGACCATTATCCACATCTTTTGGATTTTTAAGCTCAACCAACCCATGGGGAAAAACTTTCAACACTTTATAAGGTCCACTCCATTTCGATTTCAACTTTCCGGGGAACAATTTGAGGCGAGAGTTGAAAAGGAGTACCTTCATACCCGGCCTAATGGATTTTGGCTTGATATGTTTATCATGATACCATTTGGTCTTCTCCTTATAACTTTTTGCACTCTCATAAGCATCCAATCTCAATTCTTCCAATTCATTAAGAGCTAACAACCTCTGCTCCCCCGCCAGTGCTAACTCTATGTTGAGTTCCTTGATGGCCTAAAAATCTTTATGCTCGAATTCCACCAGAAGAGGACATGATTTCCTGAACACCAACCGGTATTGGCTTACTCCAATTGGAGTTTTATATGTGGTTCGATAAGCCTACAAAGCATCACATAATTTCTCTTCCCAATATTTACGGTTTAGTCTCACCGTTTTTTCAAGTACCACCTTGATTTGCCTATTACTTACTTCCACTTGCCCAGAGGTTTGTGGATGGTGTGGTGTGGCTAGCCTGTGTACAACCCCATATCTTTTGAGAAACTTGTTGGACAATCGATTGGTGAAGTGTTTACCTTGATCACTGATAATAGCCCTTGGCATCCCAATCCTGCAAAAGAGAGTCTAACGCACAAACTTGCAAACAAAATTAGCATCGTTAGTGCGGGTGGGAATGGCCTCCACCAATTTAGAAACATAATCCACAGCCACAAGTATGTACATATAGCCTAGGGATGAAGGAAAGGGTCCCATAAAGTTAATACCCCAAACATAAAATATGTCAACAACTAAATTATTTATTAGAGGCATTTCATCCTTCTTGGTGATCCCTCCCATCCTTTGACATCTATCACATTACGCACAGTATTGGTGAGCATCTTTAAATAAGCTAGGCTAATAAAATCCAGACTGAAATGTTGGGTTTCGTGCAATCATGCGCAGCGGAAGAAAGACATGAATAAAACCCAATAGCCTAGATCCGCTATGAACAATAATACTTAATATCAAGATGAAAGAAACTAACCCTTGTAGATCGAGATAAAACTTGGATTAGACGTTAGGAAGAACACCCTCTATCAGTGATCCACATAACGAACAAACTTCAAGAACGCCTTCTTGAACTTGACTGCTAGGCCTTCGGTTTGAAAAACGATTATGAAGAATGACTCTTCAAAGCTCCTAAAGATAATTGTGGTTGATGATTGGGAATAATCAAACACAATGATCCTAGTATATTATGTGTATTTTCTTTCTCAAAGAAAGAGTTTGGAATTGATCAAATCAATAGCTTGGAAACAATTCCCGTCAGTTTACATTATATACTAAGGGTGTCCAAAACCCTTTAGGACTTAGGTATTCTTGATCAACAAGAACTGCTTAAAATAAAACTGTCAGCCAGGGGGAGCAGCCGTACGGCGGCTTTCCAGCCGTACGGCGGCTTTCCAGCCGTACGGGGCCTAGCAAGCCGTACAGTGCCTCCCTTCAGTTTCCTCGTTTTTCGCTCCTTTTAATTATCTGTTCTGCGTGTGTGACCCAATAGGATTATATTAAGTTGGTAACGAGTCCGAACCAGTCAAACCTCATAAGTCATAAGCGGGCTCTAGCAAGCCATTATGACTACCCAATTAGTATAACTTTGAAATCCAAAGTTTCCTAAAATAGAACATAACGCAATCTCTTTGTTACACGATGTCTATTGAACGTAGGCCATGGTCAATGGTCAACTTACATTGTTCAATTCTTTTCTCGATCCCGAATGTATTGATAATACAAATCATATTTGAGCACGGACATGCATTTCATAAATACCATTCATCGAGTGGCCAAAGCTTGACATCTCTCTTGACGAGGAACAAATCCCATCTTGGCTTATTACTCTTCCCTACATGATTCCGATTATGCCAATCATATTCTTTATAGCTATCCGATTAGGGATAACGTTTGAATATGTCACACGTAATGTTCACTATGTGGAAGACTGTAATAACCTCAGGTCTAGAGATTCCAATGATATAACTATATGAGACTTAATTATGACATTGTGACCATGACATAAATCTCATAGGGGTTAGTCCAGTATTTGTTCTCCAATAAATACCCATAAGTCTAATTGTATCCCATACACCATAATCATCATATGATTATCTATTAAACTTATACTAATAATTAATCATAACTATCATAAACGGGGATTATTATAATAAACATGCAAAAGATATAATAATCAAATGTTCAATATCTTTATAAATAATAACATTAATTTTACAAACAACATTTTAGGGCATAACACCAACAATCTCCCACTTGCACTAGGCCTAATTAATGTATCGAATATCCATAGACCTAACATGACCATCATGGTTCGCTTGAGGAAGACCCTTTGTTAATGGGTCTGCAATATTACCATCACTTGGTACTCTGCATATATTTACGTCTCCTCTATCAATGATTTCTCGAATGATATGAAAACGCCTAATTATGTGTTTGGATTTCTGATGCGATCTAGGTTCCTTTGCTTGAGCAATAGCACCATTATTATCACAATAAAGGTCTATTGGATTAGCAATACTAGGAACCACCTCTAGTTCACCAATGAACTTCTTAATCCAAACAACCTATTTAGCAGCATCGGATGCAGCAATATACTCAGCTTCAGTTGTAGAATCAGCTACGGTACTTTGCTTAGAACTCTTCCAGCTAACAACACATCCATTAAGCACAAATACAAATCTAGATTGCGATCTAGAATCATCCTTGTCGGTTTGGAATCTTGCATCTGTGTAACCACTTACAACAAGATCATTTTCTATACCTCCATACAACAAGAATGAATCTTTAGTCCTTCGCAAGTACTTTAGAATCGTCTTGACTGCAATCCAGTGACTCTCACCAGGATCTGATTGGTATCTGCTCGTCATGCTCAAAGCATACTAGACATCAGGTCTAGTACATATCATGGCATACATGATGGATCCAATAGTAGAAGCATATGGAATTCCAATCATTTTCTCATGCTCATCAGTTGTCTTAGGACACTGATTCTTGCTTAGAGTTATGCCATGACCTACTGGCAAATTTCCTCTCTTAGAGTTTTCCATGCGGAATCTCTTAAGGACTTTGTCAAATATATGTATCTTGACTTAAACCAATAAATTTCTTAGATCTATCACGAGAGATCCTTATGCCAAGGATGTAAGCGGCTTCTCCCATATCTTTCATTGAGAAACACTTTTCTAACCAAGTCTTTACAAACTGCAGTGCAGGAATGTCGTTTCCAATGAGCAATATGTCATCAACATATAGTACTAGAAATAATACTACGCTCCCACTAATCTTCTTGTATACACAAGGTTTATCTTCGTTCTTGATGAAGCCAAACTCTTTGACCGATTCATCAAATCAAAGATTTCAACTCCTAGAGGCTTGCTTCAATCCATAAATAGATTTTTGCAACTAGCATACTTTGTTAGAATTTTATGGAATTATAAAACCTCCAGGTTGTGTCATATAAACATCCTCAAGTAAGTTCCCATTAAGGAACGCTGTTTTGACATCCATTTGCCATATCTTATAGTCAAAATATGCATCTATGGCAAGTAAAATTCTTATAGACTTGATCATTGCTACGGGTGAAAAGGTTTCATCATAGTCAATACCATGAATCTGCCTATAGCCTTTCGCTACAAGTCTTGCTTTATAAGTATGCACCTTTCCATCCATGCCAGTTTTCTTTTTGAAAACCTACTTGCATCCTATGGTTTTTACACCTTCAGGCGCATCAATCAATTTCCAAACTTGATTATCATACATGAACTTAATTTCAGATTCCATGGCTCCAAGCCATTTATCTGAATCAGGAGTGGACATCGCTTCTTGATAGGAAGTAGGTTCGTCATCAACTATGACTTCCACTTCATTGCTATCCGTCATGAGAAATCCATATCTCTCAGGTTCGGATCGCACCCTACCAGTTCTGCGAGGAACTTGAGTATTTTGAATAGGTTCCACAACTCCTTATAAAACTTGTTCAGATCCAACAGTCTGTTCCATATTATTTTCGTGTTCTCGAACCTCTTCGAGATTAATTTTACTCCCACTAATTCCTTTGGAGAGAAACTCTTTCTCTAGAAAGGTACCATGACGGGCAACAAACACTTTGTTTTCCACGCGGTTGTAAAAGTAATATCCCTTAGTTTCTTTAGGGTAACCCACGAAAATACATTTATCAGATCTTGGTGCAAGTTTGTCAGAGATTAATCTCTTAACATAAGCCTCACAACCCCAATTTTTTATGAAAGACAAACTAGGTTTTCTTCCATTCCACAGCTCATGTGGAGTCTTTAGAACATATTTTGTTGGAACATTATATAGTGTAAGAGCAGCAGTTTCTAGTGCATGTCCCCAAAAGGATAAAGGAATATCAATTTGACTCATCATGGAGCGGACCATATCCAATAAAGTCCTATTTCTCCGCTCAGGCACACCATTCCATTGTGGTGTTCCAGGTGGAGTTAATTGTGAAACAATTCCATAATCTTTAAGATGATTGTCAAATTCTTGGCTTAAATATTCTCCACCTCGATCAGATTGAAGTGCTTTAATAGTTTTGCCAAGTTGATTCTGTATTGATATCCTCCCCTTGCACTGCTGCTCATTGGTCCACACACATCAGTATGTATGAGTCCCAATAAATCACTAGCCCTTTCACTACTCTTAGTAAAAGGTGCCTTAGTCATCTTTCCAAGTAAACAAGACTCACAAGTTTCATATGATTCAAAATCATGTGAATCTAAAAGTCTGTCTCCATGGAGTTTTGAGATACGCTTCTCATTAATATGACCAAGACGGCAATGCCACAAATAAGTATGATTTACATCATTAGGTTTGGATTTCTTATTTATATTATAAATATTCTCATTATTTCCATTTTCAACATCAAGAACATAAAGGCCATTAAATGAACATGTAGTATAATAAAGCATATCATTTAAATAAATAGAAAACTTTTTATTTTCAATAAGAAACTTAAAACCTTTATTATCCAAACAAGAAATTGAAATAATATTTCTACTCAAATCTGGAACGTAATAACAATTGTTCAAAACAAGAATTAATCTTCTAGGTAAAATGACATCTGTAGATACCCCGATCTCGCACCCCTTATCAAACCCCTTTTTATTGGTCTAAACCCTAAAATTGACCAAAGCCCTCGATTTGGCTATACGGGAGTGCCGTATGCCTTATCGGTGCATCGAATGGATTAACGGACTTCAAATTCATGATCAGAGCGAAAAAACGAGTAAACATGCATGTACTTTAATTTTTGAGCTGCGGGACCCGAAATGGGGCCCGAACCTTTAGAACTACTCGTTACCGTCCATTCTGTGCATTAAAATGTATTATTGTCATTCATTGCTCATTAACGTATTGCAGATATACGTACGTGACCACGAGAATATTTCAAGCAAATTTCATGTTGGGACCGCGGACCGGGACACCGTTGTGCGCGCACACAGACAAAACTTGGACTGTTGCGGAACCAAACCAGAGGCATTTGTGATCATGCACGTTTGAAAAAGGGTCAAAAGTAATTTTTGTGGCCAATAATCAGCCAACAAATGGCCATAAGTGGCTGGTCCAAGTGGGAAGGAGGAGAGCCAACCAGAGCGCGACAAGTGGCACAATTTGATTGATCAGCCAGATGTCGCAGCCGTACGCCCCCACCACAGCCGTACGGCTTCTTCCCCTGTGCATATCAGATTTTTGTTCTATCAACAACTTGCCACAAAAGTCACGATTTTGGTCAGTTCTAGCTACAATAGGGCGGGGAGATGACCTCTAAACTTCCCTAGAGGGCCTAAATGAAATTTTTCCACCTCCCTCCTCCATATTACCACCCCCTCATCCATTATTCAAACACACTTGATGCACAATACACATATAAGCCATACACTCCCTCTTGCTCTCTCTAGAAACCAAAAACACTCCCTAATCTCAGTCACTAAACCACCACATCACCACCATAACACCACCCAAAACACACACCAAAAACAAGCAAAAACAACTCACTCAAACACCCTCTCAATCACAAGGCAAACACCTTAAGAAAACAACTAAAAAAGTCTTCCCTTGGAAGCAAAGGAAGCACAACCTCGGTAATCCTCTCACTTTGTAATCTTCATATGTTTAAAATGTAGATGATTATGTAGTTTATTTTGGGGTCTAGCCACTTTGTTAGGCTAGACCTCCATTTGGTGTTCAAAGATGTAATGTTGAGATTCTTGTTGTTCTCTCTCTAAATGATGATATACCATGGTTAAATACTCAGATGGTTGTTTTTTTGTGGTGTTAGTATGTATATCTATGTATGTCCAAGGTTTCATGTTCATACCATCTCATTTGAGTAAGTTTTCATGGGTGTCTTCATGCCATTTGTAGATTTCCAGTAATCTGTCCAAGCTGTACCTTTATGTCTTGTTGCTTTTTTTATGCATAGAAAACGTGGCTTTTGGTCTTAGACCACAAAATAGTTTTCGTTCTAAACAGAACGAGGAAGAGGAGCATGTAAATATCATATTTTTACCCTGAGTATAAGAGGCTCTTTCCATTTTTTGTTTCAACTCTCTTCTCTCAGATTAGCATGTTTCCTGTTCTAACACCAAAATGTCAGAGGTGTTTTGTGTGACTTAAACTTTCTTTATGGCCTTGAAACTTTCCATATCTAAACTTTGATATGTTATGAATAACTTTCATGTTTAGTGTTTCCCATTATTCCCCCGTTTTCATGATGCAAAAAGTGGATATTTTATGGATGTATGTATATCTGTCAGACTAGGCTGTTGAAAGTTCTATCTTGCATGCTTTGTTTGGAAATCAAGGGAAAAATCATGGTTTATACTTGATGTGTTAGGGACTTTTATTAACATTAAGTTTCCAGATTGTGTAAGCATAAGAGCAGGTACACAGAGAAGAAGAGCACAGCAGTCCCTAAAATATTTGGGGACGGAGTTTGGACATTCTTTTTTATATGGGATTTGTTTCCATTTTTGTTCACCACTGTAAACATTAATCCCCCACCCCTTTGTGTGTTTCCTTTACTGGATGTGAATGCTAAACCATTTTCAAAACCGAGTGGGAGTCCACCGAAACCGACTCTCATTTGTGAATTAAAGCAAACATTCCTAAAATAGGAAGACTCCCATGTATATAAATCACCATTTTGGTTAGGGCATAAAAGCAAGGCATAAAAGGCATAAAATTGAATCTATGTGACATGCATGCTAGAGACCATCACGGGTGAGGAGAGTGCCTAACCCCTTATCTTCTCATAACTTAGCCTCCGAACCCATTTTCTCTAAAAAGGTTTTGTCTTCATTTTCCCTAAAATAAAGTGAGGTGGCAACTCTTGAATGTTTTGATTCCATCGAGAGGAAACCATTGTGTGAAACCGTGCGCATTTCCAAAAGTGCATTAGCACGAGGCACTCACCCGAATCGCTTTCGTGAGCGATCATTTCGGCGTGTGCGGCTTTCGAGCGCGGGCTCTCACAACATCATATGTTCCTACGGCTAATGCAGCAACTCTTGCTCCATTCCCCACTTGTAGGTCCACCTCGCCATCTTTGAGTAGCCTCCTATGCCTTAGTGCCTGCACATTTAAACAAATGTGAGATCCACATCCGGTATCTAATACCCAGGAACTTAAAGTAGAAAGTAGAATATCTATAATATAGATACCTGAAGTAGATGAAGTCCCACTGCCCTTCTTCTTCTTTAACTATTACTTGTAAACCTTGCAATTGCGTTTCCAATGACCAATCTCATTGCAGTGGAAACAAATTGCATCCTTCTGGGAAGTAGGTTTAGCCACAGTAGCATTGGCAACAGTTGCCTTGCTAATCTTGGGTTTGACAACTTTTGTCTTACCCCCTTTTCCTTTGCCTTTAGAGCCATTTCCTTCTCTTGACATTACGAGCACAGGAGCGACTTCTTTACCGATTTTCTTTTCCACTGTCTTTAGCATCCCATGCAACTCAGACAGGGACTTATCCATGCCATGCATATTAAAGTTCATTACGAACTGATTATAGCTTTTGGGCAATGAATTAAGAATAAAATCGGTGGCCAACTCAAACATCAATGGGATGGCCAAGCTTCTCTAGATGCTCAAAATGAGCCTTCATCTTCAAAACATGAGGGCCCACAGCATGCCCCTCGCTCATCTTGCATGAGACAATGGCAGCTATAGTGTCGAACCTCTCTTGCCTTGCCTGTTCTTGTAACATATCTTTCAGTTCAACAGCCAAGTCATATGCCTCCAAGTATTCAAGAGTCTTCTAAAGCTATGAACATATGGCAGCAAGCATGAGACAACCCACCTTACGAGAATCACTTTTGTGCTTCTTATAGGCGTTTCTCTCATCCTTGGGCGCAGTGGCAGCAGGTTCCTCTTCATGGATGGGTTCATCAAGAATGTAGAGCTTGTCTTCATACCTTTGAGCTATTATCTACAATTATGCAAACATGTAATCACATATAAGTACCAACTTAATTAAAGATATTATAAATATTAGTATTTCAAAAATATTCCCACTAAATTATATAACCTTCAAATACATCGTATGTATCATATAATTCAAATGGGCTAAGATCCATATTTCACTTAACTTTGAGTCGGCTAGGGCACGACTGCTCAAAATAAGTTATTTAGGTAGACATATCCTTGTCAATCATATCATATATGACTCTTAGATATTTTATGAGATTTTAGACATCATATGTCTAACATGTTTTAATCTCATTTGTGCCTTAGGCCCAAAACTGTTTTGATAGCCTAATTAAGTCAAACCATTTTAAACATATAGGAATCACTGTTTCCTCATCTCGCTCATAGATGAATAGAATTAATGTGCCTACGCTAGGGCGTAACCCACATAAAACTACCCACTTACTCACAAGTGTTTTAATCATGGATTGGCACTTGACTTAAATTTTAAGAAGGTTCACACACATAAAGTTAATCAATTAACCGAATTAATTTTATGTGACTTTTGTTGCGCTAGTTATAGGATTAAAGTCTGAAACTTTGAGATTACGCCAATCTTAAACTCCTTTAAGATTCTGATCTCAATGTCTGGACTTCTGAACTTACATCTATTTCAGGAAACATGGTTTCAAAAACCAGCCATCTGAAACGGATCAAATCAGTATAGTCCAAACCATCCGCAGAGCATCTTGAAATTGAGAGCACAAACTGTACGGTCAAAACTAAGCCAAAAGGCATCCATATTCCCGTACTAGGATTAAGAAACCAAGCAACTTTTCTATACGGTCGAAACTAAGCCAAAAGGCATCCACATTCCCGTATAGATTGGCCATTTGTCTCAAGATCTTTCATTGTCTCTTAATCTCACAAATTACAGCAGTTCTAAGCACTTTAGAACTCTGATTTGTGCAGTTACTCTGAATTCATCGCAGAAAACTGTTTCAGGAAACACGATTTCAAAAACCACCTGCCTGAAACCAGTTTCTGTTTCCATATTCGAATTCTGTAAACAATTTACAGAACAATCTGGACTCCAAAAGATGGAGCAACAATCTGGAAAAACATGCAGGCGCCGTACGGCTTGGACCTAGGCGAACGCCGTCTGTCCCGCCGTACGGATGCTGTAATCAGTTTCTCCAGATTTCCAGTTTTTCAAAAATTCGATCAATCCAATATCGTATTTATACATAATCAGATTACAGAAATACGAAATATACAAAATACGAATTTTAACCCATCTTATTCATACAAACAATAACCAATTTATTCCTCATACAAATTAGATCAATATTATCAACAATTATAATCCGATTATAACATGATAATCTAAGCATGCGATCATACATATTAATCAAATCAATATTAGAACTACATCAACTAGCATGCATATTTTATATTTCATATAAAATCCATCACATAAATTCATCTTTCTCATGATCATACCAACTAAATAATCGCATTAAATAATTATATCATGACAATATTAGAATTATTGATCATCAACGGGGCTCTGATGCCACTGTTGGGTTTCGTGCAATCATGCATAGCAGAAGAAAGACATGAATAAAACCCAATAGCCTAGATCCGCTATGAACAATAATTCATAATATCAAGATGAAAGAAACTAACCCTTGTAGATCGAGATAAAACTTGGATTAGACGTTAGGAAGAATGCCCTCTATCAGTGATCCACACAACAAACAGACTTCAAGAACGCCTTATTGAACTTGACTGCTAGACCTTCGGTTTGAAAAACGATTATGAAGAAAGATTCTTCAAAGCTCCAAAAGATAATTGTGGTTGATGATTGGGAATAATCAAACACAATGATCCTAGTATATTATGTGTATTTTCTTTCTCAAATAAAGAGTTTGGAATTGATCAAATCAATAGCTAGAGAACAATTCCCGTCAGTTTACATTATATACTAAGGGTGTCTAAAACCCTTTAGGACTTAGGTATTCTTTATCAACAAGAACTGCTTAAAATAAAACTGTCAGCCGGGGGGGGGGGGCAGCTGTACGGCGGCTTTCCAGCCGTACAGGGCCTGGCAAGCCGTACGGTGCCTCCCTTCAGTTTCCTCGTTTTTCGCTCCTTTTAATTATCTATTCTGCGTATGTGACCCAATAGGATTATACTATGTTGGCAACGAGTCCGAACCAGTCAAACCTCGTAAGTCATAAGCGGGCTCTAGCAAGCCATTATGACTACCCAATTAGTATAACTTTGAAATCCAAAGTTTCCTAAAATAGAACATAACGCAATCTCTTTGTTACACGATGTCTATTGAACGTAGGCCATGGTCAATGGTCAACTTACATTGTTCAATGCTTTTCTCGATCCCGAATGTATTGATAATACAAATCATATTTGAGCACGGCCATGCATTTCATAAATACCATTCATCGAGTGGCCAAAGCTTGACATCTCTCCTGACGAGGAACAAATCCCATCTTGGCTTATTACTCTTCCCTACATGATTCCGATTACGCCAATCATATTCTTTATAGCTATCCGGTTAGGGATAACGTTTGAATATGTCACACGTAATGTTCACTATGTGGAAGACTGTAATAACCTCAGGTCTAGAGATTCCAATGATATAACTATATGAGACTTAATTATGACATTGTGACCATGACATAAATCTCATAGGGGTCAGTCCAGTATTTGTTCTCCAACAAATACCCATAAGTCTAATTGTATCCCATAAACCATAATAATCATATGATTATCTATTAAACTTATACTAATAATTAATCATAATTATCAGGGACGGGGATTATTATAATAAACATGTAAAAGATATATTAATCAAACGTTCAATATTTTTATAAATAATAACATTAATTTTACAAACAACATTCCTAGGGCATAACACCAACATGAAGGACCTTTCGGGCTGTCTTTTGACCGCTAAAATGCCCACCACACTGTAATTCATGACAAAAGTCTAAGATACTCTTTTGCTCGTGTTCAGGCACACACCTTTTCACTGTTTTATCTGGAAAAATTTAAACAAATAAGGATCGTCCCAAATATAGTGCTTCACATCAAAGAGAAATTTATGCTTAGCATGTGAGACAATTCCAAGAGGTAAAGTGTTAGAAACAAGATAATTGGCAAAATCCGCATACCATGGTTCATGCACATGAACCACAAACAGTTGTTCATCAGGAAAGTATTCATTAATTGGAATCAACGCATCATGGAAATTCATAAACGTAAAATCCTCTAATCTAGAGAGATGATTAGCAACTACATTTTCGGTCCCCTTCTTGTCTCTTATTTCCGAATCAAATTCTTGTAATAACAACATCCATCTAAGCAATCTTGGTTTAGCATCTTTTTTATTCAACAAGTATTTTAAGTCAGAGTGGTCAGAATAGAGAATCACCTAAATCCAAGAAAGTATGAACAAAAATTTTCAAGTGCAAAAACAATAGCTAAAAACTCCTTTTCAGTAGTAGTGTAATTCAACTATGCATCATTAAGAGTTCTACTTGCATATTGGATAACATGGGGTGATTTATCTACTCTTTGACTTGCATCACACATAATTTCAAATGGTAAAGACTAGTCAGGGTTTGACAAAATAGCAGTACAAGTCAACTTTTCTTTCAATTTATTAAAAGCCTCCAAACAATCTTGATCAAAGATGAACTCAGTATCTTTGGCAAGCAAGTTACACAATGGTTTGAAAATTTTAGAAAAATCTTTTTTAAATCTTCTATAAAAACTAGCATTCCCAAGAAAACTGGGAACACCCGTAACCGAGATAGGAGGAGGTAACTTAGAAATCACATCAATTTTTGCCTTGTCTACCTCTATACCCTTACTAGACACAAGATGACCCAACACAATACCATGCTTCAAAAGAAAATGACTCTTCTCCTAACTCAAGGTTAAGTCGGTCTCACAACAATGTTTAAGCACAAAGGTCAAGTTCTTGAGGCAATGGTCAAAACTATCCCCAAACACAGAAAAATCATCCATAAACACCTCCACTCCCTTTTCAATCATGTCGGAGAAAATAGAAAGCATACACCTTTGAAAAGTCGTAGGTGCATTGCATTAACCAAATGGAACTCCTATATGCGAAAGTGCCAAAGGGACAAGTGAAAGTGGTTTTAAATTGGTCCTCTTTAGCAATGGGAATTTGGTTATATCCCCAGAAACCATCCAAAAAGCAATAATAGGCATGACCCGCCAATCTCTCAAGAATTTGGTCTATGAAAGGTAAAGGGAAGTGGTCCTTCTTAGTGGCCACATTTAATTTCCTCAAATCTAAACACATCCTATGACCAGTGACTTCCCTAGTTGGTACTAACTCATTCTTCTCATTTGGGACAACAGTAATACCCGATTTCTTGGGTAACACTTGAACGGGACTGACCCATTCACTATTCCTCTACTAGGTAAATAATACCCGCATCAAGTAACTTAATCACCTCTTTCCTCACTACCTCTTACATATGGGGGTTTAGCCTCCTTTTCCTTTCTCTAGAGGGTTTAGCACCCTTTTCAAGATTTATACGGTGTTGGAAAAATGGTAGTACTAATCCCTCTAATGCCGGCTAAGGTCCAACCTATAGCACACTTGTGCTTACACAACACTTTAATCAACCTCACCTCTTGTGCTTGGGTCAAATATGAGGCAATGATCACAGGAAGAGTTTCACCCTCCCCTAAGAATGCATACTTTAAATTTTAAGGGAGTGGTTTCAACTCAAGAGTGGGGGGATTAAGAATGGATGGCACCAACTTCTTATTGAAGTGACCTAGGGGGTGAAACGGGCCATCACTAGGATGGTGTTCATCGGCCTTGTCAGAAATAACCATTACAGGAACATCCGCATTATCCCTAGATTTCTCACCGCCAAGCAACACAGACTCAGATTTTTTATTTTCTACTTCATTCCACAACTTCTCATGAACGCACTCATCAACATCATCCACATAACAACATGAATCATAAAAAATATGTGGTTCTTTCATGACATCAAAGACTGAGATTTCTATATTTTCATCAAGAACATGCATGGTCAATTTTCCATTTTTAACATTAACGTTGGTGTCAGTAGTTTCCATGAAAGGAAGCCAAAGAAGAATGGGTGGTTCACGACACTTACTAAAACCTTGGTCCATGTCAATCACAATAAAATCAACCGGAATGATGAGCTTATCTACTTGGACAAGAATGTCCTCCACAACTCCCAAAGGGCGTTTATCCGAGTGATCGTCTAACTGAAGGGTCATTATGGTAGGTTAAGCTCACCTAATCCCAATTTATATATAGAAAAAGGCATCAAATTAATGCTAGCACCTAGATCCAACATCGCCTTCTGTTGGTCCCAAAGGGACAATAATGGTATGAAAAATAACTAGAAGGGGGGGGGTGAATAGCTGTTTTGAAATTCTTTTTCAAACCCTTTTGCAAATCAAAGGCTAATGCGCACAACTCTAATTTTGGCTAAGTATAGCGCGCAACAAGAGTGTGAAATGCATAGCGAAAACTTAAAGCAATCGCAAATGCGCAGGTATATGCGCAGGTGTGTAAAACGCACGCAACTAAGTTTGGCTTAAAGAGATGCGCAGAAATTTACTAAGACAGAAAGCAAACAAACACAATTCAAATAGTGCAAAGCAATCTACAAAGATCAAATAAAACAATATATCAGAAAAGCTTAAGTGTAAAGTAAAGAGCAGAATAAAATGACAAACTATTTGGAGAGGTTCGATCGAAAAGATATGCGTCCTCTACTAAGATGGTTAGTCTTGGATTTCTAACTACAAGATTTATATTAGTTTGAGGAACTTTTACAATATTACATGGAATCAAAACTCAAATCTAAATCTATGCTTTTAAGAAAAAATCCTAGACTAAACCGGTGTATCTCTAAAAGTATGATCTATATGATCAATGCTTCAAGAGGTGTGTGTGTGTCAGAAATCTGGGCTTTATGAATCTAAGAGATGAAAAGTACAAGATATTCTGGTGTTATAAGGCTTTAGGATCTAGGATTGGTTAAGGTATGAAGATATGAAGGAAGTTCTTGAGAATTCTGGAAATGAGTAAGCAATCTTCAAAACCTCAAAGTTTCTCTTTGGAAGCAAAAACTCAGGTGTCCTTTGTAGCCGTTGGAGACAGAGCATGAAGACAAAATTCAAATCTTTTTCTAGAAGGATGACAGCTGTCTTCATTTGAAATTATTCACTAAGGCGCATCTTCATCGTTGTATTTACTGAGTGTGCTTGTTTTTTTGTATGTGCACACCTTAGCACTTTGGCTCATTCCAAAAAGCATAGCTTGTCTTAACGCTTTCCAAGCTTCTAGAATGTGAGGTTGAAAGATAAGAGAATGAACCAAGGTTGATCTGCGCGCGCATGAAGATCATGCGCCTGGTCTGCGTAGATAGGGTGCTGGGCATGGATGTCATGTGCATCACACTTAGTCAATAGAAAATGGAACCTCAAATTCAAAACGTAAGCCCTAATAACTAAGCCTATACCACAAAGTGAACTTAGCTAAAAATTGAAGTTATAAAACTTCTTACATAGGGTCCTAAAGTCCATAAAATATACTTAGGTGATGGTATCAATCAATTCTAACATAATTAGGAAGGTTAAGAAATACGCATACCCAACAATCTCCCCCTAAATGATTGATGCCATAACCTAATATAATAAAGGTAATTCATTGTACTTGATAATAACATGTCCGTAAGAATGTACATGTTAAATCATGTCTCAAATTAATGCACACACTAACTAGTGTTATAGATTTCTAGTCTATCAAATAGATTGAACTTACAATATGGGAAAGACAGAAATATTATTCAGCGCATACAAATATTATGAGTTTAAGTTTAGTATGCGTTTAATCTGAATGTTTAAACATCATGCATTAAAATATGAGCAATTATGATTATGCGCATGAAGTTTAGTGAAATTATGCATTCATTGTTCCACAAACGAAAAGTTTGAATTGAACAAAGTTTTGAGAAACACAATGATGTATTCTTCTCATTAAAACTTGAAATATAAGAGTTACAGATTACAAGCTTTACATGGAAGACAAAATCATAACAAAAAATGTGCAACAAAACATTTTACTTATGCGCAAACAACAAAAACAAATACACCCTAATCAATATGAATTTTGGAGTCCGAGGAAGAATGCGAGTTCTCCCATCATGCTCATTTCAAACTTGCTTTTCATTAGCTTTTCAAAGCGCTTACAAAGTAATTCATTAGTAGAACAAAATATAATATCATCAACAGAAATTTGAACAACTAAAGAATGATTATTATACTTAGCAATAAAAAGAGTTGTATTAATTTTATCGCGCTTGAAGCCTTTCTCTAGCAGGAACTTTGATAGAGTATCGTACCATGCTCTTGGAGCCTGTTTGAGTCCATACAATTCCTTTTGAAGTTTGAAGACGTGATTTGGAAATTTGCTATCTTCAAATCAAGGTTGAGCAACATAGACCGTCTATTGGAGTTCACCATTGAGAAATGCGCTCTTCACATCCATTTGATACAACTTGAATTTCTTGTGAGAGACATAAACTAAGAAGATTCTAATAGCTTCAAGTCTTTCTACAGGCGCAAATGTTTCATCATAGTCGATTCCTTCCTCTTGCCTATAGCCTTGCGCAACCAGCCTTCCTTTGTTTCTGGTGATGCTTCCATTCTCATTCATCTTGTTTCTGAATACTCATTTTGTACCAATAACTCCTTGGTCATGAGGTCTGGGTACTAAAGTCCAAACCTTGCATGAATGCATAAAAAAGAAAAGAAGTAGGAGGAAGTCTATAATGTCATACAACAATAAAAATGATTTTTCCTTCTATTATTTTATATTCCCCGCAAATACAATCTGCCTTCCAAAGTGAAGAGTCATTTAGATCATTTTATCTTCAAATTAATGTTGATATGAGATGGGGAAATGCAAAAGATATCTTTTAAATAAATATATCTAATCTTTCATATTCTTTATCAGGTTCTTTTGTAATTCATGCACCAACTTGAAACAATACATGATATTCAAAGTCATTGAATTATAAAAATTTGATTAGTTAGACACTGAAAAGTCACTTCTTAACGATCTTATTGTTTATTCAAAGCCATTGAATTATGAAAATTTGATTAGTTGAAAATTGAAATTCACTTTTTAATGATCTTATTGTTCTTTAATGCATCCACTACCTACCTAGTCTACCACTCTATATATAAGAGTATATGTTCTATTAGATATAATTCTCTTCTTATAGAGTCATTAAATTACCTAGTTTCATATTTATGGCTATTACCTCTTATTTTAACCTAGGTAGGAGAATGCCAAAAGTCTCCAAGATTGCAAAAGTCATATTACATGGCATTCTCTAAATCAAGAAAAACCAATTTGTGGCTTATGTGTCATTCCCAGGGTTGATTTCACCAACTTCAAAATACTATAAGTATAGATTTTTCTATAATTTTAAATTTATAACTTGCGCTTTCATTTGCCATTTTTCTTGGGTTTGAGTTTTGAAATTAAGTTTTATTATTCAATCACTCTACACAGACCCACTAAATATTGTTTAATGTGGTGGATAATGCAATAATAACTCACGATTAATTATAAATCATGCTATGATTATAGAGTGAAACATACTAATCACAACTCACTGTCTAAAGTTTAGCATCAAGAGTAGTATAATGATACCACAAATAGAAAGTTGATGTATTTAATGAGCTGGTCCAACACTTATGAGACTAAAGTTTATCATCAAGAGTGGTATAATCATACCACAAATACGAAATTGATCTCTTTAATGAGTAGAAATTACTACAAATTAACAGTGTTCTGCTTTTACAACCGAACTATTTGTAAGGGTTTCTTAGTAAAGTCGGTTTCTTTTTATTAATTTTATAAGGATTTTAAACTCATATCGGGTATTACTCTCTCCAGTCCAAAATAACTGTCTTTTTTGCATTTGCACAACTCTTAAGAAATAATAATTATCATGACTTAGTGACAAAAGTTCCAACTTTACCCCTATTAAGTGTGCAACTTTCTTACATTAATGTCTCACACTAAGATAATTAATAAAAGAGAACAAGTTTCAATGCAAGGATAAGAGAGACATTTAGCTCAAAAGTGACAATTATTTTGGACCAAAATTTTGGTCCAAAAGTGACAGTTATTTTGGACCGGAGGGAGTATATTTTTTTAATATAAAATTTGTTATGTTGGATGAATTACTAATTAATAACAAACCTGACAATAATGTGAAAGTAAGTCACAAACATGAATTTATTATATTTATTTATTCCTTCAAAAAAAAAAAACATGAATTTATTATATTTATAATGGCTAAAACTATGCATAAAAATAATCCTGTGGAGAGGGTGGAAAGCGAGGGGCCAAGATATGAAGCCAAGAAGAAGGCAAAACTATGCAGGCGTGGAGGCTGCCCACCATTCACGTTAAAAACCACGTGACCCGTTAATAAGTTAACATGCAACTGTATTAACCTGGATCTGGATGGATGGTCTTATTCTCATTGACCCACAAAATGATAACAGAGTTAAAAAGTTAATTCAGAATGAAAATGACTTTTCAATGTCCCATGTGATTATCCAATTATTTAAAAAAAAAAAAAAAAAATCTTTCTTAGTTTTTTCGTTGCAATGTAAATCTTTCAATAAATAAATTGTATAAAAAATCTTGTACATAATTTGTTTTTTCAATTTAAACCTTCTTCTAGTTAGCAAGTTAAAAATAGTTTAGAAAATGCACTTTCACCCCTTATAAATTATCCAACCACTAATGTTACTCTAAAAGACAATTTTTTAAGGAATTTTTTAATCTTCAACCAAAAAACAAATATGATTTACACGAATACTTAAATATAATGTGTTACTTAAATAAATTGTACTTGCTAAATTAAACTTAACATCAAATATGATACATGGATTACATATTTTTTTTTATGCTAATATTATAAAATATATTATGATAATAATTGTATGAGTACTGAATAAATATAGTTCAATTTGTTTTGTAAATCTTTAATTTTTAAACGACTAATAATTGATGGATTTTATTTATATAATTTAAAATAATTTACTTAATTCACATGAATTTAACCTGACTTGTTAATATTATCATAAATATTTCAAAAAAAAAACTCATTTTTGACAAATCATTTTTTAAAATATCCCTCTGTTCAACTATAGTTTCAGTTTTTAGTGTTTAACTATTCTTACAAAAAAAATTAAAAAAATTTAGTGATACACATGTAAAATATTATTTATTATAGATTTTATAATTTTATTAAAATAAATATTTTTCTACAACAAAAAAAAGTGAGACTAATTAGTGGATATGGAGTATTTACTTATACTTACTTATAATCATTCTAAAAGTGGTTGTAAGAAAGTACAAACAAGTAAAAGTATTATTCTTAAAAAAAGGTTTAGAAAAAATGTGAAAGTTATTACAAAATTCTCAGTGACATAATTTTACTGTTTATATTTTTTTATTTGCATATTTCCAAAATTATTTAACACAAATTTAATACACATATGTAACTCACTAGACTGACTAATTTGTACATGAAAATGATTTATGAAATATGTAACTCTTTTAACACAAATGTGTAAAAAATGAAAAATATATACATTTAATTTGTGTTAAATGACTTAAGAAATAGGTGAAAATATGTTAAAATGTGTAATTCATTAGATACTAATTTGATGTTAAGATTAACACGTACTCCCTCCGTCCCATCACAAGTCGGACTAGAGAAGTAGGCACAATAATTAAGAGAAAAGTGGTGTACGTGTGGTAAAAAATGAAGAGAGAGAATGAGTGGAGCTGATGCTGCAAGAAACGTACCGGATCAGCCTTCGTCTAACGGTTTGGATAATCCCAGCAAGAAGAACCTCCTCGTCTGGATCTACACACACGAAACAATAACACGTAAACAAGCCGGGGCTTCACCAGCGAAGGCCCTCTGGCGTGAGAATAAGAATCCGTTTATGTGAGATAAAACAAAGAGAAATCAATTGACTAGAGTAAGAGCCAAGAGAATTCGTTACCAGTTTATCATCTGAGGACCTGTTTATATAGGCGCTGGTGAATTAGTCCTGACTTGTTAAGAAAATCACGGAGTCCGTTTTGTTGTAGAACACGTATATTAGGAAAGTAGAATCCTGATAAGGATTGTAGTCATTGTTGCCTTGTAGAAAAGTCTCCTTGTTAAGTAAGGATTCCCTTTGCCTTAGACTCCTAGTTGTGTTAGGAGAGGAAAGTGTTTACTGAAGAGTGGATATAATTCGTCTTACACTACCTAACTCGGCTCGTCATAGAGACCGTGCTAGGCGTGGTATGATCTCTGCATTCTTTCTCAGCCTAGTCCAGGTCAGCCTCTTCGGCTTTGGTGATGCCGAGGTAACTTGGTGTAGACACCCCGCCTTGGACCGCTCACCCCGATTGCACACTTGATCTTTTGTTTCTCTCTATTCTATATGTTTTCCGTTAGTTTTCGTTACTTCGGTTAGGTTCCTGACTGACTCCGTTAAGTTCAGGGACTAAACTGAATAACAGTGCTAACTTTCTAGTCCTTTCTGTCAAAAATGGCTTCTATGAGTCGCGCGCCTCCGGCCTTTGAAGCCAGAAGCGCGCGCCTTCCGCCTCCAAGGTGGGAAGCGCTCGCCTCTGGGCGTGTCAGTTACAGATTGCTGGCCTTGAATCTCTCCCTTGCCCATCTTACAAGATTTTTCCCGGGAAATGGTTCTTGGCAGCTCAGTTTTGGCATAAAAAAGCAACCCTTTACAACTATAAAAACCCCTCCAATCCATCATTAGAGAGGGACCTTTTTTATGGACTTTAATCACCATTTTCACACCTAAATATCACCAATTTCTCCAACAATCCTTCCAATAAGGATCATTCTCAAGGAGTGTCAAGAACTTGTCTTCCAAACATAGGTATTTTCTTGCCTTCTTCACTTTCTTCTAACTCATCTTTTCTTATCTTTTCTTTTGATCAGAAGTGCAATCAATCCCAAACCAAATTTGGGACATAACTCCGAACGATCACTTCATCTTCATTGAAGTTGGTCTAGGGGTCATCTCCTTACATTTCAACCTCTTTTAAAACCCATCTAAATTTGATATTAATAGGAAGAACACAACTTTTATAATGTAAACTTTGAACGAGCAAGACCGACGTTAGTCGGGCGAGATGGGTGTTTAAGTACTTCCCATCTCGTAACCTAACCTCCGAACTCTCAAAAGGAATCTCTGTTTTCGTAAATCAAACACATTTTCCAACTTAAAAAGGTTTTCTCGCGTTCCTCTAAAACGTAGGTGTCGACTCCTTCAAACATCCATCCTTTTCCCGTGAGGGGGCCCGGGCCGGGGTATCTACAGTGGTGACTCTGCTGGGGAATGCTCGAGGGTTAAGCTTGCGTTTTTGTTCAAAGTTTACTTTTTTTGGGCACTCTGGTTTCTGGTGTTGAGAAGCGCACGTCTTTGACATCTTTGGTTAGGAGCGCGCGCCTCTCATACCAAAGACCAGAGGCGCCCGAATTTCATGTGTTCTTCCTATTTTCTGTTTTTCTTGGGCTAACATTTGATGCAGGGGTTAAACAAAAAATTCAGGACCAGGGCAATCCCCTGAGTCCAAGTTTCTGACAGGTGTCTGACAGGTTCGCCCAGATGCGCGCGCCTCCCACCTTCTTTACGAAATGCCCGCGCTTTCCATTATACATCCCAGGGGCGCGCGCTTCTGGGAGGTATTCCAGAACAGGTCCAGTTTCTAGAAAACAGGGCAGAACAGTGGGGTGTGGGCACAGTTGCCTGCATCAGAACAGAATCGGACCTTCGGACTATTTTAAATTTTGTGTTTATTTACCGGTCACATGGGTGATTCGGGAGTTATAATTTACGTGCTTATGTGTTTTTTTTATATTTTCTTTTCAAAAAAAAATGAAACTTTTTTGTCACGTGATAGACCTCACACTACGCGCACATAATTCCTATTAACTGCTCACTATCGAGTCGCACAAGTCCAACCCCAAACCCGTCGAGGCCCCTCCTAGAAAGTTTCAAGCTCCACCCGACCTTGACTCTTTCGAAGCGGTAAACCTCAGCCTGTGGCGTAGTTCATGACTACATGCCGGGGGTGACCTTTAAACCTCTCTTTAGCCGAGCACCAACCACACAACTCTAGTTAGGGTCTAACACTCTGTGACTCAAGTCGGTTTCCATGTGCCGATATTTCCCTAAACTAATGTCTTCAAATCATACATGCCACTCGTTGTTATGGACGAAATAAAAAATCCGTCTCCAAGTGGTCATAATGGACGCAAATAAAAAAATCCGTCCCCGCATGTATGCTTTACTACATTAATTTAGTTTAATCCCGACACATGTAGGATTCACAAGCGTGGTGGAATCCGATGAGTATATGGGACCGCGATAAGGTCTATATACTAGTGTGACGATTCCACTATTTTTCTAGAAACCCCAAAAAGGATCATGTCCTTCCGACTTTTGTAAATAATAATAAAAAAGAGTCTTTTCTTTATGTGGTTCGAGTCTTTACTTTTGTTTGTGGGTAAAATAATTTTATCGAAAAGGTGTTTGTGGGGCCATCCTAAGATCAACCGTGTTCTCTCCATAGGTCCAATGGCTTCAAACGGCAACGACAACAGCATTCTCGTGTCCAACGAAGGGTTATTCCGCATGGTGGAAGCATTGAAAGGGCAAGTTGATACACTAGCCGAGAATGTCCGCCGCAAGGATGATTTATGGCGAGCCCGTTACGAGCATGTGAAAACGGCCCACAAGAAAGAAGTTGCCCAACTCAAGAACCAATTGAAAAGGCTCACGAATGAAAGAAAGGTCTAAAGCATTGATACCGGTTTGGTCAACACTCTCATGTCCTACATTGACCAAATGCTTAGTGGGCTAAATTTGCACAAGGGCCCAAGCACCGATCTTCATCAAGCTTCTCTCCCCATGAACACAATGGAGGCTCTTCCCGAGAAGTTCAAGATGCCCGATATTGGCAAGTTCAACGGCAACTCTTGCCCCGACGCTCATGTCGACTCCTACATTTGGGCCATGCTACCAAAGAAAGTGTCTCCTCAAATAATGGCGCAATGCTTCCCGCTTACTCTCGAGGGGGTCGCAAAAGATTGGTATATGGGTCTTCCAGTTTCCACCCGCCTCAATTGGGATGCCGCTATGCTTGCCTTAAAGTCTCAATATCAAGGCAACTCCATATTCCGCCCCACCAAGAAGGAATTGGAGACCACCGTGCAAATGGGTGATGAATCATTTGGGGACTTCTATCGCCGTTGGAATGACAAGCTAGCTGATATGGTTGATAGGCCTTCCAAGAAGGAACAAATGGACATCTTCTTGAAATGTTTGGAAATGGACTACCGCACTCATCTTAGTAGGGCTTTTCACTCCGATTTTTCAAGCATGTATGATGTGGGGGTTAGAATTGACAATTTGCTCCGAGAAGTGGCCGAGTCCTCCTATGACACAAGCTTCAACGACAAAGGGTTCCCGAGCAATCCGAGCAACGACATGGACGAATGTAGTGACATGGAAGACTACAATGACAATAAGGACTACAACGACATGAGGGACGACGACAACAATCTCCGTTTCTCTTTCTCTACCTAGAAATAGGATAAAAAAAAAAGAGTCAAAAGTCCTATTAAGTGTGCATTAATGTTTTCTCTCGTCCAATGTTAAAATTTGAGTCGATCATTAAATAAAGTCGTTCTTGTCCTCATACACTCTTCCAAGTTGTTCAATCTAATTCTTGGAAAAATGATGAAAAGATGTCCGAACAGGTTTTGGAATGAAGGCCATCGCTTGAACGCCTAGGGGCTAAACATCGACGACGGCATCAACAACGAAGACATCAACAATGACGAAATCAAGACAAAGAAAGGTGGAGCAACAATCATGAAGAAAAGTTTTCAAAAGGGGATATATATATATATATAAAAAAAAAACTCGCTAGGTTGAAACCCTCAAATCAACCTAGGCAAAAGTTAGGGCACAAAAAAAAAAAAAAAAAAAAATCCCCCTTCATTCAAAGAAGTTCACAATAACAACATCATTCCACCAAACGAAGGACGAAGCAAGATCGACAACAAAGTAACAGTTCATCACGGCAAATGGAGCATCCACAAGAACTACGGTGACCTGAGCCTCTACACTGGAGGAACGTAGGCAACCTTCGGGTCCGGTCTCATGCAAGAAAGAAGATATGTTTAGCCCTAGCGCGTTATGGTGATCGGCCTTCATCTCGAACTTGTCAAGACATCTTTGTACGATTCATTTGCCAATGAATTAATCACCAAAAGATTGAACAACTTTCTTAGATTTGTTATCGCTTTCCGTTCCTTGTCGAGTCTAGGGGCTTCTATTCATTCTGCATACTCCCAATTTCTTGCAATCAAATTGGGGCTTTCCTTCTCTTCTCTCTTAGTGACTTACTTGCCTTCGTGAGTCGTTCAACAAATATATACAAAGTCAATACTAGGGGCTACTTCCCTAGTCAAGTCAATGTCACTCATCTTTAGTGACAAAAGGTCCCCACCGCAAAATCACATGTCTTATCTCCTCAGCTAGAGTCAATGCAAACTTCCTCATTAACCGAGTCAAAAAAAAAAAAAAGACGCAAAAGAGATGCCCGCTGGATTGAAAACCCGAAAGGGCGGTCTAGGTAAAAAACAGGGTGCGTCATAAAAAAAAGAGAGTGAGAGAGAGAGAAGGGAAAGAGAAATGGAGATCCCCGGCTTCTAAAGAAGACAACTACACGAGCTCTACATTGGATCTCCTCAGCAAGTCAATTCCCCACCGAGTCAACTTTGGGATTGCAAAAGGCTCGACAAGATATGGCACCATCAAAGGTTGTCTTGGGTTATTGGCATCATTCTCCAGCAGTGTGCATTTTTAGGTTCATGAAAAGAAAACCCGTGGTAACCAAGATCCGCCCGAGAATGAGCCCATCATAAAAGGGCACGAGGTTGCACGAATAATCCCCAGCTATTCAATTGGCTTGGGCAGCAAATAGAAACAACATGTTTCTCAGTTTTCAAAGCTTCTTCGAGTATGTGCTTCTAAAGTACGCCGAAAGGCTCCCGAGAAATGGAGTAGCTCTTGCCATGTCCTCTCATGTTTGTTCCCTCCCACGAGGACGAATCAATCTTGCCTTGCTCAACAAATGATGATGCCCTAGGGGCTAAGTGACTCAAGAACAAGGGCTTCTTTTGCTTCATTTGACAATCAATATGCCCTAGGGGCCATACTCGAGAAAGATGTGTGAGACTATCCTCAAAGTCTCTCAAAAGGGATGTCAAAAGGCCCTCTTGTCATGTGTGCCCGTGCTTGTTCCCCTAATCAAGGATAGACCTTTCTCGCAATCAATGATGGCAGTCTAGGGGCCACGGTCAAGTCTTAAAGGCTCCCTCAGGCAAGAAGCAATTCACTTCAGTATCCCCAGCCGAGTCATGGGCAACATTGGAAGCTTCCTCAATTCGGCACCGAAGGTCTCAAAGGGGCTTCGCAATCTACAATCTTTTGGACTACGACATTACAGTGATACAAGCAAAGGGCAATATTCGGGCTTCACAACCGACAGTCTTTTGGGGCAACAATGCTCAAGCAATGCAATGTGGAGTAGTCTTATGGCTCCATGAAAAAAAAAAGCTTCAAGGGTCTCTCAACACCTCAAGTCAAAGGTCTCTTGGTTTTAAATGAGGGCTCCGATGATATGAATGAATTTGATGGTTCTTATTAGAACTCACAACGAGATTATGAAAGAAGTCTTAGAGAAAAGGAAAAAAATTCAATATGCTAGACTCACCCGGCTGAGTTATAGCGGGCAATGCCAATATGTTAACTCTACAAGCAGGGTTACGGCCAATCCCAATGTTTCTGCAATACAGCACCCCCTTCTCCAAGATCAAAAGCACAGGCTGCATCCGAAGATCCGCCGTCGGTTCAACTCAAGAAGACTCAAGAAAACATACCGTTCGAGACTTTATCACACCAAGACCTTATCATCTACAACAACATCACTATCTCCCACGAGACGTCTCTCGAAGACCGTACTACATTTTCAACATGGACCTTCCGCCATTTGGGTATCAACCACAATAAGGGCCATCCATCTCCAAGCTAGAGAAAGAAGAAGATCACTTTCATGAGTTCTACCCAATGGTGCATCTGCTCTCAATACAATGCCAAGATAAGTTGGGGCTTTACACCGAAAGATCTTCACATCCCGCCACCTACAAGCTCGCAAACAACAAACCCACGTCACTTGGGGTTTAGTAATCTCTCGAAGCTTGGTATCAATGATCTTCTCTTGGAGCTTGCTCACGTCAACAGCAAAAGGAAATTTATTTGAAAAGGTCAAGAGTCGATTCATCTTGGGGCTATGCAAGTCTCTCATAGTTTGGCATCAAAGGCATTCTAGGGGCTTTACAATCAGCAACCCCTTATCTCGGCATCGAATGTCTTTTGGAGCCCCATAACTGACACACCTCTTGGGGCTAGAAATCACTTTTCGTTGGACACAACCACAATGACAGAATTCAACAAGGCAATCCGGACTTCGATTGAACACGACTTGATCTTGGGTTGGCTTTGCAAACACACAATGGTCAAAATGGTTCACCCACGAACTAAAAAAAAAAAAATTCTTTTTCCCACATGTGTACATATTCTATTCCTTGAACTACGCTGGTCTGATTCCTTCCAAGGGATACTTAGGCAGCCTTTTGGCACGACCAACCCATCACCATCTCGCCAACACTCCATCAAAGGCAAGAACAATTCATCATCACCAACATCATCATTCTCCATCTAAAGAATGGACAATCTTCATCAAAAGCATCAACATCCTTCAGCAATCCATCTCCAATCAAGCGACAATGGTAAGTGAAGGTATGAATACATCCGAGGCTTTCCTCAAATCACACCACACACAAAATCACTTTCTCCATTCTTACAAAAACTCTCTCTCATGCAAAACTGCTTTCAAATCACATTGCACCACGAGCACAATTTCTCTCTTCATTTCACACTTCATGCATCTTCTTGCACAAACACATATACCTACCAAGCACACACATAACAGGTACCACCACGAAGTCAACAGCATCCGCTACTCAAGGCACTTCATCCCCAGCAGAAAATGGTCCACAGTCAAACATGCCCGCATCCCCACGATAAAGTCAACAGCAGCTGCAGCTCTAGACAACAATTTGGTCCACAGTGATCCCGCAATCAACAAATAGATCCCGCACCAGCAAACGTATCCCGTACCAGCAAACGGATCCCGCAATCAGCAAACGGATCCCGCAATCAGCAAACGGATCCCGCTTCAGCAAACGGATCCCGCTTCAGCAAACAGATCCCGCATCAGCAAACGGATCCCGCTTCAGCAAACGGATCCCGCATCAGCAAACGGATCCTGCAATCAGCAAATGGATCGCGCAATCAGCAAACGGATCGCGCAATCAGCAAACGGATCCCGCTTCAGCAAACGGATCCCACTTCAGCAAACGGATCCCGCATCAGTAAACGGAACCCGCATCAGCAAACGGATCCCGCATCAACAAACGGATCCCACTTCAGCAAATGGATTCCGCCTTTAGCAAACGGATCCCGCATCAGTAAACGGATCCCGCCTTCAGCAAACGGATCACGCCTCAGCAAACGGATCACGCAATCAGCAAACGGATCCCGCAATCAGCAAACGGATCCCGCTTCAGCAAACGGATCCCGCATCAGCAAACGGATCCCGCTTCAGCAAACGGATCATGCTTCAGCAAATGGATCCCGCCTTCACCAAACGGTTCTCGCATCAGCAAACAGATCCCGCATCAGCAAACGGATCCCGCATCAGTAAACGGATCCCGCTTCAGCAAACGGATCCCGCTTCAGCAAACAGATCCCACATCAGCAAACGGATCCCGGATCAGCAAACGGATCCCGCTTCAGCAAAACGGATCCTGCCATATCCTTTCTATATCAATAAATCCGCTCATGCAGGGAGCGCATCCCTATCCTTCTCAAATTTCAAATTCATATTTTATCGAGTCTTTGCTTTCTTCTTTTTCCCTTTCTTGGTGATGTCCTAGGCGGATGTCTTTCTTTCGTCGGCGCGTTTTTCTACGCAATCCATGCCGTCGAGGGGCTCTGTAGACACGCCGCCTTGGACCGCTCACCCCGATTGCATACTTGATCTTGTGTTTCTCTCTATTCTATATGTTTTTCGTTAGTTTTCGTTACTTTGGTTAGGTTCCTGACTGACTCTGTTAAGTTCAGGGACTAAACTGAATAACAGTGCTAACTGTCTAGTCATTTCTGTCAAAAATGGCTTCTATGAGTCACGCGCCTCCGGCCTTTGAAGCCAGAAGCACGCGCCTTCCGCCTCCAAGGTGGGAAGCGCGCGCCTCTGGGCGTGTCAGTTACGGATTGCTGGCCTTGAATCTCTCCCTTGCCCATCTTACAAGGTTTTGCCCGGGAAATGGTTCTTGGCAGCTCAGTTTTGGCACAAAAAGCAACCCTTTACAACTATAAAAACCCCTCCAATCCATCATTGGAGGGGGATCTTTTTTATGGACTTTAATCACCATTTTCACACCTAAAAATCACCAATTTCTCCAACAATCCTTCCAATAAGGATCATTCTCAAGGAGTGTCAAGAACTTGTCTTCCAAACATAGGTATTTTCTTGCCTTCTTCACTTTCTTCTAACTCATCTTTTCTTATCTTTTCTTTTGATCAAAAGTGCAATCAATCCCAAACCAAATTTGGGACATAACTCCGAACGATCACTTCATCTTCATTGAAGTTGGTCTAGGGGTCATCTCCCTACATTTCAACCTCTTTTAAAACCCCTCTAAATTTGATATTAATAGGAAGAACACAACTTTTATAATGTAAACTTTGAACGAGCAAGACCGACGTTAGTCAGGAGAGATGGGTGTTTAAGTACTTCCCATCTCGTAACCTAACCTCTGAACTCTTAAAAGGAATCTCTGTTTTCGTAAATCAAACACATTTTCCAACTTAAAAGGTTTTCTCGCGTTCCTCTAAAACATGGGTGGCGACTCCTTCAAACATCCATCCTTTTCCCATGAGGGGGCCCGGGCCGGGGTACCTACACTTGGGTACATTGGTCTATAAGGCATAGGCTTCTTGTGCATGGGCCTTTATTGGGTATAGGCCCAAAGTTCATGGAACCTATTTAGCAAGTCGGTTTATGTCGTTTAGTGGCCCCCGAGTTTCTTACTCTGCATGTTGAGTAGAAACTGGATCAAGTTCTGACGTGTGCTACCACCAAGTCAATTTACTGCCTTTTTGTTGATGTTACGGGGAGCCACCAAAATCTTCTCAATATTTTGTCATTAATGGTTCGAAGTGACTAACAATAATGATTTTTCCAAAATAAGGTGCTACATTAATATCTCTGACTTATGATGACCCTGCATATCCTTATTGCCTCTATAAAAGGCAAGACTTGTCTTTCCACATTCTCAGTCCCCTCATTTTCTTCTCAAATTCCTTCAACCAATTTCTTTAAAAATCATGGCTCCCAAAAGATCACATTCTGATGCTTTCCCTGAGGAGACTGACTCCCAAAATTCCGGTAACCAAGTTCGCCATTCAGATCCTGGCAGTGATTCCTCACCTCCCCCAAAGCCATCTTTTCCTATGGAAGATTCCCCTTTCGCAGCAATAGAGAGTACTCATCTCCGATCCCTGTTGATAGTGAAGACGATGAATCTTGTAGCAGCAGTGACGATAGCGACGGTGATGATTCCGGCGGGATCAACTAAGAAGAAGAGGCTGATGAAGAAGATGAAGATGATGATGGCCTCATGAATGATAATGAGCGAAACTGTGATGAAGATTATGAATGGGAAGGAGATGATGAAGATTATGATCTTTTTTAGGCTTCCCTGCAATTTTCCTTTTATTTTTGTAATGGCTAGGCCCTCGGCCTTATTGTGGGAGCTCACCTTGTTATTATAATGAAATCATCTTTCTGATCTGCCTCTGTCTGAATCGTCCATTTTGCAGCATTTACTTTCATAACTTGGTCATCCATACTGTGACGAGATTCTTTAAGGATATTGTCTCGGCATATCGCCGTACCGAGATAGTTTTATGTCGATTAGTAATCCCATCTGCTATTCCCCTTCCATATCGGCATGATAAATATACATGAAGCTGAGTTTATCAAGATCACGAGATTCTTCTTAGCCCAAGACCCTAGGTTCATCTGATCTTTAACTCTCATCTCGGTTTACTCTTCGTAGTGACCCCCGAGTTATCAACTCGTTATGGTAATTATTATGAATCGGCATCCTTCAGTTTTACTCGATGGTTCTTTCCTAACTTTGATGGTTGAGTCACATCAAGCGCCTCATCTTTCCCATTGGTGTCAGGCGGCGCTCCCGTATTGATTGACAAGACATTTTCCTGAAATCACGTGCCTATTAATTAGGAGTAATGATAAGTTTAGTGGTAAAACATGTCAACCCATGGGCCACGGGTTCGGTTCGGGTGGAATCCGGGTATAACCCATCTGACCCGGACTATAAATCCAAAAACCCCCTACTTTTCATTTTTTCAGATTTCATTGTTTTCGAATTGTTAAAGAGAGGGTCTTTGAGTGCTTGATAACCGCCGGTGATTATTTCCGTCTTCAGCCCTGTTTTTCGTAGTATGACTCCGTCCATCTTGCTCGGTGTAACCCTCCAGTTAATTCCATCCGATTATTTTTGTTCCAACTTCACCCCCATTTGTCATTTTCTTCAATTTGCCATAACTAGGGTTTCTCAAAGCTTTCGAAGCTTCAATCTTTCTTCTTATTTCGCCGTTGTTACTTGCAATGTCCAACCTTGAATATTTGGGTGGTAATTCTGTGTATGGATTTTATAAGAGAAACAATAGGATCTATACTAAGTCCAATGGGGTATGGAGAATGTTTTCTTTACTGGCCATATGGGATATTTTACACTTGAATAAATCCTCTAGAGAAGATGTTAGGTATCCTTCTGGGCTCTTTGCTCCTAGAACCAGGGACAGTGGTGATGCCGACATGGTTATATTAAATAAGTTAGACAAGTTCCTTGACCACATATTCTTGCATTACATAAAATACAAACCTTTAATCTGGTCTCGTCTTGAGGGGGGCCCTCCTCAGTCCGAGTAGTTGAGACGGGGGGGGGGGGGGAAGGTCACCTCGTCCATGTCCCAGGATGAGACTAACCCCTCTGTTTCTGCTACAGGTATGGCCAGGGAGAGCACGTCTGATAGGGTAGTAAACCAGTTTGGTGCCGAGGCTATTGAGCCGAGCGAGGTTGAGGAGCTGGTCCTAGTAAAGTGGGTAGGAATATGGGCAAATTTGGCCCTGTTGGCATGAAACATCCCAATCTGGGGGACGAGATGATCGTGGTTTTACACTCCCAGTATGGAATAGACCGAGACGAGTACACACTTCACTATAGTAAGCCACTTTCCCTTGATACCGAGGAACAAGCCAATGCCTTCTATAATGATCAAGCTTTTATCCCTTCTTCAAACAATTCCAACTAGGTCTTAGGATTCCTCTCGACCCCTTTATAAATGAGTTTATGGAGTCTTGGGATATCGTCCCGGCCAACATCAAAGCGAATGCTGTGAGGTACCTTACCTGCTTCATTGTGCTATGCCGTAGCCTTATTTTCGAGCCGTGCATGTCGGATTTTGATCATTTTTTCAATGTGAGTTACAATTCTAAAGCCCGGTCAATAACCATTAAATCTGACCCTGCCAAGCCCAAAATCATTTCTCCCATATTCGGTACTGTGATCAAAGTATCTGGATGGAACAGACACGTCATTAGGGTTGAGTCCCGTCATGGCTGAGAGTTTGCCGTTCCCCCTGTCTCCCGCATTGTCCTGAAGTGATGCATAGGCCGAATTGGAGTGGAGACTTGATTGAAAAACTGGAGGAATTCACCTTACTAGGCATGATGGATTGGGCTGAGCTGGATAAGGACCCTCGGTATTATGTTCAGGCCAGGTTGATGAAGGGTCCTATCGACGGCATAACCCCCAAAATCGATATAGTAAGGGGAAACGAATTTCCTGATTGGATCATTCATCCCAATTTTGTCTTCAACCACGAGTGCATTAGATGCCAGGAACAAAATGACATCTGCCTTAAGACCGAGGACACCATAGGCTGTAATTTACTTTTCTCTAACTTGTCCATTTTCATGTCCTTCTGATGCTATACTTGAATTGTTTTGATGTGTTGTCCCCTATGCAGACTTGAATATGGAGCAGATTGAAGAGATTGAGAGGGACTTCGTTGATCCTGTTGAAGCGGTAAGGATGAAGAAACAAAAGTCCAGAACTATCGTGATTGGCAAGAGGCATGCCGACATGGCAGCTCGCCAAGCTTTACTTCAAACTTAACAAGACTCAGCAGTTCCCATGGCGGATTGAGTCGAAGAAGGTGCACAGGCTAGAGAAATGGAGGCCGAGGCTCCCGACGCCGATGAAGCTCCTCCATCCAGCCAAGGTCAGAGTCAAAACCCAGGCCAATGACATGACGCTGATATCGAGGTTAATCAAGAAAACATCTGCCAGCATCAGAAGAGGCCAAGAAAAGAGTCAAGGCAATCCTAGGGACAACCGCGGTAGAAATAGACAACTCCCTCTACCCATGGCTTTGTCTCAGCTTCGGTCTTATCTGATGACGAGGTGAAGCGATTGGTTGATAAGTTTGCTGAGGTTTCCATAATGTAGGGCATAGATGTGTCAGCTCATTCCGATTCTGTACTGAGGCTTGGCGGGCCAGTTATTAAATAGGCCATGAATGCCGATACCATAGAGATACTTGTGGCGGAAAAACCATCTTCCCTTTAACTCCTCAACCGCAAGGGTCTAATTCTTAGTGAGGTATCATTTTGGCACATCTCGGTTTCGTCCCATTGATTTGCTTCTTGTGTCTTAACCTTTTTGTCCTTTCGCAGCTTGCGTCTCTGGCTCAACATGACAATATCATGTTCCGTTACTGTTAAGAGGGCCGAGACTGAGGTAGAGCTGCTTCAAGCCTCCAGTGCTGAGCTTAAAGGGAGGATACTTGCCGTGGAGAAGGAGAAGGCTTTCGTGGATGCAGTGAAGCGTCGGGCCGAAGAAATAATGAGGGAGGCCGAGGTCATGGTGAAAACGGCCCAAGGTGAGGTAGCAGATCTGAAGTGGTCCTTGCAATTTTCCGAAGCCGGCGTCGAGAAGGAAAGGAAGCGAGCTGAGATATTGGATGCGGAGAAGGCTGCAGCTGAGGATAGGGATGACCAAACCGGCCCGGAACCGGACCGGAGAAGCCCAGAATTGGAGCGAACCGGCGAGTTAACCGGAACCGGAGTAACCGGAACCGGTGTAACCAAGGGCTGGTTAAGGTTCACATAAATGGCAAACCGGAACCGGAACCAGACCGGCGTTTCCATTTAAAAAAATAAAAATCCCTTGTTTTCAATAAATTTTAACATGTTTATTAATTATTGTATGATAAATAAATAAAATCCCTTGTTTTTCAATAAATTTTAACCTGTTTATTCATTATTGTATGATAAAAAAAATAAAAAAATGTAGTGTGGAACCGAACCAGAACCGGATCGGAACCGTACCGGAACCGGATTGTGATGACGGGAACCGGAACCGGTGTAACCAAGGGCCGGTTAAGGTTCACATAAATGGCGAACCGGAACCGGAACCGGCGTTGGTAATCCCTAGCTGAGGAAAGGTTTTCGCTATCGGAGGACAAGTATTCACGGCTTGAGGAAAGCATCCCGGCTAGGGAGAAGGCCGCCGTTGAAGCGTATAAAAAGGGTCCTTTGTTCAAGGATGATGTGAGCGACGAAGTCGGCACAGTCTATAATGATGCGTGGTCAAACCTGACTCAACTTCTTTACATTGATCCGGAAGTCGATGTGCCGCTGGAGAAATGTGCCCGTCTTTTCCACCAAGATCCTTACAGTATTGAAGCCATGGCGGCTTATTCTTTGGTCCCATTCTCTGAAGGCGGTCTCAAAGCCATCCAGAACCGAGATCGGCCAAGAGACCGACTTGGAACCCTCCAGCTTTGGAGGCTGGAAATTTTGAAGAGCTGCTAGAGAAGGCTGAGGAGGAGGCCAGTGCTGGGTTGGGCTAGGATGCCGAGGTCGTAGCTTGCCTTAAACTTTTTGTTGAATTTGTTGTTTGTTGTTTGGACTTGTAGGGCCGATTTGGCTGTTGATACAATTTACTTTCTGTTGCTCGTCTTTAGAATTTAAATGCCTTGTTATTTGGGAGGCATAAAACCCTTTGTATTTCTATCCTCGTTTTGAGGTGTTTGGATGGACTTTTACCCTGGTTTAGGTGTTTGTCTTTGCTTGTACTTAACTGTTATGTAGCCAAGTATCTGTCTAATCTCATCATAGAGACGTCTTTTATTAGGCGGTCATAGTAATGCCAAGTCTCGGGGGTCGTTTCCCGTTACAGGCCGTGATAAGTGTCATGTGGTCAGTTTAAATCTGAGCGGACTAGTTGTCAAAACTAGGCTCAAATTTTCTATGGAGTCAGATGTTTTAATCTTAACTCAAGATGGGGACCAAGCATGTCAAGTATGCTTTAGCCAAGATAGTTATAGGAACTAGGCTTTTATTTGAGTTTGCAAGTTTACCTTGGCTCAAATGTTCAGGCAGTCAGGCGTTTATTGCTCCAAACTTTGAATTGCAGTCTAGGCATTTTCATGTAATGCTTAGGCCGAGATCTAGTTTAATGTACTAGGAATGTATACTCAATGATTCAAAAGAAAGAATTTTTATTGATAAAATAAAACTAGAAGTATTTAAAAACTAGAAAAAACTAAAGACCAAAAAATGCTCTGTAAAGAAAAAGATCTAATTGTAAAAACTAGTAAAAAGATAGGTGGGGTGCCAAGTTGTTACTGATAGAATTTCCTCAAATGTTCTGAATGCCATGGGTGCTTTAGCTCTTTTCCTTTCGGAGTTTTAAGCATGTAGGTCCCTTCCCGGATAACATAGTAACGATGTAAGGGCCTTCCTAATTCGGAGAGAGCTTGTTCTGCTGAGCCTTTCTATGTGTTGACTCGATCTTTCTGAGTACCCAATCACCAACTTCAAAAACTATTTTCTTCACCTTACTGTCATAATAGGCCTTGGTCTTCTGTTTGTAATTGATCATTCTGAGTTGATCCGCTAGCCTTTTTTCATCAACTAGGTGTAAGTCCAACAGACGGTTGTATTCGTTGAGGACCTCGTCATAGTTGGTCACCCTAAAGTTAAGGAGTTCCATCTCTTATAGGGCCATGGCTTCTAATCCATAGGTTAAAGCAAAGGGTATCTCCCCAGTCGGCCCCCGAGTGGTTGTACGAACTGCCCATAGATCGAGGGGAGGTCGTCCAGCCACTTTCCTTCACTTCCTTCTAGGTTTTTGGTGAGAGCTGTCAGGATGAGTTTGTTGGCTGCCTCTGGTTGTCCGTTGCCTTGTGGATGGCTAACCGATGACTTTTTGTGCCTTACTCCCAACCTGTTAAGTTCCTCATTGAAGGCATCGGAGAATTGAAGCCTGTTGTTCATCGCGGTGGTATCTGGAACGCCAAACCGACACCATATGTAATCGTGAATAAAATTAATGGCATTCTCCTCTGTAATTTTCACCAAAGCTCTGGCATCAACCCATTTAGTGAAGTAATCAACCACCACGATTACGAACTTGTTACTTCCTTTGGCTAGGGTAAATGGTCTAGTTATGTCGACTCCCCACATGTCGAAAGGCCATGTCGGTATGATGAGGCTTTGCTCGACTGGCGGTACCTTAGGGAGATCTGCAAAGCGTTGGCACTTGTCGCATTTTCTTACGTAGGCTTGGGCGTCTTCTCTTAGGTTTGGCCAATAGTATCCGAGAGTGATGACCTTGTCGGCTAACGTTCTGGCCCCCAGGTGTCCTCCACAAACTCCATTGTGCACTTCGGCCAAGCGTTGGCACTTGTCGCATTTTCTTACGTAGGCTTGGGCATCTTCTCTTACATTTGGCCAATAGTATCTAAGAGTGATGACCTTGTTGGCTAACGTTCTGGCCCCCGGGTGTCCTCCACAAACTCCATTGTGCACTTCGGCCAGTAGGCTTTCGATGTCTTTGAGGGAAACACATCTGAGTAGGGGCTTGGTAAAAGACCTTCTATAAAGAATTCCATTCCAAACTGTGAATCTAGCTATCTTTTTCTTGATCATCTTTGCTACCAACTCATCTTCTAGTAGCTTTCCATCCTTAATGTAGTCTTTGTAATCGTCAATCCAAGTCCTTCCTCGTCATTGCCCGCTAGGATTTCTATCCTTTCGTAAGCTGGTTGGTCGACATAAATGACTAAGGGATTTATTTCCTCGGCAGTCGCCATCTTGGACAACAGATCGGCCTCCTGATTGTGTTCTCGTCCTACCAGCCTTATTTCCCAAAACTCTAGGTCTTTGGTTATGTTAAGGACGAGGTCTTTGTACTTAGTCATCATGTGGTTCTCAGTGTTTTATTCCCCTGTTACTTGGTTTACTATCAGTTGGGAATCACTGTAAGCCGCTAATTTGGTAGCACCAAGGAACTTTGCTTTTTCTATGCCCAAGATCAAGTCCTCATACTTGGCCTGGTTATTTGATGAGGGGAATTTGAATTTGATGAAGTTACGTGCAACATGTTCACCGCCTGGACTTGTCAAGTACACTCCTGCTCCACTTATCCCTTGTCTAGTTGACCTGTCAGTGTATAAGATCCAGCAGTCTGTTGGTAACTCACTGAGTGGTTCTCTGTCTATGGGGAACTTCCTTTTTTCGAGTTGCCAGCACATGTTCGCTTGAGAAGGCAGTCTCGACCAGAAAATCTGCTACAAGTTGCGCGAGCAAGGTCTTTCTCGGCTTGTAAGTGATGTCGAACTCAGTTAGCTCAATGGACCAATTGAGTAATCGGCCAGAACTATCCATCTTGTGAAGTATCTTATTAAGGGGCGCATCGGTGTAGACCGTGATGGGGTGAGCGGAGAAGTAGGCACGTAACTTTCTTGCTGCTATTACCAAGGCTAAAGCTATCTTCTCAGCATTGAAGTATATAGTCTCGACATCTGACAGTGCCTTGCTCACATAATATATCGGCTTCTGAGCCCCATTTTCCTCTCGTACTAGGACTGCTGCTATGGCATGATATATGGCTGCGAGAAATACATGAAGCATCTCCCCCATGATAGGGCTGCTGAGTAGGGGTGGAGACCCCAAGTATTTCTTCAATTCTTGGAACGAGGCCGAGCACTCGGGTGTCCAAGCTAAGTTCTTTGCACCTTTCAAGACATTAAAAAAGGGTAAGGACTTTTCTGCTGATCTAGCAATGAATCTTCTAAGGGCGGTAACTCTTCCATTCAGTCTTTGAACCTCTTTGATGCAGGTCGGATCTTGCATGTCCATCAATGCTTGGATTTTCTTCGGGTTGGCCTCAATGCCCCTCTGTGAGACCATGAAGCCCCAAATACGCACTTACTGGGGTTGAGCTTCATGTCATTGGCTTTCAAGTTTTCTATCGTCTCCTTTAGGTCCATGGTGTGGCTTCCTAACTTGGTTTATATCACCATTTCGTCAATGTAGGCTTTCATATTCCTTCCAATATGAGATTTAAAGACATTGTTGACCATTCTTTGGTAGGTCGCTCCGGCATTCTTTAGCCCAAAGGGAATCATTACATAGCAATAAATTCCACTGGCCGATTGGAAAGCCATCTTTTCAATGTCTTCTTCTACCATTTTAACTTGGTGATAACCCGAGTAAGCATCAAGGAAGCTAAGTGTTTGGTGTCCAGCAATGGAGTCTACCAGCTTATCAATCATTGGGAGCGGGTAACTATCTTTGGGGCATGCCTTGTTGAGATCTGTGAAGTCCACACACATCCTCCATTTTCCATTTTGTTTGACCACCATGACTACATTGGCTAACCATTCTGGGTATGTTGCTTCCCTAATTATGCCAGCTTTCAACAGTTTTTCCACCTCTTCTTCATTGGCCTTTTCCTTGTATCTAGAGAAGACTCTGCGTGTCTGTTTGATGGGTTTGAAAAACTTGTCCACTTCAAGTTTATGAAGGGCAATGTATTCCTTTACCCCGACCATGTCTTCTACTTTCCACACAAACACATCCAGGTTGTCTTTAAGTAGGGAGATGATTTCTTCTCTTTCTTCTGGGGAGAGTTGCTTTCCAATCCTGATCTTCTGTTCAGGATAGTTCGGGTTGATCACGACCTCTTCAAGTTGGTCAACCATTTTAAGTTCTGGTCCATCCCTGAATTCCAAGGTCTCGATGATAATCTCCCTAACTCGCTCTTTGTTCTTTCCTTCTAGGCTCAAGTTTTCCAAGTCTAGGAGCTGATCAACCTCGGTTTGGACATGAGTAGGTTCTGTGGCCCCCGAGCTTGGGACGAGAGCGAGGGTCAAGTCACTTGGCTCGTCAGAAGCTGTATTGAGGGAAATAGAGCCAAAACCTTCAAGTCCATAGGTGACCTCGGCTTCTACCGGAGTATCCTCGGTGTCAAAAATTACCCACTCCTTTGGAAGATCTTCAACTGCTTCAAGAATCACACCGATATTTGATGTCGACTTGGTTACCGTGGTCGTCCTGGAGAGAGTAATGTTATTTTCCGGAGTGTCAATTTCCATCTTATTTTTAGTCTTTCTGGATTTCATGACATACTCTAAGAAATCTTTGGGGGTGCCCAGTACACATCCAATGCCTGCTGGGGTGGGAAACTTCGCCCTTTGGTGATGGAGGGAAGCAACCATGCCTAGTTTTCCTTGGTTAGAAGAGCCTAAGATAGCATGGTAGTCACTGGCTAGGTCCATGAAAATGAAGGTAATTGTTGCAGAAGCCTTGTAAGGGTAGTCTCTAACTTCGAGCAATAGGTCTACTGTCCTTTTTGCTTCTGCCTTGAGATTCGTAAAATTCTAACCTTCCATTGTAAGGAGATAGCATGCTGTCTGGTAACTCCATCTCTTTGAAGGTGCTGTAATAGAGTACATCTTTAGCGGCCCCCGAATCAATAAGGAGTCTCTCTGATTCACAGTTATCTATCCTTCCCTTGATTATTAATGGCTTCTCCCTCATTGCCTTGTTTCCGGCCAATACATTTGGGGGAAAACTGATCACCTCTTCTCCCTTGTGGATCCACCGGGGAATGTGCTACACCTTACTCAGCTCATGAATCTGTTCTTTCAACTTAGTATTTGAGGGGATCTCCTCTCGTATGACTCTAATCAATTTGGCTCTGGGAGGCCTATCTCCTTGTTCTTCCTCATTCCCTTCTTCCTTTGGACGCTTGTTGTCCTTTTTCATGACATATCGGTCCAGCTTGCCTTGGTCAATCCACTTCTGTATCATCTTCTTCAAAGAAAAACAATTTTTTGTGTCATGATCGTTGTCTCTATGGTAGGCACATTACTTTCTTGTGTCTTTTGGATACTTTGGATTTTCTCTAATGGGCTTGGGAGTAGGGAGGTCCACCAGGTTGAGTATCTCTGATATCGGTTTGGTGAGGGGGTAAAGATCTCGGCTTTCTCTGTTCCTCTCGTTCTATTCTTCCCCTTATTTCCGCCTCCATTGGACCCTTGGGTTGAGTCCCCAATGGCCGGCTTATTCTCAGGATCTCTGTCTCTATCTCCGTTACCAAATTTCAATTTTCTTTTCTCCTCTGCAATAGCTGTTGCATAGGCCACATGATACAATTCAGACTTCGTTCGAGGCTCCCTTACCGATAACTCGTAAGTAAGGGCATCGGATCTTTTCCCGTTGGTAAAGAAAACTATTATTTCTCTATCGGTAAGTCGTTCTTCAATGGAATCAGCCAGGTTTCTGAATCTTTGGAAGAAATTAACGGTCGTCTCGTTTCTGCCTTGCACCATGTTAGCCAGGTCGGAGAGTCTTTTCTTTCTTGCTCCAGCGGTTGAGAAGTATTCCAAGAATTTCATTTTAATCTAGAAAAAGAGTAGATGCTTTTATTTTCTAGATCTATGAACCAAGACCTACCGGCTCCGGTTAACGTACTTGCGAAGGCTTTGCAAAGTATATCGTCTTGATTGGATACTAGAGCCATCATTCCCTCGAAAGCCTGAAGATGATCTAAGGCATCGGAATTGCCAGATTACTTATCTAAATTGGGGAGCTTTAGTTGAGGGTTAGGTGGAGAATCCCTTATCCACTGCGCAAAGGGATGCATTGCGTCATAGTCGTTTCTGGGTCTTCTCTGCCCTTGGTTCATCTCCATGTTCTTGAGCCTCTCTTTTAGATCCATTATGGTTCGATCGTTAAGTTCTGAGCTACGATAGGAACTCCTCGGTCTATCTCTTCCTTTTTCTCGGTTTCCCCCTACAACTCTGCTTACCTCTGGGTCGGGGAGAGGTCGCCTTGGTGGAGTGCGATGGGATGGAGCCGGCCTTGATGGAGTCCGACGTTGGTCATTTTTTCGCCGTCTTTCTCCAACAATTCTTACTTCAGGAGACTCAGCTTCTTCTTCCCTCCTTTGATTTATCTGATTTCTTAAGTCTCCTCCTTTTCGATTAAGTGGGCCGAGTCGACCTTCAAGTCGGCTTGCCCGGTTTTCATGAGGGTCATCACGTGGACCTCGATCACGTCGGTCGTTAACACGTGGGATTTCCCTATGATTACTCTTATCATCCTCGTGAGCCCCTCTAGTTCCAGAGGGTTGGAGGAGATGTGCCATGTAGTGTTCAGGGTCGTATTCCAGGAGGGCTCTCTGAGCATCGGTCAGTTGTTGAAGCGTTGCTAGGTTCTGCTGAAGCAACGCCCTTCGATCTAAAGGCTGTGGTTTTGAGGGACCAGCCTCGCTATTTTGAGGTTGCGTAGCCGCTCGCCTCCTTCGTCCATATATTAGAGTAACCTCTGGTGGAGGTCCTTTTGAACGAGTATGGCTGCCTCCTCCATTGGGTTGAGGCGTAGGTGGAGGGAGCCCTTGAGTTTGAGCGGCATTGTTGGCCACGTTCTGCTGTGAGCGTTACACTTGCTGTTGACCGTCCGCCGGTATGCCAGCCATGAGGAGATGTGATTATCCGGACGAAAAGTTCTCCGATTGAACGTTTCTCGGCAATTGAACCAAACTGATTCGTCTAACGGTTCGGATAATCCCAACAAGAAGAACCTCCTCGTCTGGATCTACACACACGAAACAATAACACGTAAACTAGCCGGGGCTTCACCGACGAAGGCCCTCCGGCGTGAGAATAAGAATCCGTTTATGTGAGATAAAACAAAGAGAAATCAATTGACTAGAGTAAGAGCCAAGAGAATTCGTTACCAGTTTATCGTCTGAGGACCTGTTTATATAGGCGCTGGTGAATTAGTCCCGACTTTTTAAGGAAGTCACTGGTGTCCGTTTTGTTGTAGAACTTGTATATTAGGAAAGTAGAATCCTGATAAGGATTGTAGTCATTGTTGCCTTGTAGAAAAGGTCTCATTGTTAAGTAAGGATTCCCTTTGCCTTAGACTCTTAGTTGTGTTAGGAGAGCAAAGTGGTTACTAAAGAGTGGAGATAAGTCGTCTTACACTACCTAACTCGGCTCGTCACACATACCGTGCTAGGCGTGGTATGATCTCCGCATAATTTGTCTTTCTCGGCCTAGTCCAGGTTGGCCTCTTCGGCTTTGGTGATGCCGAGGTAACTTGGGTACATTGGGCCGTAAGGCATGGGCTTCTTGTGCATGGGCCTTTATTGGGTATAGGCCCAAAGTTCATGGAACATATTTACCAAGTCGGTTTATGTCGTTCATGAGCAAATAGTAGTGTTGATTGAATAAATTGAGTTGTGAAAAATTGAGAGAGAGAACGAGTGGCGTTAAATGGTGAAGTTGGTTTAATATAAATATATTAAAACATTTCCATTTTCGGCAGTATCAATTATTTTGTGACGGCCTAAAAAGGAAAGAAATCCTACTTGTGGGACAGAGGGAGTTTATATTATTTTTGTTTAGTCAAAGACAAAAAAACACCTTAAAATTGACCTTTACATAAACACTAGAAATGTTTGGGTTAAGCTAAAATCTTGGGTAAAACGTGTTTTTCCTATTGATTAGAAAAATGTGTTTTTAAATGTGCGGTGACAATTTTGTAATAATAAGAACTTCATGCGCGGTGCATTTTGTAAATAACTGAAACGTAGTTCACGCAGGGAATCAAGACCGTGACTATGGCAATGGCCAACAAACCTTCTGGATATCAACCTCAAACGATTCTAGATATCAATATAAAGCTTCTAGATATGATTTTCAAGTAAATTCGAAAAAGGTCATGACCAAGAAAACTTATGGATATCAACCTCAAAATATTCTGGACATCAATAATAAAGCCTTTTTGATATGATTTCAAGCACATTTTAACAAATTCATGACCATAAACTTTCTAGATATCAACCTCAATGGGTTCTGGATATCAATAATAAAGTATTAATTATTTTTTATTTTTTCCTTACCTCACAATAATTTTGATCGGGCAAAAATTTCAAATAGAATAATACTAGGGGCACAAAAAGTCACAAAAACTTGCTCACAAAATCTTAGGTGTAATGATTCTATGGGTGTTTTTAATTAGAGTGTGACGGGTACATTATCGATTTAACTAATAAAATATCACCACCTCATTTTGTAACCAAAATTTTGTGACTTTATTTCGTGACTCTAAGCTATTTCAAATATCTCACTTAAAAAAACACTCCCCTCTCCTACTGAAAGAGGTTCGCCGGTCCAATCCCTCCATTATATCAAAGGCCCCATTCCTTCCCCCAACCCCCTTACCCAAATAATGTAGCCAAATCAAATCCTCCATTCCCATCCATCAAGCTTCCAAAAATGGGTACTCACCGGAAAGAAAGATCCCACCGCCACCGTTCCCACACTCTCCCATCCTCCCCCACCCACTCCTTCTCCTCCTCCTCCTCCTCTTCCTCTTCCTCCGACTTCGAATTCACAGTCTCCCTCTCCCCACGCAAATCCACTTCCAACATCTGCGCCTCCGCCGACGAACTCTTTTACAAAGGCCAACTCCTCCCTCTCCACCTCTCCCCTCGCATCTCCATGGTCCGTACCCTCCTCCTCTCCTCTTCCTCCACCTCTTCCTCCTCCAACTGCACCGATTCCCGTCACTCATCTGATTCCCACTCCTCCTTCTCCACCGACGCCGGCTGCGATTCCTCCCGACCTTCCTCCGTCGCCGAAGCTGAACTCCTCGCCGACCTCCTCCCCAATCACCATCCCCATACCACCGCCTCATTCATCAACACCCACCACAAAAAACCACCGTCCAAGTATTTCTCTCTCTCCAGATTCTCCTCCGTATTCCGCAAGGAACCCAAATCAACCGCGACCCGAATCGTTGACCCGGATAACACAACCGGATCCTCCTCCGTCAAACGAATCAGCCTTACCGCCAAAGAAGTCATCCGCCGGTATTTCAAAAAAGCGAAGCCTCTGTACGAAAAGTTATCCCAAAAACAGGGGCAGTCAAAATTATGGTCAACGGCAAGCAAATCCGACGAGTTTGCCTTCAAATCAAATGAGACGACGAAGGATAATACCGTAATTTCACACTCCTTCTCCGGCAACTTGAGGTACCCGAGGAGGAAGAGAAGCATTGTTTCGAGCTGCCCGTCGTCCATGCGGTCATCTCCAAGTCGTTCCGGAATACCATCACGAAACGCCGTCGTTCGGGGAGCAAGTTATAGTTCCGACACGTCATCAATGGAGGAATTACAAAACGCGATTCAGGGAGCCATCGCGCATTGCAAGAACTCAATGTCAAGCCGTTGATCAGTACAAGCCGTCATGCACGAGGTACAATCGACAATAGCATGATATGATCTCTTAGTGTAAGTACAACTGCTATTGTACTAGGTTTTGAGTAATCACAGTGACTTTTATTAATATTTTGAATTTTATTTATTTTTGATTATTGTAGGTTAATTAATGTAATTGAATTTTGTGATGTTATAAACTATGGGTTACTCATTTTGGACAATTTCGCGTTGTTTTAGGTCGGCTAATCTACATTTTTAACTCTCGTATTTTGCTTAAGCTTCGGTTTTAGCCTCTTTTGTATTTTTTAGCAGTTTTATCCCTTGTACTTTAGATACGCACTTATTTTCCCCCCAAACCCCAAAGCACGAGGGTTAAAAATGCTAAAAAAAAAAAAATGGCTTAAATTTCAATTTCATCATTTTTAGGAAAAATGAGTGTATATATAAAGTACAAAGGTTAAAACTGCTAAAAAAAAGAGCTAGTCTCCCATGAGAACAAGGTGATCCGCCTCATGGTAGAGACGAGTCATTTTTGACCCATGACCCGGATCCATGACCCAGTCTTGTCACGTGGCAAAAATTAAACATAAGAATTTGACTAAGTAAAATTTAGGCGCGTAAGGACTTTAGGCGCATGAATGATTGAGGCGCATAACATTTGTTGGCGCAAACAATTGTTAGGCGCATGAATCAATAGAGGCGCATAAGGTCACGTGGCAACCACCTATTGGCTTGTTTTTTTTTTTTTTTTTTTTGAGTTTTTATATTTTTTTTCGACTTTTCCGTCGTTTACCAAAAGTAATAGTTACCATAACTTAATGTAATGACTGTATACATATAAAGTAACATTGTTCATAAGTAAAAGTAACACCTGTTTTACAAAAACAAAAACTCGTTTTACCCATTTTTTCAAATGTAATACTAACTATAATTACGTGTAACTCAAACAATATCTAAATGTAATTATCATTTATACTGAAATGTAATAGTGCTTTTGCAAAAATATAAAATATTGTGTATTTTGATTTAATTTTTTGAAAGAAAGTAACATTTGAAAATTAACAACTCATATACATGAATGTAATCGTTTGTACAAGTAAATGTAACACTTTAATAAAAGAAATTATAACATATTTCTATAGATAATGTAATACTTTTACATGTAACACTAATCAAGTGTTTTTAGCTCTAAAAATGTAAATGGTTGAATTATTATTTTTTCTATACATATGTGTTACAATTATATATAAACATTATTACATATAAGTAACACGTTACATTTTAGTTGTAATAAGTATTACTATTGGCAAGCGAAGAAAACATAGAAAAAAACACTGTTACTTTTCTGTATATATGTATTACTTTTATGTATACAAACTGTTACTTTATATGTATACAGTCATTAGATTAAGTTATAGTAACTATTACTTTTGACAAACCAAAAAAAAAAATTAAAAAAAAAAAGCAAAAAGCAAAAAAAAAAAAAAATTGGCCTAAGAGAGGCTGCCATGTGACAGGGTCGCCCGGAGCAGGTTCAATGGGCCGGGTCATGGGTCAAAAATGACTCATCTCTACCATGAGACGGGTCTAGGGATGGCAATTTGTCCGAACCCGCTCCGTATCCGGGACGATCCGCTCCGCAGCGGGGCGGGTTTGGTAGACTTTTTTCAAAACCCGGCGGGTCACGGGGCGGGTTCGGTTTCCCATCTCAACCCGTGGGGCCCCGCCCCGCCCCGTATACTAATATATGTATTTAATTACTATAATATCCCTAACTCATTTCAATTATTACCCCCACTCCCTAGTCCCTATATCGGCTTCCCATCTCTCTCTCAAATCGATTTCCCATCTCTCTCTCAAATCGATTTCATAGGGTTTTAGAGGAGGCTGAGATGCGGCGCTAGAAAGAGAGAGAGACATCGACATCCATTTCCAGGCGTCTTCCACTCCGCCGGCCGCCGCTTCCAGGCCTTCCTCCGGCCGCCGCATCCAGGCCTTCCTCCGGCCGCCACTTCCAGGTCTTCCTCCGGCGAGACTGAAGGGTTAGAACGGTAAGTATCTCTCTCCCTCTCTCTCTCTCTCTCTCTCTCTCTCTCTCTCTCTCATATGTCGATTTGTCAATTTCTAGGGTTAGAAATTCAGTAATGTTCAATTCGGAGGAAAAATATCGAGCTAAATTGAATTGAGCGAACATTTGGGGCAAAATCAATTGTCGACGCCGGAGGGTATTATAGTTGTGGTGTGTTCTCCAAAAAAAATTGATTTTGGACCATGTGGTGCGGGGTGGGGCGGGGCGGTTGCGGGTTCACTAGTTGGCGGGGCGGGGCGGGTTCGGTACTAGGGGGGTTCTTTGAGGGGCGGGTACGGTTTTGGTCAAAGCCGCCCCGTATCCGCCCCGTTGCCATCCCTATACGGGTCATAGCGTTCTCACCTAAGTTTTTGTCAAAAAAAAAAAATACAAAATAGGTTAAAACCGAAGTTTAACTAAAGGATGTCGATAGGCATTTTATTTTATGTCTTGAAAAAAAGGGAATCTTTTTTATTTCTGTTATTTAAGGGTATCTAGCTTAGCTTGTACTTTGCCTTGAAGTCCGAGATTATTTACTTTATGGTAAAAGGTTTTGGAAAAGCCTAGAGAGTCTTTGTTGATAATTTTAATGTTCGTTTTATGACAAGACTGACAGTATTCAATCGTAAATTTGTTTTTGTCTAAATTTAAATTTAATCATCAATTTAATTGATCCTTGAAAAAATTAATACCCCGGCTGTACTTTCAGGTGTTTATAGATCTATTTCAAAATTCCCTTATTTTCTATATAAAAAACGTTTTTTTTTTTAAATGTGAAAATCTAGGAAAAAAAAGTGTTTTAGGTTAACTTAGCGTAAAACGACTTTTTAAAAATGGCGCGGTGGCATTTTTGTTATAAACGGAAAGTTGTTTTAAAACACGCGGTGACATTTTTGTAAATAAATGACGCTTATTGTAAGTGCCAGTGTTAATGTTAAAAAGTGTCAGCCATGTTACACTGACACTTATTAACACTACCTACCACGTGCAGTTTTGATAAGTGCCAGTATCAATGTTTATAATTACCAGTGTAATGACTGACACTTTTATACACTAACAGTGACACTTTTAAAAAGTGTCAACGACAATGTTTATAAACGTCAGTAATGACTGGCACTTTGTTATATTTAACTTTGGCATTTATGATGCTTACCAGTTATTTGCAAAAATGTTACTGCTTGTTTTAAAATAGTTGCCAGTGTCTTTTGAAAAAACACGTTTTTCCTATCTTTCAAGTAAAACACGTTTTTCATAAAACTTACTCATTTTTTACTATTATTCAAAATTTTGCAGTTATTTATTAAATATAAGCTAATTTATGAATATGAAAATGTCTTTAAGGAAGCATTTAATTATTACTACTAAAAACTATAATTAAACCAGAAGATTATGGTTTTACTCTCTCTGATCCAAAATATCTGTCTTTTTTTGTCAATCAGATGTAACTTTGACCAATAATTTAAATAAAAAATAATGATACTAATAAAAATCTAAAATTTGTCATTGTATTATAATTAATAGTATTTTTAATAATAATTTTTAGATTTTTATTAGGATCATTATTTTTTATTTAAATTTATTAGTCAAACTTACATCTGTTTGATCAAAAGTGACAGTTATTTTGAACCAAGAGTGGGTAATTAGCCTCAAAAACTGTTTTTGTTTGAATTTGAGTCCGAATTTTTGGAATTTGTTTAACGGGGATTTTGAAGGTTTGACTTGTTTATATGGATGGAGTACAGAGTTATGGATGTGCAGTTTGAGCAGTGTTAAATAATTGATGGTATTAAATTGTAATGTCATGGATTGTCATGTGGGATGTGCTAGATTTATGGTACGTACTACGTGTACGCTCCCCCCCCCCCCCCCCTTCCCCTCCCCTTCCCTCACCGAACATCCATTCATTCATTCATTCATTCATCGGAATGGACCGCCAAATTTATTGCGAAACCACTTAATATAGGGCAATGCTAGAGGCACAAAAGAAGTTTATAAATCATGGGATACAAATTTAGGTGGCGATATTTTATTGATTGTATCGATTGTGAACCCGGCACACTTTAATTAAAAACATCAACTAAATTTTGACACATAATTTTATAAGCCACATTTTGTAGCACTTTTCTGTAACTTTATATTTACCCCTTAATATAAGGTGTGGGTATGTATGGCTAGGTCGGTCTTATGTCCACTACATAACTCGCTCCATCTTGCTAAAAATGGAAGGGAAAAAAAAAACTCTCCATCTTAGAAATGATATTTTTATTATGACAAAAACTTATGTGAGAACACTATGACCCATAACCCGGCCCATTGAACCAGCTCCATGACCCAGGGGGCGACCCTGCCACGTGGCAGCCTCTCATAGGCCAAAAAAAAAATAAATTAATTTTTATATATATATATTTTTTTTGGTTTTTTTTCGGTTTGTCAAAAGTAATAGTTACTATAACTTAATCTAATGACTGTATACATATAAAGTTACAGTTTGTATACATAAAAGTAATACATATATACAGAAAAGTAACAGTGTTTTTTCTATGTTTTCTTCGCTTGCCAAAAATAATACTTATTACAACTAAAATGTAACGAACGTGTTACTTATATGTAATAATGTTTATATATAACTGTAACACATATGTATAGAAAAAGTAATAATTCAATCATTTACATTTTTAGAGCTAAAAACACTTGATTAGTGTTACATGTAAAAGTATTACATTATCTATAAAAATATGTTATAATTTCTTTTATTAAAGTGTTACATTTACATGTACAAACAATTACATTCATATATATGAGTTGTTACTTTTGAAATGTTACTTTCTTTCAAAAAATTAAATCAAAATACACAATATTTTACATTTTTGCAAAAGCGTTATTACATTTCAGTATAAATGATAATTACATTTAAATATTGTTTGGATTACATGTAATTATAGTTAGTATTACATTTGAAAAAAATAGGTAAAACGAGCTTTTGTTTTTATAAAACAGGTGTTACGTTTACTTATGAACAATGTTACTTTATATGTATACAGTCATTACATTAAGTTATGATAACTATTACTTTTGGTAAACGTCGGAAAAGCCGAAAAAATAATATAAAAACTCAAAAAAAAAAATTGTGGGGGGCCTATGGGAGGCTGCCACGTGGCGGGTCATGCCCCATGGGTCCTGGGGTGACCCATCTCATACATGAGACGGATCCCCTTGTTCTCATGGGAGACCACCTCTTTTATTTTTACCGTTACTACAAATTTTAAATTATAATTTTAGATTAATTTACTTGTTTAAGTAAAAGTTTAAAATTTATTATCGATAATATAATTAATGGTGTATCAGTAACAAATTTTAAATTTTATTAGTATAATTTAATCAATTTATAATTATTACACATAAATGTTCATCCGTACTCCCTCATTGTCATTTATATTGGTCATCTTTAAATATTTTGGTCGACATAAGCAAAACTTAGATCAACTATTAAACTCAATCTAATCATTCAATGAGCTTTTAAAAATTAATTTTATTAGTTATTTAATAATTTATCATTAACATTTTCTAAACATTAACTAAAATAATTGAATTGAGTTTAATGTTTATTCACAGTTCCTTTTTGTGCCGATCAAAAAATCAAACAGTATGAAAGAGGCGGAGGAAGTACTCGTAAAAGCTAAAAAAGGGGGGGAAATACTAGGCGAATGGAGTATTATTGGGCAAAACTGCACCAAAAATCACTCAACTATGACCAGTTTGAGTATTTGGTCACTAAACTAATTTTCTTTTGAAACAACACATCCAACTTATTTATTTTTGCATCCGTAGTCACTATCACTAACCCCGTCAGTTTTTTCCCGTTAAATGATCATGTACATCGCATGTGACTAAATTTGTAGGGGTATTTTAGGTAATCAAATCTAAATAACGAAAAACCAAACTGTAGGGTTAAATTTTTAAAATCAAAATCTATAAGGCTTGAATTATGAAAAGGAAAAATAAAAAACCCTAATTACCTCTCACTTTCCCACTGTCCGCCGCCCCTCTCCCCTTCCCACATGTACGCTCTCTTTCCCGTCCCTTTCCCCATTGCCGGTCAGCTCCCAATCCTCCCCTCCTCTGGCCGCCATTCCAACAACATTTCTCGGTCACTTTCTTTAACTTCTCTCTCTCTCTCTCTCTCTCTCTCTCTCTCTCTCTCTCACACACACACACACTGATGGCTGAGGTCCTCAAAGACGTTGAGTTTTGGTGACCGCCGGAGTTTCTCACTGACGACGATATACTCATGGGTAAGGAGAACTTCAACGGGAACAAGAATGGGAATAGACCGCCCAATTTGAGAGCCGAGAATCCACCTAGTCAGTTTTTCCGGCGAAGATGATATAACCGGGTTGGGAAATTTTCTCGCCCAACTCATCAAACCCCACAGAAAATCTCATTTCCTCCCTCAATCGACTCTAAGTGCGGTCGAAAGTTGGTCTTAATCGAGCAATGGGAGTCGAAATCGCTTCTTCCCCTACCGCCGGCGTCGACCATTACCGTGAAATACATCGCCGTCTCCTTTCTATCTCCCCAGAAACAGCCCAGATCTGATGTGCCTTCTTCCCATATCTTTATTTTCTCTCAAGATCTGAGTTTTCATTTGAAAGGGGTGACAAGTTTATTAATTTAACCTAAATTTTTGGAGTTCATTTGTTTATGTTTGTTCAAATTGTAGGTTGTTTCGTGAATGAAACATGATTTAATTGTACTCTATGGCTGGTGATTGGGGGTGGAATTATGGTGGTGTTCATGGTAGTGGTGGGTTTGTGGTGGTGCTTACCGCGGACTAGTGGCGGTGGTAGCAGGTGGCGTGTGGGTGCCAGAGATTGACCGGTGATTGGGAAGATGAAGAGAGGGAGTTAGTCCACTTAACAAATGTGGGTGCATTTGTTTAGTTTCCTTAACATCAATAGCTAAAGTGGTGAAAAACAATTGATCAGGGACTTATTTGAAACAAGTTTAACCTTTATATTCTAGCTTAAAGTGAACTACCTAAAATACCCTTAAAAAAAGTCATGTGCATTGGCACATGACTGTTTAACGCCAAAAAACTAACGGAGTTTGTGATAGTGACTATGGATGCAAAAAAAAAAAAAAGTTGAATGTGTTGTTTTAAAAGGAAATTAGTTTAGTGACCAAATACCCAAAGTGGTCATAGTTGAGTGATTTTTGGTGCAGTTTTGCCTTTAATTTTTGATAAAATTTGGAAAAACCCCATTTTTTTCTAACTCAAAGTAAAAACGTGTTTTTAAAAACCGCAGTGACATTATTGTAAATATGTGGAACTTCTTTAAAAAAACGTGCGGTTGCATTTTTGTAAATAATCGAAACGTTTAAAACCTTATGGCATTCTTATAAACTGCATATGTCATTCTTAAAATGCACTGGCGATACTTATCACTCAACTGGTTGTGCTAGTGCGCATGTATTTTGTTGTGTCAGTTCATGTATTTTTCATCGTCAGAGAGAAAAAAATTGAGTTTTTTTTCCTGTGTAAGTGAGTGTATTTTAGTGTCAGTTCTAGTGTTTTTGATAGTCAGTTGTAATTTTTTTTACAAGCCAGTGAGCATTTTGAAAGAACCTTTAAGGATGAAAAGAACATTTGAGAATGATAGCCAGAACCTTTGTTACTGATAGTCAAAACCTTTGAAACTGATAGGCAAAATGTTTTTTCTGAAAAGAAATTTCGAGAGCAACAAAAATCATCGGGCTTTCCCCTATGATTACGGGTTTAAAAACCTCAAAAAACGTCATTTGGGCTCTCAAACAGACCTTTGAAGTTTTTATTAATGAAATGTAAACAGATAGCTAGCTACAATGTTTAAAATGAAGTGTAAACAGATATTGTGTTGAGGAGTGTCAGATGGTGTTGACAAGTTTCGATTATTAGCAAAAATGGCACCATGCGTTTTTTCTATCACTAAGAAAAACGCATTTTTTAGGAGACCAACCCTTTACTTTTTGAGCTAAAAAGAGAAAAAAAATATGTAATTTTAACTTTATACTTTAGTGATCCTGATGAAAGGAGTTATGAAAGAGAGATGAAGAAGGAAAAAATCAGGCGAATGGAGCATGAGTTAAGAATCATTTTTAGAATCATTGATATTATTTTTCCATTGTAGCAGATTTATATAATCATTTATATATATATATTCTTAAATGTGAATTTTTATAGATTTGTTTTGCTTGGTCAATCGATATTTTAAATTACTTTATTTTGATTAACCTTCACTTTTAACCACTCTTTTTTTTTTTTCCTTCGGTTCTAACCACTCTATTTAGAATACACAATAAATTTGTCCAGACGCCCTAATTTCATCCAAAACGTTAGAAAAGTTAATGAAATGTTAAGAATGTTAATAATAACTAACATGACTAAACAAGATACCCGTCTGAAGTCTTATTTGGATCTAATATGGATCAAACTCACTCCAGCTGGCCCCCTCTTCAACCCCACATCCCTTTCTCGCACCTATTGGAACAATATTATACCCCTGAATGCTACACTCATATTTAGTAAAAGATTGAGGAAGAGATGAAGCGGAAGCGTTAGGAATATACCTGTTGAATCCATAGCAATAACTTGAAGGGAGAACTTAAGATGAAGAAGAGTGTGTAGGGAGATGATCTTCTAAATGATAATGTCTTCTTTAAATTCCTCAATTTCTTCTAGGCAATAATGAAGAGAGTATTTAGAGAGAAAGCAAGAATATGTAGTTGTCATTAAGGGTTGATGGAAGACCCTTTATATAGTAGACTTGGTGACATTTCATTTAGGGACCATACCTATTCATTTCTTAAGCAATGTTGATTTACCATTTTGCCCATCATAAATAGGTAAATAACATTTCAGGGATTCTACACATTGCTTAGGTTTGACTATACTTTATATTAATGTTATAGTCATGATTTTATTAATGGAAGTCCAAATAACTTGTATTGCAAGTCATGTTCTAACAATCTCCCACTTGGGTTGCAAAACTAAGTTCTTCCTTTTGAATCATAAGTATAACATAAATGACAACCCTTATGTGCACTTTGTTGTCATCTATAACAATCTCGTCCATTAGCCATATAAGTATAGGACTAAAGGGGCAGTCGTTGTAATTGATTCGCAACTAAACCCACTATAATCACATATACAAATTCTAACTAAATGACATAGATCAAAAGTATAGATGTGTAGCATGGAACTTAATGAATATATATAAACATATTCTCCAACTAGTCCAACTTTAACCAAATGAGATCAAACTTTAATAATTAATAGAACAATAAATGAAAAAACAACACAAACTCCCACTATATTAAATGTTATCAAAAGTTGTTACACCCATATGAGCAACATGCTCGTGAAACACTAAAGGTGATAACGCCTTAGTAAACGGATCCGCTAACATAGAGTTTGTACCAATAAGTTGTATTTCTATTTGTTCCTTTTGTATCCTCTCTCTTACAACAAGAAATTTAATGTCAATGCGTTTAGACTTTGACGAGCTCTTGTTATTGTTGGAGTACAAGACCGCTGCCCTATTGTCACAATATAGCTTAATAGGTCTTTCGACGCTATTGACAATACAGAGGCCCTCAATGAATTTACGCAACCACATAGCTTGATTGGATGCCTCGAAACAACCGTGCCAAAATATGGGAAAAAAACATGTTTTCACGGTGCAGATAGCACGACCGTGCTAAATAATAGACACGACCGTGCCAAACGAACCGGTCCGACCGGATTAAACAACACACCCGTCCGGACTAGCACCGCTGTACACACCGGTTCAAGGTAATAGAGGCGCACGGCCGTGCCAAACAAAGAGCACGACCGTGCCATATAATCTGCACTTCTGAATTTTTGTCTAAATTTTCCTCAAAATCAAATGAATTGCAAGTAGATCCGCATGGTATGTACTTAAAACATAAAACCATGTTATTTAGGATAATCTTGCTTTTAAAAAATAATGGAATCAAGTGAGTAGATCCACATGGTATGCACTAAAACATAAAACCATGTTATGAAGGGATAGTCAAACTTGAACCATTGAATTTTAATGAACAAAAACTTTCAAACCATTTTCTTAATTTCAGATGTAGATTATCAGTACTCTATGAATGAATTAGAGTCCCTAATCAACATCAAATCTTTATGATTTAACAGGAAAAATGAATCAATTAAAGCATAAAAGCTTTCTTAAAAGAACTCAAACTCAAACTAAAAAATGAGCGAGGCTCTGATACCAATTGTTGGAACAATATTATACCCCTGAATGCCACACTCATATTTAGTAAACGATTGAGGAAGAGATGAAGCGGAAGCGTTAGGAATATACCTGTTGAATCCATAGCAATAACTTGAATGGAGAACTTAAGATGAAGAAGAGTGTGTAGGGAGATGATCTTCTAAATGATAATGTCTTCTTTAAATTCCTCAATTTCTTCTAGGCAATAATGAAGAGAGTATTTAGAGAGAAAGCAAGAATATGTAGTTGTCATTAAGGGTTGATGGAAGACCCTTTATATAGTAGACTTGGTGACTCTGCACTTAGTCCCTTTCTCTTTGCCCTGATAATGGATGAAGTGACGAGGTCAATCCAAGATGCTATTCCATGGTGTATGTTGTTTGCAGATGATATTGTGCTGATTGATGAGACAAAAGAAGGTGTTGAAAATAAATTGGAGTTGTGGAGACGCACTTTGGAATCTCGAGGTTTTAGGTTAAGCAGAAGCAAAACTGAATATATGGAGTGTAAATTTAGCAAAGTTGGAAGCAGAGAGGCAGGAGTGATCACATTCGATGGAAAGATTGTCCAAGCTTCCGAGTTCTTTCGCTATCTTGGATCTATTATCCAAAAAGATGGAGAATTGGATGGAGATGTGGCTCATAGGATTAAAGCAGGTTGGTTGAAGTGGAAGAGTGCCACAGGGTTTCTTTGTGATCGTGGCATGCCAAATAGATTAAAGGGAAAATTCTATCGTACGGCAATTAGGCCTGCACTGCTTTATGGCACTGAATGTTGGGCCGTGAAACAGTGTCATATTCATAAGATGAATGTAGCAGAGATGCGTATGCTACGATGGATGTGTGGGCATACAAGAAAGGATCGATTGAGAAATGAGGTGATCAGGGGTAAAGTAGGAGTTGCGCCCATTGAGGATAAAATGAGGGAGCATCGTCTAAGGTGGTTTGGTCATGTGAGACGGAGACCGAGTGATGCACCGGTTAGGAGGCCTGAAGAGTGGAGAAGTGATAAAATGGCGAGGGGTAGGGGAAGACCCAAGCAAACTTGGATTAAGGTGATTGAAAATGATATGAGTTTACTCGGAGTGGATGAAGATGTGGCGTTGAAGAGGCCGGAGTGGAGGGCGAAAATTCATGTGAATGATGGGGGTTGATCGTACTTTTTATTATTATTATTTATTTATTTATTTTATTTTATTTTCTCCATCTTTTTCCTCTCTTTCTCTCTCTCTCTCTCTCTCTCTCTCTCTCTCTCTGTCTCTGTCTCTCTCTCTTTCTCTCTCTCTCTCTTCCTTTTATCACGATGACATATGAGGATTCATGTTAGCCGACCCCAAATTATTTTGGGACTAAGGCTTTGTTGTTGTTGTTGTTGTTGTTGTTGGTGACATTTCATTTAGGGACCATACCTATTCATTTCTTAAGCAATGTTGATTTACCATTTTTCCCATCATAAATAGGTAAATAACATTTCAGGGATTCTACACATTGCTTAGGTTTGACTATACTTTATATTAATGTTATAGTCATGATTTTATTAATGGAAGTCCAAATAACTTGTATTGCAAGCCATGTTCTACCAGCACCATCCTTACACACTCACTTCGATCACCCCTACCTCTCTTTTTCCCTCACTCCTCTTTGGAATTTTGCCCCTAATTCCTTGACCTCGTGTCCCTAGACTTTCCTTCCCAGTGTATGTTTCTTAACACAAAGTTGTTAAGGGGTACAGTTAACGGTCCTTGGTTGGTTAAGTCGGACCCCTCTTTGACTCATACAAAAAACTTATTGAAAAATGCATAGTGGACGCGCGGAACGTGAAACTGTCATTGTTGTGGCATGGAAACGAGATGAAGAATGGCGCCAGAATTCGCTACAACGGATTCGTCGGTAATAATTGGTGAGATTGAGAGATGGCCAGAGTATGATTACATGGATTCGTTCTATGTGGAGTGGGTATGATCCAGGTTAGATCCACAAAAGACCCCATTTCATTAACTCCAGTTATTTTTCATTAACTTTTTAATATTTCATTGCCTTTTCTAACTTTTTGTTAACATTTCTTAACATTTTTTTTTATGAAATAAGAGTGTATGTGCATATCTAACGTGCATTCTAAGTAGAGTGGTTAAAACTACTTAAAAAACAAGATTAGTTAAAAGTAAAGTTTCAAATATCGGTTGACTTTTTTATTTCCTTAAAAAAAAAAGACTTATTTCAAGGCTAATGTTAAAGGTTCTTTTTATTTTTTGTTGACAATGGAGAAGTAAAGGCCTATTTCTTGCGAACTAATGTTGATCTTAAAATTTCTAACAATACATGACCTATAAAAAAGTTTGGTTAGACGTGAACCAGGATCATAAATGGGTTTGAGTATACTTGACCAGAAAATATTGAGATAATTATTTATTTTAGAACTAGTTAGAGACGATAAAGTTGTCTTAAAAGGAGTAACTCAATGGTAGAACTAAAATTAAGGCTTACATTGCGTTTTCAATCCCTTTTCATGCGATTAATTTAATTAATTTTTGGCCAAATTATAAATAAATAACGTACCTTTTAGTTCCTAGATTGTTGCTGTTCTATGCTTCTTTATTTATTTTTCGTTTTGGTGAATATTTATTTATTAAAATTAAAATTAAAATTAAAATTAAAATATATCAATGAACATTAGCTCAAATGATATAGACTCTCAAATGATATAGACTCATGCATATTTTGTTCGCAAGTCAAGCAATCGGCTCCCCCTTCCCATACGTAAAGAAAAAAAAAGAATAAAGAAAAGAAAAATAAAAAAAAAATAGAAAGCTGTACATTGTTGAGGAGGCCACGTCCAAATCCTTGTTATTATCTCTTTCTATTATTACTTTTATTAGTCTTTAGTCTTGTTACCATGGTTAAACCAAATTTTTCCATTCAACACCCACTTTATCACTCCACATCATCTTCTCTCTCATCCAACTCATTCATTCAACACTCATTCAACAAAACACCCTACAATGGTTTGTTTAATCCCCCATTCAACACTTTTCTCACTCATCATCCTATACCCCACCACTTAAAATTTATTTTTTATTTTTATGATTAGTGTTGAAATAGTTATTATTGAGATCCATTTCAAAGAAAAAAATGGTTTTTTTTTTGTGTCGGAATACAATAAAACTTACGTCTATTTAAAGAGGAAAAAAAATTAGGAATTTTGGTGTAAAATTTTTTTTTAATAAAAACATTTTCTGTAAAATAATTGAGCTCAAATAATTGGGATAAAAGAAAATAATTCGTAAGCCAATCAGAAGCCGCCAAGTGTCACACCAAAAAAAAAAAAAAAAAAAAAAGGCTGGAGCCTCGCCTGGACGCGCCTTCTCTGGCGCGTGTTATGCACGCGCCCGCCTTGCCCAATAACAGGCCGCCACGTGGCAAATCCGGGGGACACAATTTCCATTCACAAGTGTTGAATCCATTCAACACTTCCATTCACACCCCCCTCATTCACACACCATTGGAGCCATTAAACCAAACATTTTGTGTGAATGGGTCATTCAACACCCAAACATTTGCCCATTGTAGATGGCCTTAGACCATGTACAATGGTTTGTTTAATGGGGTGTGAATTGCCATTAAACAAAAATGGGGGTGTGAATGCTTGCAATGGTTTGTTTAATTGGGGGTTGTGAATGTTTTGGTTGAAAACTTTCAACAAGTGTGAATGCAGATTTGGTCGGGTGAGGCGCCACATGGCAGGCCAGGAGTGGTGGGGTATAAAAAGCCTGCCGATCCTTTTTTTTTTTTTTTTCTTTTGCTTGCTTTCCACGTGTAAGGAAATGATTGGCTGGCCATATTTTTTACTTTTATCCAAATTATTTGAGCTCAAATATTTCACATAAAATGTTTTAATTAATTTTTTTTTTTTACACCAAAATTCCTAAAAAAAAATTCTCTTTAAATTGACATAAGTTTCATTGTATTCCAACACAAAAAAAACCCATCTTTTTTCTTGAAATGGATCTCAATAATAACTATTTCAACACTAATCATAAAAATAAAAAAAAATAAAAAATTTTAAGTGGTGGGTATAGGATGATGAGTGAGAAAATTGTTGAATGGGGGATTAAACAAACCATTGTAGAGTGTTTTGTTGAATGGGTGTTGAATGGATGAGTTGGAAGAGAGAGAAACTGATATTGAGTGATAAAGTGGGTGTTGAATGGTTTTTTTTTTGTTTAAACCATTGTGCATGGTCTTATAATATGTCTCCAATCTTTATTTATCTTTATCTTGTTAGTCACATTTGTTAAAAATAAAATAAAAATCATGTTAGCCACATTCTTTTTATTTCAATAATCTAATTACCAGTGGAGTGCCACAAAACAGAGTAAAGCACTAGTACTTCCATCACCACAACAATGTTTACATAAATATTTGGAGTTTAATTAATCAATGATTTTAAATTGATAAAAAATTAATTATGATAATAAATTTCAAACTTGATACATACAGACTAGGGGTGATCATGGTCCGGTTTGGTCCATTTTTTGACAAAAAATCATATAACCAGAACCGGAACCAATACTCTGGTTCTATAAAAATTTAGATCCGGAACCAAACTAATACTTGTAAGAACCAATACACTAGTTCTGGTTCTACTGGTCTGTTCCGGTTCTAATCATTTGAAGTTTATTTGTTTTCAAATAAACGAATACTTGGGACGGAGAGAGGCGGCGCCGTTGAAGAGTCGAAGACTAATGTTTCACTCTTTGAGTAAACTGAAAAGATGATATGAAATATGAAAAATAAAAGTTGAAAAGTGAGAATAACTGAATAAGGATTAGGAGTCTAGGACTTGGCTTTGGCGGTTTGGGACCATGGGGCTTGGGTTCAGTACAATGTAATAATTAAATGAGTAATTTTTTATAAAGCAATTTAAATGGATCTTTAAAAAATTATAATACAAAAGTAAGTATATAATTTTATTAACTATATAATAATACAGGTATAAAATAAATATATATAGTATATATGCAAAACTGGTCCGGTCCGGTTCTAACCGGAGTTAATTTACCAAGAATCAGGACCGAACCAATATACTGGTTCTATAATATTTTGAAACCAGAACCAAATCTTATGTACTGGTCTGGTCCGGTTCTAAATTTTTTTTTCTCACCCCTAATACAGACGGCTTTCCGAGTTAAGTCTATCTTGTCTTTACCATGAATAATTTTCTTACCATTTCCAATCGAATGATCCATTAATACAACTAGTTGAAGACTAGACTTATAAAATGCTCATAAATTTTCTGTTAACAATCATTGATTGATGTATAACACATTTAGTATATAGACCCAAAAAATAACACTAACTAATAATTGACCAATAAGATTTTATGAACAAAACTTATAAATATTTGCGCCTTTAATATTAAAGTGGTTTGTTTGAGCTGAATGAGATCTTTGAATGGCCAAAGAGTGTTGTATTTTGTAACATTCAGATGTTTCATTTAACTCAAACAAACAGACTCTTAATCTAATCCGAATCGACCTTGTATCAAGTTTATAATTGAAGAATAGAAAGGTTCTTCATCTGAATAACTTAATTCCTCAATCTAGCTTATAATATCCTTCTGCTTGAATTGGGGAAGGAGACTGGTCAAAATGTCTTCATCTTTTTTTCTTTTTCATTTGTTTGACTTTTGAGCACTGCATTATTATTTAAGTGGAGAAAACGTAGACATCTTAAACTTGACTTAATCTTTATAAATCTGATAAACAAAACAAAACAAAACAAAACTTGTCTATCTTAAATTTGACTACAGATTATCAGTTTGGTAAATCCAGAAAACCTTGTCCATCTTAAACTTGACTATAGTCTTTGATGGAAAAAAACCAAATGATTAGGCAAGTGACAATTCAAAAGATAAGTGCTCATATTAGACTAGCAATAGAATTTACACTTAAATAAGTATGTTCAAATTCAGTTTATTAATTTCATCAATTGGATTGTTTTCATCTCTCTATTAATAACAAGAATCACAATTGACTGATCAATCTTCTCAATAATTTCTTCTACTTAATTGTACTTGATTGTACTATAGCGAAATTGAATTAAAATATAACAAAAACTACTCCCTCCGTCTCAAAATAGATGTCGTTTGGGAGTGTTTCACACATATTAAAAAATGTCATTAATGCATGTGAAAAAGTCTAAAATACCCCTAAAGTAATTCAACTACCTAGGTAATTAAACGGTTAGGTAAGAGATAGTTCACTATCATTATTTAAAGGTATAATTGGTATAGAGCAATAAAAAAACATTGAAAATAGTGAAATAACAAGTATTTTGATACAATTTAACTCCCAAAACGACATCTATTTTGAGACGGATGAAGTATTACCATCCGCATCAGTAACCCACTTATTCAAAATTAAAGTTTAGACTCTTTCACGCATATTTAAGAATGTAGTGAAGGCAAAAACTTGGGTGAGATCGTCTCACCTTGTGAGACGGATCCACCCATGGATCATGCCCAGAGACCCGCCCAGGTAACCCTCCCAGCACGTGTCACGTGTCCCCTTAAAAAAAAAATTCCATCAACTTTAAAATGCTATAACTTGAGATTTTGAAGTAAAAATAAATAAATAAAAATATTGTTGTGTTCGTCTCAAAGAGACGAATAAAACTAGATATGTCATGATATAGTTTCATTTTTTTTTAAAGAAAAACATATTTTTTAACACACAAAAAAAAGTGAGCTGCTCGTCGTAAAAATGTAACACATTTTTATGAAGAAAGTAACAGTTTAGTCTGAAAAAATAACACTTTATTGTAAGATGTAACAACAGTTTTGCAAAAAAAAAAAATTTGGTTAGAAAAAGTAATAATTGAAGTGTAACACAATGCATATATGATTATAATTTGTTATATAGATGAATGTAACAGTTTTATAGAATAAATGTTACTTTTTTTCTTTAAAAAACAGTAAAAAATCATGTATATAATCGGGATTTGCATTTCTATTGAATGTACAACCCTTGAAAAGTGTTACAATTGAGAAAAAAATGTTACATTCATTATTATACAATGTTACATTAGTTTAATAGTCAATCTCATATTATCTTTAATCTATTTCAGTAAATTTGTGGTACATTTTTTGAAAAAAAAAAGTGTTACATATGAAAAAAAAAAAGTGTTACATTTCTTTATAAAAAAGTGTTACTTTTGCTGGCGGGCAAAATATGGCAGGGAAAAAAAGTTGGAGGCAAAAAAAAAAAAAAAAAAAAAATTCGTCGTACAGGAGACCGGCCCTGTAGTGAATACATGATACTCCCTCTGTTTCAAAATACATGTCGTTTTAGACTTCTTCACACATATTAAGAATGCAATTAATACATGTAAAAAAGAATTATGTACCCCTAAAATAATCCAACTACCTAGATAATTAAATATTCAAAAGTGTTGCACCAAGCTAGGTACTTTCCATCACATTGATCAAATGCCTAGACTATTACATAGAATCCCTAGACTAGAAACTTGGCTACAAACTTACAACTAAAATAGGTTCTCCACACCTCCCGCAGGAGTCGAACCCAGGACCTCCACTAAAGGAGACCCTTTAACACACTCACACATACCGCTAGACCAGAAGGCTTTTGGTGATAATTAAATATTTAAACAAGAGATATTTCACAATTATTGAATGATGGTATAATTGGAAAAAAAGAGCAAATATGTCTTGGAAATAGTAAAACGTCAAATATTTTGAAACAAAATTTAACTTCTAAAACGTCATGTATTTTGAAACGGAGGGAGTAAAAAAATTCAGTTGTCTTTAAAATAACTCAAATTTTAAGTGATTAAATACTTGTATAAGAGATACACTTTCTGGTTCAAAATAAATATCGTCTTGAAAGGTAAAAGTTAGTAGTCCCTCCGTTCTAATATATTTGTCGTTTTAAAAATGAAAATTTGTTTCAAAATATTGGACATTTTACTATTATCAAGACATTTTTATCCTTTTAACTCAATTATATCCTTATTAAATAATATGAATTATCACTTGTACAAGCATTTAATCACTTAAAAAATTAAATTACTTTAAGAATAATTGGAGCCTTTAGATCTTAATTTTATTACTACATTGAAACTTGTTCAATTACATTGATTGTATTAGTTAAGTAAAGTAATACATGAGAGAAAAACAATTAATAAGAGTACTTTTGATACCATCTTTAGTAATAATTACATTTCATCAAACATTTAAACACTCTAAAAGAACATCTATTTTGTTTAGTACTTCACAATCACTAATAAAATTATATTTGAAACAAAAGGATAAAGATTTATTAGTAATAATAAAGTGTCAAATATTATAGACTAAATTTTCATTTTTAAAACAAGAAGTATTTGAATGCTTAAAGAAAAAAGAACAAGAAGCATTTGAAAGGGAAGGAGTATTATAATTATTTAATTTTAGCAATCAAATGCTACAAAAGCTCATCATTGTTCTGGTCAATATTGGACAATTGAGCAACTTTAGAAGGTTTGGGTATAAATGGAATATAAATTTTAGAAATCAAAATGTTGACACAAGATGTTAACGAGGAAACCCCTTGAAACAACCGTTCTCTGGCATAAAATCTTGGGAGGTTTTGGAAGACCTGCCTTGACCAAAGAATTTACTAATATTGAGAGAGTACAACTTCGGAAAACATTGAGAGAGTTACAAAGAGTAGGAACCAATTAACCGCATGCAGGTCGTTAATTCAGAATGTCTTTTAAGGCGTTAACGTGATCTGGATGTCGATATGTAACTGTAAATTTCTATCCCAAACAATTGCCACAATTTTATTTTATTTTTTAATTTTTGGTGAATATGAAAAGTAAAAAAAAATAAAATCGTAACGGCTGTCATCCGCTATCATTTATGTGGCGGTTCGATTGGAGAAGAAATCGATGCAGGTGAAGTGAAATCCAAGGCGCAGGATGTCAAGATGGCGGAGCAGGTTAATCTAGCAGCAGAAGATAAGGAGGAAGGTGAAGAAGAAAAGAAAGATTAGGATGGTGGTACTTCAGCAGCAGTAGGCCAAGGAGTTTCTTTTAAAAAAATAATTTAATTAGTTTTTGTGGTATTTGTGAGGGTGTGTCCTAAAAAAATATTTACTTTTTGATTTTTACTTATTTGCATGTCTCTGTTGACATGTTGGTTTGGATGCTTTTGGGGTCATGTCTGTGTTTTCATGGCTCGTACTTTGGATGTTTTCATTTAATTAACATAGGTTCTTTATGATGATGTTAAATATTTTTCATTTTGTGCTTGTGAGTAAAATGCAATATTACAACATCTAGATGTTTAACTCTAGTTCATGACTTTAGTAAAGTGCAAGAGGTCTTACAACATATAAAGTCTACACATTGGTCCCCTTACAACTTATATTAAGCATGAACATCAAGCGCCTAGGCGAGGTGTAAAAAACATAACATTCGTAGAAAAGATGTAAAATCTTTTACACCTTAGAAGGATATGTACCTTTCATCTAGGATTATCATCCAGGCTTGCGTTTTCATCTTGGTTGGTTATCTTGCACTTTTGAATTGACAAGTTAAACTCATAATATCTTGCAAAACAAAAATATGTTAGGGTTGGGTGTTAGCATAGCTAACACCCTCTGATGCTTAAGTCAATAACTTTTCAATGTAAATAAATAATCTTAAAAAAGAAAGGACAAAAATGAAAATGACTTATTAAAACTGCATACCAGTTTTTGTAGTTGTATAAGACTACAACTTACATGAAGTATTGCTTGAGGTGGATCGTATTCCAACTTTTTAGAATTCTGGTACCATCTAAAGTTGACAACCAGTATGCCCCATTTCTATCTTCTGAATCAATGAGGTAAGGTCCTTCCCACTTGGCAGCAAGCTTTCCAACATTCAATTCTCTAGTATTTTTGAATATTTTACTGAGAACCATGTCTCTAACTTGGAACCTTCTTATTCGAATGATCTTATTGTAGGACTTGGAAATTCTTTGTTGGTAGGCTGCCATCCTTATCATTGCTATGTCTCTAAGCTCATCTGCAGTGTTTAGGTCGTAGGCTAGAATGAGTTGATTGTCATCTAGGGTTGTTAGTCCATATCTAGTTGTTGGAACTGTTACTTCTACCCGGATGACTACTTCTGTCCCAATTACTAAAGAGTAAGGGGTTTCTCCTGTTGCGTTCTTGAAAGTTGTTCGATTTGCCTAAAGTACAAGTTGTAGTTCTTCAGCCCATCTACCCTTCTTCTGATCAAGTCGTCTTTTCAAGTTGTTGATTATCAACTTGTTGCTTGATTTTGCTTGTCCATTAGCTTGAGAATGTACTAGTGTCGGCGTAATCAACTTGATTCCTCAGCCCAATTATTAGTCTTCTTTCTAATAATTGGGACATAAGTTGTCATCCGGGTAGAAGTAAATGTTCTCTAGGTTTCTGAATTTTGTACGGAATTGTGATTGCCTTTTGTCTTAGTTCAGCCGTACAGTTTGTGCTCTCGATATCTGAACTTTAGTACGGAAATGTGATGTTCTAAGTCAAAAATTTGATTTTTGACTTCATGAATTTCTAAAAGGAAAGAGGATTTAAAGATAAAGGCAAAACAAATGTTTTCATGTCTAAAGGAAATAATTATGGCTAAAATTATAACTCTAAATGCAATTTTGTTCCATGGCAATGAGATTGACCATTTAAAATTGTAATCATAAGACCAAAGAAAAAGAATGGTAGTGAGACTACCGCTTCAGATACTTATGTTATAAAATTAATCTTTCTACTTCTAATTATTGGGTATTGGATACCAGATTAGATCTCACATTTGTATACACGGGCAACAATTAGTAAATAAAACGGCTACTTATGAAACGTAAATCTAGGAATTGTAATGATACAAGAGTTGCAACATTGGTCGTAGAACACTTTTGAAGTGATAAGGCTATAACATAAATAACAAGAAATCTAAACCCAATGATGTAAGCGTTACATTCTTATGGCATTATTGGTTTGACCAAATAAATAAGAAACGCATATCTAAAATTTCATGAGACGGACTTTTAGAATCATATGATATATGCAAGTTTTATTTAGTTGGAACAAGACACCTTTTACAAGGAGTATTAAAAGGGCTAATAACTTGATGTATATGGTCCATTAAATAGCAGTGCTAAGGGAGGATTTTGGTACAACTTGCTAAAACTATTCAAACACTCCGATTTGATTGTGATGATGAATACTTAAACCAAGAATTTGATAATCATATTTAACATTGTGAAATTGTTTCATAATTAACTCCACTAGGAACACCATTATGGAATGATGTGTCTGAATGGAGGAATGGACACTACAACAAATATTACTTTTGCCGGCACTTACTTACCGGCACTTGTAAAAGTGCCGTAAAATTATGGCACTTTTCAAAAGAATGCTGCAAATTTCCGGCACTTTTTATGAAGTGCCGCTAAATTTTCGGCACTTTTTCACAAAGTGCCGCAAATTAGTGGCACTTTGAAAAAGTGCCGGAAGTTGTGTCAGAAATTAGCGGCACTTATAAAGTGTGCCTGAAAATTTGCGGCAATTATTAAAAAGTGCCGCTAAATTTCTGACACTTTTTTATAAAGTGCCGCTAATAACAATAGATTTCTTTTGAATATCATTATTATATTTTGAAAATTAATCATATTTTTTATTTCACTTTGCTTTAATTTGTTAATTATAACATATTTATATATATACTACAACCATAAAAATGCATTAATATAAGCTTATGCGTGATGATAAATAATTGTATCTGTAAATTTGTATCAAAAAAAGATTTAGTCTAGCGGTAGACAGCTTGCTTCGTATGTGATGAGGTCTTATGTTCGAATCTTGGTAAGTTTAATATTTTTTTATTTAAAATACGACACTTAAAAAGTGCCGGAAATTTGCGGTACTTTTAAAAATGACGGTAATTTTGCGGCACTTTTAAAGTGCCGGAAAGTATTACCGACACCACTTTTCCCAGCACTTAGAAAAGTGCCGGAAATAGCTTTTCCGGCACTTTTTCCCGTTTTTGACACTTTTTAAAGTGCCGCAAAAAGTCATATTTGTTGTAGTGGGAACCTTATTAGATATGGTTCATTAGATAATAAGTCAAATTGATCTTCCATTAGTTATTTTGGGATTATGCATTGAAAACTACCATGATTACATTAATTTGAGTTCCATCAAAATAGGTTTAATAGATACCATATGAGATATGTAATGAAATAAAACCTAGTTTGTCTTTCATAAAAATTTGGGAATGTGAGACTTTTGAGAAAAGACTTGTATAGGACAAGATCACATCTAAATTTGATAAATGTATTTTCATGGGATATGCTAAGGAAACTTTAGGAAATTATTTTACTTCTAAGAAACAAATTGTTTGTTGCTTATGATGGTACTTTTCTAGATAAATTGTTTATCTCTAAAAAGAACCAGTGGGAGTAAAATATCTCGAATAGTTCGAAACCAAGAAAATAACATCGAACCTATGGTGGAAGTTGAACAAGCTTTCACAAGGAATTGTGAAAATCCGTTCAAGTTACATAAGTTCCTCGCATATATGATAGAATACAATATAAAAAAAAAGAAATATAGATTTCTTGTAATAGAAAGTATTGAGGTAGAATTCATTGATAATGATAAATCTACCACATATAAAAATGTGAAGTTCGCTACAGATTTAGATTAATGGCTTGGAGTCATAAAATCTAAATTGCAATCCAGGAATGTTAATAAAGTTTGGAACTTGATCATTCTACACCAAGTAGACATGCCCGGTTTACGGTTCATGAACCGCCTGTTCACGGTTCTCCAAAAACTAAAGCCGTATATGAACCGTTAACTCACGGTACGGTTTACAGTTCAACAGTTCACGGTACGGTTCACCGGTTCATTCGGTACATCGTTTTTAAAACACACACATTTTGAGCAATTTTTAAGAATTTTTTTAAAACGTTTATTTTTTTAATTATTTTTTTGATACATTATACTCCTTCTGTCCCATAACTATCTGGACAAATTTTCATTTTGGGCGTCCCATTGATAAGTTACATTCCTAAAATGGTAAAGAATATTTACTATTTATTTCACTTATTCTCTCTCATACTTTACTTTTATACTCACAACACCAATCAACCTACTATCTCCTACCTCACTTTCTCTCTCCTATTTCACTTTTCACACTCACAACAACTACTCACTACTATTCATCCCTTAATTCCCTTGCAAAACCCATTTTTTCCACATAGTTATGAGACGGAGGGAGTAATTATTTTACTTTATATAAATATTAAGGAAATTTTGAATTCATATTTTTAAAGGAATTAAGAGGTGTTAGTGGACGAAAATATTTTGAAAAAAAGGGACGGTATCCTTATAATTTTATTAATATATTAAGCTAATTTATATAGAGGGACACAACCAACCTTACCCTTTTATAATTAAGGGGGGACATTAAGGAGCCTTGCCTCAAAAAAATTTAAAATATTTTGAATTTATATGGCACGAACCGCTGGTCCAAGCCGACGGTTTTGTAAGCCAAACCGCCTATGAACCGTAAACCACCGGTTCACGGTTTACAACGGTTTTTCAACGGTTCAACACCGTCGGTTCATCCGGTCCAAACGTGAACCGTGGGTATATCTAACCCCAAGGTGTAAAAACCAAAGGATGGAATCGAGTTTTCTTTGAGAAGTATAACATGGATGGTAAGGTGCATACATATTAAGCAAGGCTAAATGTGAAAGGTTGATTCATATTATCGAATATGATAAAACCTTCTCGCTAGTAGTCATGCTTTAGGCTATTAGAATTTTTTTATTGCCATACCTTCATATTTCGACTATGAAAATATGGAAAATGGATGTCAAAATAGCGTTCCTTAACGGGAACTCACTTAAGGATATATGAGATACAACCTAAAAGTTTTGTCAATCCAGAAAATTCTACTACCTCTGTCCCTAAATGAGTGTCCAAATTTCATTTTAAGGGACACTGAAAATCTCAACTTTTTAAACAATTTGGTAACAACAATTCATATATAATCTTGTAATCTCCTTTCCAAACCTTTAGTTTTGCACGTAAAAATTCGAAAAAAAACGTTTAGGGAGAAAGTTATGTTAAAAAAAAGACACTCATTTAGGGACAAAGATTTATTGAAAATGGACACTCATTTAGGGACAGAGAGAGTAATAAAGTATGCAAGTTGCAGAAATCCATGAGATGGATTAAATCAAACTTCTTGGAGTTGAAATATTCATTTTGATGATGCATTCAAAGCGTTTGAAATTCATCAAATATGAGACTTGTGTTTTCTAGAAAATTAGTGGGAGCATAGTATTACTACTAAGTCTTATATATGTGGTTAGTATATAGTTCATTTGAAAGAGTTTCTTGATGAAAGACTTAGAAGAAGCCATTTTTATCCTTGGAATAAACATATATTGATATGGATATAGGAAGTTGATTGGTTTAAGTCAAAGTACTTATAAAAACAAAGTAATGAATGTTCAGTATGCAAGAATATTGTAGAGATAACTTGCAAATATGTCACATGACATTATTCTTGGCAAGAGTTAGTCTTATTGGAAGACTAATGAGCAAGAATACATGATTATGATTCTATATGCTTTAGGAATTGGATCTATCATGTGTGTCATATTATGTACTTAGTCTGGATGTCTCGTATACTTGGAGCATGAAAATCCCAGTGAAAGTAACTAGATAGTGGTCAAGAACATTTGTATGTACTTGAGAAGAACTAACGATGCATTCTTGATGCTTGTCGGAATGGAAGATGGTCTTGTAAATGGTTACATAGATACAAGCCTTCACATCATAGAGAATAATTAAAGATCGCAGTATGGACATATGTTTAATATAGGTTCTATTAGTTGGAATAGTTTCCATCAAATACACCGTCAATAATTCTACAAATAAAATTGAGTGCATAGTTGCATGAGATGTAACTAGAGGAGTTATTTGGATATAGATGTTTATTAGTAAAACTAGAAATAGTTTCTAGTATCACTAATCCTATGGACCTTTAGTGTGACAATAATGGTTATTGCACAAACTAAGGTGCCAAGGACTCATCAATGATCCATACACACACTCAGACATTTACATCTCTATGAGAAATCGTTGATAAGGAAGATGTCAAAATATGCAAAATGCCTTATGATAATAACAAGGATAATCTACTTACAGAAGCTCTTCCACATGATATTATGATGGTTATAACTAAGCTCAATGGGTATTAGATACACGTTGATTAGGCCTAGTGCAAGTGGAAGATTGTTGGAGATTATCCCCTAGGCCCTTGGCCTTATGTTATGTCTTGTTCTCATTTGTTAGACAGATAACAACCTTGATTATTATATGTTTTGCATGTTTATTATAATAATATCCATCCCTAGTACTTATAAAGAAGTAGTATAAGTTTAATCGATAATCATGTGATGATTATGTGTATATGATACAATTAAACTTATGTGTACTTGTTGGTGAACAAGGTACTGGACATAATCCATTATAAGAATTATGACATGGTCAAATGTCATAATTAAATATCAATATAGTTATATCATTTGATATCCTTAGACCTGAGATTATCATGGTCTTTCACATGATGAACGTTATGTTTGACATAGTTAAACGCTACCCTTAACCATGTGGTTGTAAAGGCTATGATTGACATAATCGGACTCCGGTAGGGAAGAATGATAAGTCAAGATGAGATTTGTCCCTCTTCTGAGAGATATCTTCTTAGGCCACTCGAAGAGTGAGATTGATGAAATGTGTCACCACGCTCAAATGAATTGATGTGTTTAATGTCGTTTCCACACTCTCTATCATGCAATTCTTTTAGTACATCTTCTACTAGTTCTGGTTCTAGACACCTCATGTATAGACCTGTAAAAGATTTTCTAAACAAGACATTATCAATCAAAATGAATCTATATACCCTTGCTCTGAATTATCTTGGATTCTTCACTCTTGAGGTATTGTTCCATCTTGAAGTTATTTGACTATGCTTGTGTCCACGATGTCAAGTCATCTTGATGGCTAGATGGTACTTGAGGATTGTCAATATGTCTGCAAGGTTCTGGTTGATCTATTGCTAGATATTTGATGTAGATAATGGGGATATTAGTGTTCAACATTGTTCTACATGCTGATCACAGGTTTGGAAGAGCATCTGCCTTAGTATTTTCTTCACGGGGGATTTTTTCAAAGGAAAAAATGATGAATTTCCATGCTAACATTTTGACATGATGAAGATATCTTGTCATCTTTGCATGCGTAGCTGTGTAGGAATAATTGATTAAGCAATAACAATGAATCAAAAAATACATTAATATACTCCCTCTGTCCTAGAGTATATGTCCACATTTCCTTTATAGTATGTCCCAGAGTATATGACTTCCTAAAATAACAAAAAATATTTAATATTCCTCCCACTCATTCTCTCTCCTACTTTACTTTTATACTCACAACATCACTCAACTTACTATTCCTCTCACTTGATGGATGAGTTTTATACTCATCTGTTAGGTATTTCCTAGACTTATTCATAGCGAAATCCTTCAGTCTGTTGGTATTTAATAGTTGTTTTAGTGTTTTTGTGAAAGACAGGGCTAAATGGTGAAAAGTGCAAAATATAGACCAATCATGACGGAAATTGGAATTACAGGGACTTGAGAGAAATTTTGAGAAGACAATGGACTTAAATACAATAGATGAAGATTTTAAGGGCTAACCTGTAGTCTTTGATTAAATTAGGACCAAACTGAAAGTATATGAAAGTCGGGGACTGATCTAGAATTTTTTGTAAAATTAGAGGACTAAACTGGAATTGCTCAAAACTTCAGGGACCTTATGGGAATTTTGGCCACCTTAATTGAAATCAGCTCTGACCAAAGGGAAAACAAGTTTTTAGAGGATTTTTATTTTCTTTTCCTATTTCCTAGTATAAAAGGATACTCTCATTTGAGTTTTAGGGTTACACAAGTTTAGGATTAAAGGATTATTCAAGCACGACGTTGTATTCAAGATTGAATGTTTTATTTTCTCAAACACAATTTTATCCAGGTTTATGAATTCTTATTATATTCTTGTGATAATTATTATGAGTATGAGTAACTAATTCTCTTGTGATTTGTGGATTGGTAGTAACAATACATGATCTTTATGCTATAGTTCTTAATCCATAATTCAATATCATTCTAGAATGGTAAAATATTCTTAATTATTTCTAGGGTTTCAGATTTATGTTAAGATATTTTTGGCCCTAGAATTTGTGGGTATCAATTGGGCCATTAACGTGGGTGATTGATACATTGACCATTACTTTACCTCTTAGACCCAATTGAGGACGTAACTGAAATCAAACGGGTCTAGGTTCATACATTCTTTTGATCTTCATGAATTCTTTGATTATTATATATACATAACTGGAAGTGTAATAAAAGAAGAATAGTTGAGTTGCAAATTGCACACCAAACCGTCTCAACTCATAATTTGTGAATAAACCTTAGAATGATATTGATAACTTCATTAGTAAAATAGCATAAAGTGACTGTAGTGTGAAACCCAATCCGTGAATCTCGATGTCAAATCTTGAATTCAAACACTTGCTTTTATTCTGCGATCTTTCATTGTTAGTTTAATTTTATTCCATTTTTAGTTTAATTAATCAATCAAAAACCCCGCCTTTTATTTTTCTGTTTTAGTTAGTTTACAATTTGTTAATCCATCAGGTCCTTGTGGTTCAAGCCCTACTTTGGTAAGTTACTATAACGGTGACTAGTCCACTTGCTAGGATAATTTAATTAGAGGGAGATTTTCTCCATCACCCCTCATTCTCTCTCATACTTTACTTTTCATACTCACAACACTAACATCACTTCCACCAATTCTTAATCTCCGTACAAATGAGAGGGTAGACATATACGCTGGGACGGAGGGAGTACTGGACATTTAAATTTAAAGTAGTAGTTAGGCCCATTATTAACGCTTCATACTCAGCCTCATTTGTTTGTCGCCTTAAAATAACAGGCCACGGCTTAAGGAATCAAGTCCTCCTGTGATGATTTTAGGACTATGCCCAAACCTGTCCCCCTGATATTTGAGGCCCCATCAGTGAATAGAGTCCAATATTTGGGAGAGATGTCACCTTCAAGTTGTTGTACTTCTAGTTCTACTTCAGGTTGTAAGTTGGGACTCAAGTCTGCCAATGATTGCCACTTGATGGCAGTCCTCTGCTCATAGCTTATATCATACTCCCCCCGTCCCACCCGAATTAGGATTTTTGGGTTGGGCATGGGGATTAAGGAAAAAGTGTTAGTGGAATAGGTGTTGTGAGTATGAAAAGTAAAGTAGGAGAGAGAAAGTGGGGTAGAGAGTAATGAGGGAAAAGTTGTTGTGAGTGTGAATGTGGGTCCCATTAAATAAAATACTTTCATTTTTGGGTTGTCCTAATTCGAATGGGACATCCAAAATGGAAATTTGTCCTAATTTAATTGGGGACGGAGGGAGTATATGCTAAGTTGTACATACCACTTTTCCATCTTACAAGACATCTTAGGTTTTCTCTTCACATTCCTGATAGGATAGTTAGTCTTGATAGAAATAGTATGAGTTTCAAACCAAGAATCAGTGGTAGAAAGGAGAATATCTATCATATAGATACCTGAAGTCGACGCAGCCTTGCTGCTCTTCTTCTTCTTTTGCTCTTCCAAGAAAGCCTTGCAATTACGTTTCCAATGACCAATTTCTTGACAATGGAAACAGATTGCATCCTTTTGTGAATCAGGTTTTGCCTCAGAAGCCTTGGCAACCTTTGCCTTGCTTATCTTGGGTTTGACAACTTTTGCCTTACCTTTTCCTTTGGCATTAGCCTTCTTCCCATCATGAACCAAAAGCACGGGAGAACCTTTCTCCACAATTTTCATCTCTGCAGTTTTAAGCATCCCATGCAACTCAGAGAGATTCTTATCCATTCTATGCATGTTATAATTCATCACAAACTGATTATAACTTTTAGGCAATTAATTAAGAATGAGATCCGTGGCTAACTCCAATGGGATTGGATAGCCAAGTTTCTCAAGGTGCTCTACATAACCTTTCATTTTAAGAAAGTGAGGACTCACTTGTTGTCCTTCATTCATCTTACAAGTAGTGAATGCAACAATGGTCTTGTACCTCTCTTGTCTAGCTTGCTCTTGAAACATGGTTCTCAACTCCACGCCTATCTCATAGGCTTCCAAATGTTCCAAACTTTGTTGGAGTTTTGAACACATAGCAGCAAGCATGAGACAACTTACATCTCTAGAATCATTACGATGTTTCTTGTAAATGTCTCTTTCCGCCCTAGGGGCAGTAGGCGGTGGTTCAGCAGGGAGAGGCCCATCGAGAATGTACAACTTATCTTCTTGCCTAAGAACGATTCTTATGCTACGGATCCAATCCATAAAGTTAGTACCATTCTCTTCGAGCTTATCCTTCTCAAGGATCGATCGCAACGACATTGATTGAGTGTTATTAGTCATTATCTACAAATATGCAAAATTTCCAAAATTTAATAAGTATCAATTTTTCATTAAAGAAATAAACAATGTATTTTGCCAAAAATACTCCCACTAAATTACATAACCTTCTTATACATCCAATGTATAATATAATTTAAATGGGTTAAGATCCAACTTTAATTTAATTTCAAGTCCGCTAAGGCGGATTACACAAAATCAAACTAATTAGGTAGACAACTCTTGTCAATCATATCTCATATGACTCTTAGTTTCTTTTATGAGATTCTTTAAGAAATCCAATTTCAAAAAGCATGTTAAACCTCATCTTTGCCTAGGCCCAAAACTGTTTTGACGCCCAATTAAGTCTAACCATTTTAAACTCATAGTTAATGTGTCCCGCTAGGGCGTGCCCATATTATCTATCTTGCTCATACATAAATAAATTTAATGCACCTCGCTAGGGCGAATCTACATTAAAATCACTCATGTACTAAAAAGTGTTTTAATCATGGCATGGCAATAAAAGACTTAAAACTTTCTTTGAAGGTTCATCACATATAGCATATAACACATTTATGAGCACATAATATAAACATGTTACACATCAAGTTTAGCCACTAAATTAATCTCCATTAATTTAAGCATAATATTTATGTGTCATTAGTTTCTCTATAATTATGAGGATGAGACTATTTGAACTTTGGTTATCATCTCCAAATCAAGACAAAAAGAAGTGCGACCGAAACTAAGCCATGTGGCCGAAACTAAGCAATAGATGGTCTCGATGAACGTAGGCCAATTGCATTCACAATTCCACATGGATCTCCAATCTTTGAATCAAGAACTTTGTTTCTTAATTTTAGCAATTATGAACTCTTCATAATTCTAACTTCGTTTTATCTTTGAAACTTCGATTGCGATCAAGTTTGGGAAACACAATCTCGATGAACGTAGATTAGCCATCCAAACCTTGAACCAATCTTAGACTCACAAGACTAAAACAAATAGGAAATTTAAACCCAAGATCCACACCCAAGACCCAAGCCCTACCCCGCGCCAAACCCTAGGTCCGACCGGGTCAAGGTATGGGTCCGGTCGGACCCTTCCGAAAATCAAAATTTTAAAGTTCCAAAATTTATCTCAAAATTGTTTTTCCCGATTCAATAAGGATTTGGTGTTCTTAGTGATCCAATCACCATGATCAACAAAACCTTGAATAAACAATTTATTCTTGAATCCCTAGAATATCAAAACTTTGATCCAATCAAAAATTGATAATCCAAACAATTTTAAATCCACCATAATTTTTATTGCGATTGAATAGTGCGATTAAAGTTTCTAAAACAATAAACCACATAAAATCATATAACACATAAACATCACGTAATCCAATATTCATATCATGCTAGGCACATAAACAATTTATATACACACAACATGATCTTAGTATTGAAATAATCAACATGAACGGGGCTCTGATACCACTGTTGGGTTTCGTAGTAACATGCGCAGCGGAATAAAGCATTTAAATTTTGATGAAACCCAAAGCCCATAAATCCGTTCATATGATTAAATCAAATACAACAAGATGAATAAAAGAAAAACTAACCCTTGATGGCTATTAAATCTTCCTTGGTCTTTGGTGGAGAAACTTGAAGCTTGATCAAGGAGAAAGTAAGAACACGAACTTTGAAGATGATGAGCTTCACCCTCTAGCGGTATCCACACCTTGAACGAATATCTAAGGAACTTCTTTGATCTTGGTTGCTAGACCAAAATTGTGAAACACGTTTTCACAATTATATTGACTATATGGAACTATGAATTTCTTGATCTAATCAAGAATATTATTGTCTCAATGAACTAGGAATTTTCTGATCAATGGCTGGTGAAAAGATGATTTTATAGGACCTAGTCATTAACTCTTAATGACCTAGGATTCCTAAATCCCGTCACCTTAATTAAGGCAAGTCCTTATTCTGCCAGGAATTCTGGCACGGTCGTGCCCCTTTATTTGGCACGGTCGTGCCAAATGGGTCGAACCTGCCAGACCTTCCCCGAATATTGGCACGGTCGTGCCCCTATGTTTGGCACGGTCGTGCCAAACGGACCGAGCCTTTTGCCTTGGTTTGGATTTATGGCACGGTCGTGCCGTTTAAAGGCGCACGGTCGTGCCAAAGCCAAAACCTGACATATTTCCATAATTCCCATTTAGTCCTTTATGATTCGTTCTATTTGTGTGTGACCCTCTAGGATTACACTAAGTTGGCAATGGGCTCAAACATGAACTCATAAGATATGATTAGGTTCTAGCAAACCGTCATACCTACCCAAATAGTGTAACTAGATACAAGTTCGCATTCCTTTAGAATATGTCACAACCCTTTTGTCCACGATGTCATTGAACACAAGTCATGGTCAAACAGTCAACTTGTCTTGTTCAATACTTTCTCGATTCCGAATATATTGATAATTCAAATGCTATTGATCCAATCAATCCATTTGAGTCCGGCCGAACATTTCATCAACATCATTCCTTCGAGGGGCCCAAGCTTGACATCTCTCCGTGGAGGGACAAATCCATTTAGCTTATTATTCTTCCGAGCGTGAATCCGATTATGCCAATCATACCCTTTATAACTACCCGGTTAAAGGTAGCGTTTGAATATGTCAAACATAATGTTCATCAAGTGGAAGACTATAACAACTTCATGTCTAAGGATTCAAATGACATAACTAATACGAGATATATGTTCGACATAGACCATGACATAAATCTCATACAGCGGGTCATGTCCAGTATCTTGTTCCAAACAAGTACCCATAAATCTAACATGATCATCCCATGATCATTTAGCCTTTATACTAGTGCTTAACAAGTACTAGGGACGGAGATTATCATAAGTAAACATGAACAACAATAATAATCAAAACATCTCTTTTATTGATATGAAATAAATGATAACAATTACAACGTTTATTAAACGTGCCTAGGGCACCACTACCAACAATCTCCCACTTGCCCTAGGCCCAATCTCCCATGTATCTAATACCCATGGACCTAACATGACCATCATGTTTAGCTTGTGGAAGTCCCTTTGTTAGCGGGTCCGCAACATTATCATCAGTAGGTACTCTGCATATATTTACGTCTCCCCTATCAACGATCTCTCGAATGATATGAAAACGCCTAAGTATGTGTTTGGATTTCTGATGTGCTCTTGGTTCCTTTGCTTGAGCAATAGCACCATTATTATCGCAATAAAGGTCTATTGGATTAGAAATACTAGGAACCACTTCAAGTTCAGTTATGAACTTCTTAATCCAAACAGCTTCCTTTGCAGCATCCGATGCAGCAATATACTCAGCTTCTGTTGTAGAATCAGTGGTTGTACTTTGCTTGGAACTCTTCTAGCTTACAGCTCCACCATTTAACATAAACACAAAACCCGATTGCGATCGACTATCATCTCTGTCGGTTTGGAAGCTTGCATCCGTGTAAGCATTTACAACGAGATCATCTTCCATTCCTCCATAGATCAAAAACGACTCTTTAGTCCTTCTTAAGTACTTAAGAATCGCTTTTACAGCCACCCAGTGATTTTCACCAGGGTCGGATTGGTATCTGCTTGTCATGCTTAAAGCATAAGATACATCCGGCCTAGTACATATCATGGCATACATGATGGACCCAATTGCTGAAGCATATGGAACATCTTTCATTTTCTCACGCTCATCATTTGTCTTAGGACATTGAGTCTTGCTTAGAGAAACTCCATGTAACACTGGCAAGGTTCCTCTCTTAGAGTTTTCCATACGGAATCTTCTAATGACCTTGTCAATGTATGTACTTTGGCTTGAACCAAGTAGCCTTCTTGATCTATCTCTATAGATCTTGATGCCAAGCACATATGCGGCTTCACCCATATCTTTCATTGCGAAGCACTTTCTTAACCAAGTCTTTACAGACTGAAGTGTAGGAATGTCGTTTCCAATGAGCAATATGTCATCCACATATAAGATAAGGAATAGCACTATGCTCCCACTAATCTTCTTGTATACACAAGGTTCATCTTCGCTCTTGATGAAACCAAACTCTTTGACCGATTCATCAAAACGGAGATTCCAACTCCTAGAAGCTTGCTTCAATCCATAGATGGATCTCTGCAATTTGCATACCTTAGAATTTTGCTCAAAACCTTCTGGTTGTGTCATATACACATCCTCTTCTAATTTTCCATTTAGGAAAGCGGTTTTGACATCCATTTGCCATATTTCATAGTCATGATATGCGGCAATGGCAAGCAGAATTCTTATAGACTTGATCATTGCTACGGGTGAAAAGGTCTCATCATAGTCAATACCATGAACTTGCCTATAACCCTTCGCTACAAGCCTAGCTTTGTAAGTATGCACCTTCCCATCCATGTCAGTCTTCTTCTTGAAGACCCATTTGCATCCTATGGTTTTTACACCTTCGGGCGCATCAATCAAATTCCAAACTTGATTATCTTGCATGGATTGTAATTCGGATTCCATGGCTCCAAGCCACTTGTCCGAATCAGGAGAAGACATCGCCTCTTGGTAGGTTCTAGGTTCATCATTCTCAATGATTTCCACCTCATTACTATCCGTTACGAGAAATCCATATCTCTCGGGTTCGGATCGTACCCTACTAGATCTGCGAGTTACTTGTGTATCTTGAACAGGTTCCACAACTCCTTGTGGTTCTTGTTCCCGTTGCACTATTGGTTCAATGTTATTTTCTGGGTCTCGAATTTCTTCAAGATTTATTTTACTCCCACTGATTTCTTTGGAGAGAAACTGTTCCTCTAGAAAGACACCAGTTCGGGCAACAAACACTTTGTTGTCCTCTCGGTTGTAAAAGTAATATCCTTTAGTTTCCTTAGGATATCCCACAAAAATACATTTATCAGATTTGTGTGCTAGTTTGTCAGAGATAAGTCTCTTGACATAAACTTCACAACCCCAAATCCTCATGAAAGACAAACTAGGTTTCTTTCCACTCCACATCTCATATGGAGTCTTTGAAACCGATTTAGTTGGAACTTGATTTAGTGTGAAAGCAGCGGTTTCTAGAGCATAACCCCAAAAGGATATTGGAAGATCAACTTGACTCATCATTGATCGAACCATGTCTAACAAAGTCCGATTTCTCCTCTCAGACACACCATTCCATTATGGTGTTCCGGGCGGAGTCAATTGTGAAACTATTCCACAATTCTTTAGATGATCATTAAATTCTTGGCTCAAGTATTCACCACCTCGATCTGATCGAAGTGCCTTTATACTTTTGCCAAGTTGTTTTTCTACTTCATTTTGAAATATTCTAAATATCTCGAATGCTTCACTTTTATGTTTCATTAGGTAAACATACCCAAATCTACTATAATCATCAGTGAAGGTTATGAAGTATTGAAATCCTTCCCTAGCATTGCTACTTAATGGTCCGCATACATCGGAATGTATCAACCCCAATAAGTCACTTGCCCTTTCACCTAGCTTGGTAAAAGGTGTCTTAGTCATTTTTCTAAGAAGACACGACTCACAAGTATCATATGACCCAAGGTCACATGAACCCAAGAGACCGTCCCCATGGAGTTTTGAGATACGCTTCTCATTAATATGACCAAGACGGCAATGCCACAAATAAGTATGATTTACATCATTAGGCTTAGATTTCTTATTTACATGATAGACATTATTTTCATTCTTGACATCCAAGATATAAAGGCCATTAAATGAATTAGCAATACCATAAAGCACATCATTTAAATAAATAGAAAATTTCTTATTCTCAATAAGAAACTTAAAACCTTCATTATCCAAACAAGAAATTGAAATAATATTTCTGCTTAAATCCGGAACATAATAACAATTGTTCAAAACAAGAATTAATCCGGAAGGTAAAGTGACTTCATAAGTCCCTACGGCTAATGCAGCAACTCTTGCTCCATTCCCCACGCGTAGATCTACTTCACCTTCTTTAAGCAGTCTCCTATTCTTTAGTCCCTGCACATTTAGACAAATGTTAGAACCACATCCGGTATCCAATACCCAAGAATCAGTGGTAGAAAGGAGAATATCTATCATATAGATACCTGAAGTCAACGCAGCCTTGCTGCTCTTCTTCTTCTTTTGCTCTTCCAAGAAAGCCTTGCAATTATGTTTCCAATGACCAATTTCTTGACAATGGAAACAGATTGCATCCTTTTGTGAATCAGGTTTTGCCTCAGAATCCTTGGCAACCTTTGCCTTGCTTATCTTGGGTTTGACAACTTTTGCCTTACCTTTTCCTTTGGCATTAGCCTTCTTCCCATCATGAACCAAAAGCACGGGAGAACCTTTCTCCACAATTTTCATCTCTGCAGTTTTAAGCATCCCATGCAACTCAGAGAGATTCTTATCCATTCTATGCATGTTATAATTCATCACAAACTGATTATAACTTTTAGGCAATGAATTAAGAATGAGATCCGTGGCTAACTCCAATGGGATTGGATAGCCAAGTTTCTCAAGGTGCTTTACATAACCTTTCATTTTAAGAAAGTGAGGACTCACTTGTTGTCCTTCATTCATCTTACAAGTAGTGAATGCAACAATGGTCTTGTACCTCTCTTGTCTAGCTTGCTCTTGAAACATGGTTCTCAACTCCACGCCTATCTCATAGGCTTCCAAATGTTCCAAACTTTGTTGGAGTTTTGAACACATAGCAGCAAGCATGAGACAACTTACATCTCTAGAATCATTACGATGTTTCTTGTAATTGTCTCTTTCTGCCCTAGGGGCAGTAGGCGGTGGTTCAGCAGGGAGAGGCCCATCGAGAATGTACAACTTATCTTCTTGCCTAAGAACGATTCTTATGCTACGGATCCAATTCATAAAGTTAGTACCATTCTCTTCGAGCTTATCCTTCTCAAGGATCGATCGCAACGACATTGATTGAGTGTTATTAGTCATTATCTACAAATATGCAAAATTTCCAAAATTTAATAAGTATCAATTTTTCATTAAAGAAATAAACAATGTATTTTGCCAAAAATACTCCCACTAAATTACATAACCTTCTTATACATCCAATGTATAATATAATTTAAATGGGTTAAGATCCAACTTTAATTTAATTTCAAGTCCGCTAAGGCGGATTACACAAAATCAAACTAATTAGGTAGACAACTCTTGTCAATCATATCTCATATGACTCTTAGTTTCTTTTATGAGATTCTTTAAGAAATCCAATTTCAAAAAGCATGTTAAACCTCATCTTTGCCTAGGCCCAAAACTGTTTTGACGCCCAATTAAGTCTAACCATTTTAAACGCATAGTTAATGTGTTCCGCTAGGGCGTGCCCACATTATCTATCTTGCTCATACATAAATAAATTTAATGCACCTCGCTAGGGCGAATCTACATTAAAATCACTCATGTACTAACAAGTGTTTTAATCATGGCATGGCAATAAAAGACTTAAAACTTTCTTTGAAGGTTCATCACATATAGCATATAACACATTTATGAGCACATAATATAAACATGTTACACATCAAGTTTAGCCACTAAATTAATCTCCATTAATTTAAGCATAATATTTATGTGTCATTAGTTTCTCTATAATTATGAGGATGAGACTATTTGAACTTTGGTTATCATCTCCAAATCAAGACAACAAGAAGTGCGACCGAAACTAAGCCATATGGCATCCACAATTCCGCACTAATTCAAGAAACCAAGAAAGTAGTCCATGTGGCCGAAACTAAGCAATAGATGGTCTCGATGAACGTAGGCCAATTGCATTCACAATTCCACATGGATCTCCAATCTTTGAATCAAGAACTTTGTTTCTTAATTTTAGCAATTATGAACTCTTCATAATTCTAACTTCGTTTTATCTTTGAAACTTCGATTGCGATCAAGTTTGGGAAACACAATCTCGATGAACGTAGATTAGCCATCCAAACCTTGAACCAATCTTAGACTCACAAGACTAAAACAAATAGGAAATTTAAACCCAAGATCCACACCCAAGACCCAAGCCCTACCCCGCGCCAAACCCTAGGTCCGACCGGGTCAAGGTATGGGTCCGGTCGGACCCTTCCGAAAATCAAAATTTTAAAGTTCCAAAATTTATCTCAAAATTGTTTTTCCCGATTCAATAAGGATTTGGTGTTCTTAGTGATCCAATCACCATGATCAACAAAACCTTGAATAAACAATTTATTCTTGAATCCCTAGAATATCAAAACTTTGATCCAATCAAAAATTGATAATCCAAACAATTTTAAATCCACCATAATTTTTATTGCGATTGAATAGTGCGATTAAAGTTTCTAAAACAATAAACCACATAAAATCATATAACACATAAACATCACGTAATCCAATATTCATATCATGCTAGGCACATAAACAATTTATATACACACAACATGATCTTAGTATTGAAATAATCAACATGAACGGGGCTCTGATACCACTGTTGGGTTTCGTAGTAACATGCGCAGCGGAATAAAGCATTTAAATTTTGATGAAACCCAAAGCCCATAAATCCGTTCATATGATTAAATCAAATACAACAAGATGAATAAAAGAAAAACTAACCCTTGATGGCTATTAAATCTTCCTTGGTCTTTGGTGGAGAAACTTGAAGCTTGATCAAGGAGAAAGTAAGAACACGAACTTTGAAGATGATGAGCTTCACCCTCTAGCGGTATCCACACCTTGAACGAATATCTAAGGAACTTCTTTGATCTTGGTTGCTAGACCAAAATTGTGAAACACGTTTTCACAATTATATTGACTATATGGAACTATGAATTTCTTGATCTAATCAAGAATATTATTGTCTCAATGAACTAGGAATTTTCTGATCAATGGCTGGTGAAAAGATGATTTTATAGGACCTAGTCATTAACTCTTAATGACCTAGGATTCCTAAATCCCGTCACCTTAATTAAGGCAAGTCCTTATTCTGCCAGGAATTCTGGCACGGTCGTGCCCCTTTATTTGGCACGGTCGTGCCAAATGGGTCGAACCTGCCAGACCTTCCCCGAATATTGGCACGGTCGTGCCCCTATGTTTGGCACGGTCGTGCCAAACGGACCGAGCCTTTTGCCTTGGTTTGGATTTATGGCACGGTCGTGCCGTTTAAAGGCGCACGGTCGTGCCAAAGCCAAAACCTGACATATTTCCATAATTCCCATTTAGTCCTTTATGATTCGTTCTATTTGTGTGTGACCCTCTAGGATTACACTAAGTTGGCAATGGGCTCAAACATGAACTCATAAGATATGATTAGGTTCTAGCAAACCGTCATACCTACCCAAATAGTGTAACTAGATACAAGTTCGCATTCCTTTAGAATATGTCACAACCCTTTTGTCCACGATGTCATTGAACACAAGTCATGGTCAAACAGTCAACTTGTCTTGTTCAATACTTTCTCGATTCCGAATATATTGATAATTCAAATGCTATTGATCCAATCAATCCATTTGAGTCCGGCCGAACATTTCATCAACATCATTCCTTCGAGGGGCCCAAGCTTGACATCTCTCCGTGGAGGGACAAATCCATTTAGCTTATTATTCTTCCGAGCGTGAATCCGATTATGCCAATCATACCCTTTATAACTACCCGGTTAAAGGTAGCGTTTGAATATGTCAAACATAATGTTCATCAAGTGGAAGACTATAACAACTTCATGTCTAAGGATTCAAATGACATAACTAATACGAGATATATGTTCGACATAGACCATGACATAAATCTCATACAGCGGGTCATGTCCAGTATCTTGTTCCAAACAAGTACCCATAAATCTAACATGATCATCCCATGATCATTTAGCCTTTATACTAGTGCTTAACAAGTACTAGGGACGGAGATTATCATAAGTAAACATGAACAACAATAATAATCAAAACATCTCTTTTATTGATATGAAATAAATGATAACAATTACAACGTTTATTAAACGTGCCTAGGGCACCACTACCAACAAATAGTGGTTCACCTTGTTCTGGCTTTAATAGTAGTGGTGGACATGAGAGGTATTCCTATAGTTAGATGAAAGCTTCTTCATGTTCCTCTGTCCATTGAAACATCCTGTTCTTCCTCAAGACGTCAAAAAATAACCTGCATCTGTCGAAAGACTTGGAAATTAACATGTTTAATGCTGCAACACATCCTGTCAGCCTTTGCACGTCTTGGATCTTCTATTGGGGACTCCAAGTTGATGATAGCTTTAATTTGTTTAGGACTTGCTTCTATGCCTCTCTTAGTCAGCATGTAACCAAGAAATTTTCCTGCCCTCACTACGAAGTTGCATTTTGAAGGATTTAGCTTCATGTTAAAGATTTCCAAGATGCCAAAGGCTTCTGATAGATGTTAAACATGATTTTCCAAACTTCTTGACTTCACCGCCATGTCGTCTATATATACCTCCAGACTTTTTCCAAGATGATCCTTAAACATCCTGTTAACTAGTCTTTGATAAGTTGCTCCTGCATTCTTCAAGCCAAATGACATTGCAATAAAGTAATATATCCATTCCGGTGTCATGAAATTGGTCTTCTTGATTTGACGGCTCCATTTAAATCTATTGAAAACCAGAAGATGCATCCATGAAAGTCAGGATGTCATGACCTACTGTCGTGTCAACCAGAGAGTCAATGTGAGGTAGAGGGAATGGACCCTTTGAACATGCCTTGTTTAAGTCCGTAAAGTCCACACATACAAGCCATTTTCCATTCTTCTTCTAAAAAACTACCACATTGGCCAACCATCTTCGATAATCCACCTCACGTATCATCTTGGACTTCAATAATCTCTCTATCTCTTGATGATATGATTTTGTTTTTGAGCAAAATTCCATCTCTTTTAGTGGATTAGCATGAAATTGGGGTCTATGTTCAACTTGTGGGTAATTATGTCTTTGCTAATACTTTTCATGTCTTTATGTCTCCAGGCAAAACATGTTTCCCTACTCCTCAAAAATTCAATCAGCATTTCGTTTAAATCTGGAGGAACATCAGAACCAATGAGAACTTTGGCCTCAGGATTGGAGGCATTAATAAGTATTTCTTCGACTTCGTATTATGCGGCCTCTAAGACGCCCCTAGCCTTTTTCTTTAATTGTTATACTTACCGCTGTGTAGTTGATGCCTTTATAGATGTCTTGTAGCATTCATTTATTGTCTGGTGATATCCCTTTAGCCTAATTATTCCCCATGGTGTCGGCATATTGATACACTGGTGATAAGTAGAAGGTATTGCCTTTATATTGTGTATCCAGGGTCTTCTAAAGATGACATTGTAGGAAGACCGGCAGTCAATGACACAGAAACATTCCAGTGAGTTTAAACCTTCTACATAGACTAGTAGCTTGATCTCCCCAATGGTTTGATTAGTTTCACCACTGAATCTAACCAAGACGGAAGAGTTTTTAACTACTTCAGACTCAGGGAATCCCATTCTTTCAAGGTGTCAAGCATAATCAGGTTGACAAAGCTTCCATTGTCAATTAATATTCGCCTAATCAAACTATTGGCTATCTATAAGGTCACTACTAGATCATTATAATAGGGATCCATGATGTCATCCTTGTCATCATCATCAAATATTATCTACTGGTCGTCCGTCTTTTCAAGGCGTCTGACACGCACATCAAGTTTGTTTCTTTTGACTCCTTGGCATGACGCTTTGCTGCTGAATAAGTGGTACCGGATATGTCTGAACCTCCACCGATGACATTGATCACCTTGGTGGCAGCTGGTAGAGATAAAGGATTTTCAAGTGGTGATTCCTTGTTGTCAGCACGTCCTCTTCTCTTGCCCAGTAATTCTTTAAGATATCCTTTAGAAAGTAGATGGCTAATCTCCTTTCTCAAAGCAATACAATTCCCAGTTGAATGGCCAAAGTCTCTATGGTATGCACACCATTTAGACTTGGCCTTCCATATTGAAGGTTTGTTAGTATTATTTGACCATCTTGCTTAGGGGTGGAAATTTGTCCGAACCCGATCCGTTCCGAAGGCGTTCCGATCCGAAAATTTAGGGTTCAATTTGCAATTTTATGATCCGTTCGGATTTTGGGTCGGATTCGGTCAGTGCCTCCGATCTGATCCGACCCGATCCGAAATACTTGTATACATGAACTTTTTCTAACTACCCCTCATACTTTTAACATTTATACTACACCCCTACCTATATATACTAATATTAGGGTTGAGCAAGTAAAAAAAAAAAAAAAAAACGCCGCTTCACTCAACTCAAGTCGTTCTCTTTCTCTCCGCTTTTCTCACCATTCAATTGACCAGCATCGTCTCCATATCCGGTGCCATCGCCTTCGCCAGCAGGACCTTCTTCTCCATGAGGAATATCTCCAATCCAGATTCTTTACCGCAGCTCTGCACCCTACCAGTGCTCTTGTCGTTGGCGTGTATTCCCAACCTCGCTCTTCACCCTACAATTCTACCAGCGGTGGACCGAATCTAGGTAAAGGAAGAGGAAATCGGGGTGGTGGAAGCCGTGGTTGTAATCGCCAAAGTTCCCGAGGTTGTGCCAATGGAACTCGAGCGAATGGGCGTGGTCTCCTCCCTACCCCAAATTCGTCCCCTATTCAGTTTGGTTATTCGGGTAGAATCCTTAATCAAGGTAAAAGACTTTAACTCTAATTCTCGGCTTTCCTTAATTTAAAATTTAGGGCTTCAATTCAATTTCAATTTCAAATTATAAATTCAATTTTTTGTCGATTTTTTTTCTTTGAAATTCCTAACGTTTGGTCGATATTTTGAAAGTGAGTATTATTTTTGTGGACACTTGCGTTAAGGTTTACATCACTTTGAGATTTGGTTGTCTTTGCTTCTGGAAAAATAGCTATGCTGGTTCATAGTGAAGGTTTTTTTTTTCTCACATTGATTGGTTCGATCGGAGTTCGGATTGTGGATGTTTGGATCGGATCGGGTTCGGTTAGGGGTTTCTGAGATTCAGATCGGGCCTGATCCGACTCGAACCCGATCCGTTGCCATCCCTAATATTGCTTTTCCACAAAGTTTTCCATAGCATGTACCAGACCTGCATTGTTGACAGAAAAGCAATAGTTATCTATCTTTGGATATTTAGATTCATCTTCATTATCAGTACCATCAAAAAAATTAATTTTAAGATGATCAGGTTTAGAGTAAGGTTTTCCCTATTTGATTTATGATGAGATAATTATGCTTCCTTTCAGGATGTTCATAGGAAGATGTCTTCTTCGATGCTTTTTCCTACATAGGTTCATATTCTTCAAGTCCGATAAACTATACTGCTCTTGTCCTGACATCTTCCAGTCTTTTACGTGGATTCATGACCAGTTCTTTGTAATATGGAGAATTTTTCTTCAGGCCCATCCTGAATGCCTCAAGAACGAGAGCTTCTTCTGCTTCATTTGACAGTTAATGAACCCTAGGGGCTACACTCAAGAAAGATGTCTCAAAAGGTAATGTCGAGAAGCCTTTTTGTCATATGTGCTCATGCCTGTTCCCCCAATTAAGGATAGGCCTTTCTAGTTCTACTTGCAATAAATGGAGGCACACTTCACTCGAGTTTGAAACTCTCCCTCGGCAAGGAGAAATTCACGCCACCTCCCAACAATGGCCCTAGCAAAGTCATATGCAACATTGGAAGCATCCTCAATTATTTTGGCACCAAATGTCTCAAGGGGCTTCGCAATCTACAATCTTTTGAGATACTGCATTACAGTAATCCGAGCAAAGGGCAATGTTGGGGCTTCACAATTGACAATCTTTTTGGGGAATGATACCCGGGCAATTCAATGTGGGGAATAATCTTCATGAAACCAAGCAAGCTTCAAAGGGTTTCTCAGCAATTCACGTCAAAGGGATTTTGGTTTGAACGAAGGGCTCTGATGTTATGAATGAATTTGATGATTCTTGTTAGGACTTACAACGAGATTACGAAGGAAGTTTTAGAGAAAAGGAAAAAAGATTCAATATGCTAAACTCTATCAAAACAGGGTTATAGCGGGAAATGCCTTGGCCAATCCCAATGTTTCTGCAATTCAGCACCCCCTTCTCCAAGATCAAAAGCAAAAAGTGCGGCTTTTGAGCTTCAAGCACTAGTTGCATTCGAAGATCCGTATTTAGTTCAACTCAAGAAAACTCAAGAAAGCATACCCATTTGGGGACCTTATCACACCAAGACCTTATCATCCACGACCTCGACAACACCACAAGACATTACTGCATTTGGGTACCGACCACAACGAGGTTATTCATCTCCCCAGTAAGAGTAAGAAGGAGATATCTACCCGACGGTACATCCGCTCTCAATGCCGATCCGATTCCAAGATAATTTGGGGCTTTACATCGAAAGGTGTCACATTCCACCGTCTTGAAGCTCGCAAACAACAAGTACATGACATTTGGGGCTTAGCAATCTCTCGAAGCTTGGCATCAATAATCTTCTCTTGGGGCTTGCTCACGTCAACAACAAAAGGTGACTTATTTGAATGGGCCAAGAGCTGATTTATCTTGGGGCTATGAAAGTCACTCAAAGTTTGTCATCAAAGGCGTTCTAGGGGCTTTACAATCAACAGCCCCTTGGTATCTCGACATCAAAATTCTATTGGAGCCCCACAATCGGCAAATCTCTTGGAGCTAGACATCAATCTTCGTTGGGCACAACGGCGACAACGACAGAATTCAACAAGGCAATCCGGACTTCGATCGAACATGACTTGATCTTGGGTTGGCTTAACAAACACACAATGCTTAAAATGGTTCATCCACGAACTAAAAAAAAAAAAAAAACTTCTTCTCACATGTGTGCATATTCTTTTCCTTCTAAACAAAAAAAAAACGACAAAAAGATTTTGTTTTCTTTTTTCTTTTTCTTTTTCTTTTTCTTTTTCTTTTTCTTACTTGGTGAAAACTATGTGCTTTATTTTGCTCTTAGCTTCTTCCCCAGCGTTCTCCATCATCCTTGAACTACGGTGGTCTGATTCTCTTCAAGGGATACGTAGGCAGCCTTTTGGCCCGACCAACCCATCATCCAGAATGTCATCTCACCGACACTCCATCAAAGTATAAGCGACTCATCTTCATCAAAAGTGTCGACATCCTTAATCAAAGTCACGGCATCAAAATCCATCCCGAATCAAGCAGCCATGGTATGTGAAGGTATGAACATCATCCATCAAAGCTCCTTTCAAATCACATCGCACACAAAAGGCAATTTCTCCATCTTTGCAAAATCTCTCTCTCAAGCAATCTCTGCTTTTCAAATCACATTTCACACCACAAGCACAATTTCACACTTCACACATCTCACACAAGCACATATATCTGCAAAGCACACGCATAACAGGTACAAGCACACAGCTCCATGGTGAACCACTAAAATACCACCTCATCAGCAAAGTCTACTCAACGAACTCGCGTCATCGGCAGACGGATCATCGGATCTCGCCAGGTCAGGTCTTCTCTAGACTTTAAATGCGGCAGACGGATCCTCGGATCTCCCCAGGTCTTCTCTAGACTTTAAATGCGGCAGACGGATCCTCGGATCTCGCCAGGTCTTCTCTAGACTTTAAATGCGGCAGACGGATCCTCGGATCTCGCCAGGTCTTCTCTAGACTTTAAATGCGGCAGACGGATTCTCGGATCCTGCCAGTCCTCTATCAGCAAAAGTCGCTCACACAGGGAGCGCATTTCTATCCCTTGCAATTTCAATAATTCCTGCTTTTTATCGAGTCTTTATTTTCTTTTGTCGATGTACTCGGCGGTTGTCTTTCTTTCATCGACGCGTTTTGCTTTCCAATCCACGTCCCCGAGGGGCTCTGTAGACACCCCGCCTTGGACCTCTCACCCCGATTGCATGCATAGTATTTTTATTTAACTTATTTATGTTAATTTATGTTATTTCGGTTAAGTTCCTAACTGATTCCGTTAGTTTTGGACAAAACTGCATAACAGAGTTAACTTTAGAGTCATTTCTGTCATTCTGTCATTTATCACCCGCGGGCACCTCCGGCACTGCTTGTGGGCTAAAGCCGGACTCGCACGCTTCCCATTATGGCAGTTACGGATTGCAGCATTTTCCCTCCATTTTCTTGATCACAAAAACCTCTATTCAATGTTTTTGGCAAAGTCGAGAAATTATCCGTTCCCCCCCTTATTTCATAACTTCCAATCCCACACTTCTAGCCATTTATTTAAAACAAAATATTTTTTATTTATTATTTGATTTTCTCTTTATTATTTATTTTTCTTTATTTTCTTATTGGTTAAAAAAGCTTTTTTTCCTCTTTTCTTCACCTATTTAAACCTCTTCTTTTTACCTTAGAAATGGACTTTTGGGACTTCAACTTTCTCTACACTTTTATTATACACAAATTCTCCCAACAAGAGTTTTAGCAACAAGACTCTACACAAATTTCTACACAACAATTTCTCTACAACAACTCCATCTCCAAGTTAAAGTTTGAAGTTCTTCTTTTTCTAAAGGATCTTTACCCTTCTTCTTCTATTTTATTTGTCTTAGTAATGTATGCAATCCCCATCAATTGGAACATGACTAAATGACCACTTTACTACATTAAAGTTGGTTAAGGTTATTTCCCTACATTTCAATCTTTACTTCAATATACTATTCTTCCCATAATGTAATCTTTAGCATAAATTAATATATAAAATAATTCTCTTTTATTTCCCTTTGCAATTCCCCTGTTCTTTACATTATAATTGTTAGCACTTTTCTCATATTAAAATAAGGATATTTAGCATTAGAACACCAATTGTAGCAAGACCCGCGTAAGCGGGGCGGAGTGAGTGTTTAAGTACTCCCCACTCCGTCACCTAACCCCCGAACCCTTCTCTTCCCGAATATCTGATTTTGTATATAAATTTAGGCTATTTCTTAGGTTTTTCTTATGTTCCTTTAATAATATAGGTGGCGACTCTACAAATTAAAATCTATTACACATCCTAGGATAATTCATCGCTCTAGCCAAGCAGTGGGCTCTCCCGGGGTATCTACACTATAAAATAGTCATTTATCAACTTTATGAGGACAAGATTGTTCAAAACACTATTCATCATTTGCCAATTAAGGAATAAGTAACTAAGAACCTTAAACTGAGACATACGGAAAATAATAGTAAAAACCTTAAACTGGAACGGATGAAGTATTTCGAATGAGACGGAAAGAGTACTGCTAATAAATATTTATCTATTTTTCAAAAGAAAATGTGAAGATAAAATTTATTTAATCAAGTAGTTATTTTAATAACCCCTAAACTGTTATAAACGTAATAAATTTGAACATCTTCAATAAGCTTCCCGTACATAATCACAAACTATTTGAAGTAAGGAATGAAACGAATAGTGGCCGAACCGGACCACACTTTTCGCTATCATTAAAAACACCTGGCGTGTAAGTTTAGTAGGGGGCAATTTGGCACATTTTAAACCTACCAAATGGCTACGTTAAGATAGCCCGTGACCAAGTGACTTGATTGAATATAAAGTTGCACCCATTTATGATTTAACCAGTACTGTACTATAACTTCAATTTTTTGCAGTACTTTTTGATTGAGTTTGGTTCCATTTCAGATCCTTGAAAACAACTAAACCAAAATCTAATCAAACTTATAAGGACCCACTTGGTTCTACCAAAACTGTCACGTCTACAACGTTCCAACTCGTGTGTCAGTGTGCCCCTCCCATTTTATTTAGGGCGAATTATATTTTATGCCCCAAAGTTTGGGGATTGTTCCTATAATGGGCTCTAAAATATCTCCGTTAGCATTTTGGGCCCCAAAGTTGTCATTTTTTGTCGAGTTAGGGTTTTTAACCAATTTTGTTACAAAAACCCGTTAAATAGGCACGTGCTACGCACATGCCACCTAACGGATGATAGTTTGAAATTGATTTAACTTATAGGGGGTTTAGTGCACATTCTTAAATTTAGTGGACTTAAATATTAAAAAATATTTTCCAAATAATTAACGAATATGGGCTTAAATATTACTCCCTCTGTCCCTAAATGAGTGTCCATTTTTAAGAAATCTTTGTCCCAAAATGAGTGTTTTTTTTTAACATAACTTTGTCCCTAAATGTTTTTTTTCGAATTTTTTTCACCGGTTTTTTATACGTGCAAAACTAAATGTTTGGAAATGAGATTACAAGATTATATATAAATCTTTGATAGCAAATTGTACATAAAGTTGAGATTTTCAGTGTCCCTTAAAATAAAATTTGGACACTCATTTAGGAACAGAGGTAGTAATAATTATTTTTTAAATGTAAATTTTAGATTAGGGGAGTTAAACAAAAAAGAAAAACTCATGAATTTGTACCTCTCTCTAATATGATCCAAATATTTCTTCTCTATTTCATCTCCTCCATCTTTCCAATTCATCGAGTACTGCATTTTGAATAAATTACCGGCACGGTGAGGGAACGCAGCCTCCGACGCCGGAATCTCCTTCATTTTCCCGCCGTACATATTGAAAACAAATCCAACTTTCCCTAATTCAATCATTTTCTTCCAAATCGCTTCCAACCCATCTACCAGAATCGGAGTCTGTATATAATCCGACTTCCGTTTACCCAAACCCACCGCGTCAGAGTGCCGATTCAACAAAATCTCCGGCGATGTTGAATTATCAAAATTAGCCCAGTAAAGAGTAGATTGAATCCAACTCATTTCTATACAATCTTCCCGTTTTAGCCCTAATTCGGGAAATAATTTGTAACAAGAAGGAAAACCCCAAGAAATTCAACAATGGGGCTTTCAATCTGTAACAAAACACCAAAATAATTCACAATCCCAGATCTGGGATTTTCGGATTTACCGGCGACGAAGTTGGAGACGAAGTCGGTGAAGACATGAGTAGATCGGGCTAGGGTTTCGCAGATCTGAACTTGGACAGGAATTAAAGGTCGCGGGTGTAGGGGAAGATGGTCGCCGGCTGCAAGATCGGCCACGGGACCACGGAGTTTGGTCGGAGGTGATGGAAGCGGAGGAAGGTTGTCGGAGGGAGAGTAAAGGAGTCGCCGGAGAAGGGAGGGGTCGCCGGAGAGGGGAGGGGAGGGGTCGGGGGTGAGGAACTAGAGAGAAATAGAGAGGAAAACAAACCGTCTGTGGGAGGGTGTAGAATGAGGGGAGTTTGGAAATTTTTTTTTAATATTTAAGCCCATTAAATTTAAGAATGTGCAGTAAACCCCCTATAAGTTAAATCAATTTCAAACTATCCTCCGTTAGGTGGCATGTGTGTGGCACGTGATCATTTAACGGGTTTTTCTAACAAAACGGGTTAAAAGACCTAAAATGCTAACAGAATGACAACTTTAGGGCTCAAAATGCTAACGAAGATACTTTAGAGCCCATCATAGGAACAGCCCCCAAACTTTGGGGCCTAAAATGTAATTCGCCCTTTTATTTATGAATATGAGATAGAGATATTTTTCAAGTCACTTGTTTTGTTCCTCTTGGGATTCTACACCCACCTTCATACTTCCGTGTAGGATAAGGCAAAAACTCTAGTTTTTTTTTTTAGTCTCATTTTAAACATTAAAGTTAATGTGAAAATTATTAAGTCAATTAGGAGTGGCCCAGTGGTAAAGGCAAGCATCACCATCGGTGAGCGCTAGGGTTCGATCCCTCTTCTCGCCTCCTTATTGTAGGGGGTGTTTGTAATGCCCCATCCCATATCGAAAATATATGGGCTTTAATTGTGATATATAAGCATCCACTATACTACCATTGAGCATCAATAACATCCATGGACTTTTGGATGGGCCTGTGGTAAGCCATGTGGACCCAGTTATTTGTGTTCAGTGGACCAGTTTGTGGTGCTTATGTAGCGGGTCGGTCTTGCGGGCTCGGGTCGTTACACTTATGGCATGGACATTGTCAAAAAAAAAAACTCAATTACACGTTAACATGAAATTACAAAAAAAAAAAAAAAAAAAAAAACAAACTCTTATAATGATATTCTAAAACTTGTTATCAATTTACCATTAATTATAGACTCAATAATATTTTTTTGTTTTTTATGAAAATAATCAATTTTTTTACAAACTCTTGGTCAAAATGCGATAAAGTAGACCATTTTAGCTTTGACTTTGAAGTATCAAATGGGACAGGCGGAGTATATATTTTGTCACTGAATTTTTTATCAAATTTTAATGTGATCACTAAATTTTTTATTTTTTACAAAAGATATCATAAAATTTTTCCACCCTTTTAAATGTGATAACTCTGTCAATAATTTGGTTAAGAACTTAATGATTTTAGTCATGTGGCTAACTTCAATATATTTTGTACTCCTTATGTCCTGATTTAAGGTTCTTACTTTCCGTTTGAGTTGGTCTCAATTTAACGTTCTTACTTTACTTTATTACCTAAAATGGAAAGTGGGGACCCACTTGTCATTCTCACAACAAAAACTCTCTAACCACTTTCTATATCTTACTTTAATTTTCACACTCACAATATTTACTTTTTCTTTCTCCGTGCAAAGTCAAAGTGAGAACCTTATAGTGGGACGAAGGGAGTAACATTTTGATACATTTTGATACATTTTGAAAACCCATTTTAACCATGGAATTAAGAGAGAGAGAGATAATGATGGCGAAGACTGATTTTATTTTATTTATTTTTTAATTTGCAATTAATATGAACTTACAAAGTATAACAAAATTTAACAGAGGTTACTATTTGTTATTTTTTAATTATTTTTTCAACCTATTGTTGTTGTTGTTGTTATAGTAGCGCTCACACGCCTACATAGGTGTAACATTTCAATATTGACATTTACAAAAAGGAAAATAAAATTAGTGACCTTAATGAAAATTAGCCAAACATCAGTGACTAACATATCATTTGTCTCTCTTATTTCATTGCAACTTGTGGCTGATGTAAGGACCCGGAACCGCTCCACCGAGTTAGCTCTACCTCTCCACCCAATGGTTCCGATCAAGGCCACATACACACATTTATTATTTGTGCGGCTCGGATGATTTCAATTTTTGTGGGTCCCACCGAGCTCGGCTACATCTCAGCCGTTGGATGTAGCTAAAATGAGGTGGCTTCAATCTCCACCATTGGGTAGAGCTAACTGGTGGGTGGAGCAGTTCGAAATCCGCTGATATAATAGTTGCATCCAGCCGCAGTTCTACCTTAGGACGAGTGTAGGTGGTGGCCCACACTTGATTTTCAATTTATTTAGTTTGGCTAAAACAAAGTTAAACAAAATTACTATATCATTTTCTAAATATCCAAAATTTATTTAGGGGTATATAGAAAATACTATTCATTCCATCTTAAAGTAAGAGTTTTAATTCTTTTTTTCTACGTCCCACAATTGGAGTTTTATTCTCTCATTTCTAATATCCATTTTCATTTAGGAGATATATTGAAAATATTTACTCCCTCCGTCACAGCTACTTCCGTAGCAAGAATTTCATTCCCAAAATGACAAAGAATGAATAGTTTTCTTGTTGATTGAGTCTTACAAATGGGGAGGTGTAGACACCCCGCCTTGGACCGCTCACCCAGATTGCACATTTAATTTGTGTTTCTTTACTTTGTTTCAAGTGTTTTTTGTTAGTTTTTGTTACTTCTGTTAAGTTCCTGGCTGACTCCGTCAGTTCTGAAAGCTAAATTGAATAACAGTTCTAACTTTCCAGTTCATTCTGTCAAAAAGGCCTTCTTAGAGTCGGGAGCCTCCGCCCTTTAGGGTCAGAGGCGTGCGCCTTCTGCCCACAAGGAGGCGCTCGCTTCTGGGCATCAGTTGCAGATTTTCCTCCAAGAATCACTCCTTTGCTCATCAATGTTGATTTTGCCCGGGAAATATCTGTTGTTGACTCTGTTTTGGCACCAAAAATGTCTTTTTTCCACCTATAAATACCCCCCCCCCTTTTCATCCATTACAAAGGGACCACTTTTTGGAAAATCATCACAAAAAGACTAAACATTTTGAGCATAAGGCATCTCCCACTTTTGAAGTTCTTGAAGAGTTTAGGTAATTCTCATCTCTCTCTCTCTCTCTCTCTCTCTCTCTACACAATCTTCTTCTTCTTCTTTTCACTAAATGTGCAATCAACCCAAACATTTTTTGGACATGACACCAAATGTTGCTTCACCTCATTGAAGTTAACCAATGAGTTATCTCCCTACATTCAACCCCTTTTTATCCCCCAAAATCATCTTTTAAAAAGTAATAGGAAGAACACTTTTATTTATGTAGAACACTTACTTGCAAGACCGACGTTAGTCGGGCGGAATGGGTGTTTAAGTACTTCCCATTCCGTAACCTAACCCCCGAACCTCATAAACGAATCTTTGGTTTTCGTATAAAAATAGGCTATATTAGGTTTTTCTTATGTTTCTCTAAAACATAGGTGGAAACTCTAAACAACTAAAACCGAGTTAGACATCCTAAGATAATCCACCGCTCTAGCCAAGTTGTGGGTTTCCCCCGGGGTATCTACAGTGGCGACTCCGCTGGGGATGTTCGAGAGTTAAACTTGCTTTAAGTTGTGTTCTACATTGTCTTGCGGGAATTCTGGTCTCTGATGATGGGAAGCGTGCACCTCTGGCCTTCTTTGCCTAGGGCGCGCGCCTCCCACGTCAAAGCCCAGAATTGCCCGCCTTGCTTGTATTCTTTATTTTTCTGTTTTCTGTGCTAATCATTTCTGCAGGGGGTAAAAAGCATTATTTAGGACCAGGGCAATCCCCTGAGTCCACCATCACACAAGTGTTTCCCAAAAGCGGTCGCCTCTTCCTTCACATGTCAAAAGCGCGCGCCTCCCATTGTACAGGCCAAAGGCGCACGCTTCTGGGCAGTTTTCCAGGATATGAACAGAGCCCAGAACTGGATAGAATGATGGGGTGTGGGCACAGTTGCCTGCATCAAACTGTATTGGACCACCTATGTGCTATACGTGTTCTCTCTTTGTAAATAAAAAAAAAACGTTTTGTCACTTGGTTGGACCTCACACTACGTGCACAAAATTCCTATCAATTGCTCACTATCGAGTCGCACAAGTTCATAAATGCTGTTCAAATATATGTATAGGACTTAGAATTGCTTAATCCCAATCATGTTTAACACTTAGGATCCCCTAATTTTTATTTATATCTTTATGATATCTTTAGGATTCCTAGTGTCCAGCTCAAGTGTATCTCAACTCTTCAAACCAAGGCAAACCTGCACGAGGACATCAGAAAATAAATCAGCAAGACAAGTATCAAGTTGCCGATTAAAGACTTATCCAGTATACACTCAAGTCATCCGCAACTCTACAATCAGCAAGAACAAACTGAAGCTTACTGGTAGTCAACTCAAGATATTCTTCATATGAATATCCCCAGGTTACATCGTTCTTACTCTAGTTGACTTTACCGATTGCTTTGTACGACCTTTCTGTTTGTAGTTAAACTGTCTCTGCTATGTTTTTTGTGCCAGTCTGACACCGAGCTACTCCAAGCTCTACTCTGTCTCTTACTTGCTTTTTGCAGGTAACCGGCTGAGACAAAGGGGTCCTGTCCCATCAGATTTTTGCAGGCATGCGTATCTTCGCCATTAATGCTGGAGATAGCGCATTTAATGCTCCTCACCTAACCGGCTGGAAATTCAAATTACAACCCTTCTCTCCCAAGACTCAAGTCATTTACTTCCATTATAAATACAAGACTCAGAGCATTAAAGAAGAGTGGTGCATTGAAGAGAGTTGAATTGTTTGAAGCATTCATTGAAGCTCAAACATTCTTTGTCCCAGAAATCATTAGACATTTAATACGACATACACTTGTGCACAAACTCATCAACATTGTCAGTATTCCTGAACTAGATTATTTAAGGAATGCATTGTTTGAGTTTTTCACACACCCACCTGAGTGAGATAAGTTCTTTTGGACTTGCCGCTCGAAAACACTTGGTCAGCATTTGTATTACGATCCATTAGTGATTCCTAGAGTTTAGGCCTTTGTAAACCGGCAAATCCGTGCTTGTAATAGACTAGGAAAATCTAATAGTGCGCTTAACCCAAATCCAAGTTCTGACCAAACTTGGTAGAGGACGTAGCAATATTTACACTGTGAACCTCTCCAAATACTCGTGTCTCTTTGTGTTAACCTTATTACTGCTTTGTCATTTGTCGGTTGGAAATCTATCACCGGCAGCTTCATATTACATACTGATTCATTGTAATTTCCATTGACCAATCTCTTGAAACTGCATTGAACTTTTTGAAACTACTTTGTGTTAAACCAAGCTCTTAAACTCTTTTCGTATTGATTTTGTGTGAGTTAAACTTAGTCACATCTTCTCCGCTGCGCTTACTGATTATTGGTTGCTTGCCGATTAGTGACTTTGCATTTATAAAGTGTATCTTTGAAAAAGTTTTTATTAGGCTATTCACCCCCCCCCTTCTAGCCTGTTTTCCTACCAATTGGGCCTAACAATTGGTATCAGAGCTTGGAATTTTGAAAGAAATTTCCAAGCTTTGCAGCTTGTTTGCCGATACCATGGCAAGAAAAATCATGCAGTCAGTCAAAATCACTACCATTCCATTGTTAAATGTCAATGAGTTTGGTGTCTGGAAATCTCGTATGATGAGTATATGAACTCAATCGATGACCGGTTAATGAAGGTCATAGAAGGTGGTCCAATCATTCCTTTAAAGGTCTCAACCACCTACCGACCAATTCCCTCCACGCTGCTGACACAACATGCCGATCGTGACACTGAACAAGAAACCCATGTTCAAATTGAAGAAACTCTGGTTGAAAAACCTAGAGAGGAATGGACCGAAGATGACAAACTTTCAGCTGCCTTAGATGGAAAAGCATGCCATATTATCTCTTGTGGATTGGATGACAAGCAATAGAAACTTATTGACTTGTTCTCCACGGCTCAAGAATGCTGGAACAAACTCCTATCATACTTTGAAGGAGATGAGCAGGTGAAGGACAATAGACTCTATGATTGCATTGCTGAGTTTGAATCCTTCAAGAAACAAGATGGTGAGTCACTCAGAAGCACCTACGACAGATTCTGCGAGGAATGCTTTATGGCCTCAACTGGTGTAAGCAAGGATTTATGGATTCTAGAGAGTGGGTGTTCAAGGCACATGACAGGATTTGCAGATCTACTTGCCGATATTAAAGAAGCATCAGGTCCCCCAGTGGTTTTCGGTGATAATGCCAAAGGAAAAATTATCGGTATTGGTACCATCAAGAGAGGTGCAGTCACTGTACAGAAGGTATCTCTAGTGGATGGTCTGAAACATAACCTTCAATCAATTTCACAATTCTGTGATAAAGGAATGCAGTGTGTATTTACTACTTCCAGTTGCCATGTGAAAGACATTGCTTCCAATGAAACTCTTCTCACTGCCAAACGTAAAGGTAACATTTATGCAGTAGACTTAAGTGCTATTACTGGTGTTGCTAATGTTTGTTTTGTAGCTAAGAACATCAGTGAGAACTCATGGCTATGGCACAAGAGACCCAGTCACTTGAATTTCAAGTACCTATCCAAGCTTGCCGGTTCAAATCTGGTAACCGGTCTGCCTCAAGTGTCTGCTGATCAAGGAAAGAAATGTAAGGCCTGCCATCTTGGAAAACAACATAAGTCATCTTTCCACAGCAAGCCCTGCATGTCAACTTCTAAGTGCCTCCAGTTGCTACATATGGATTTATTTGGCCCGACAACTACAGCAAGTATTGGGGGAAGTAGATACACCTTGGTTGTAGTAGATGATTATTCAAGATATACTTGGGTAGAAACCTTTAGTCACAAGGATGACACATATGCCATTGCTACCAAGTTATTCAGACTTCTACAAACCCAGAAGGAAAGCGATATCATCAGTATGAGATCAAATAACGGCACTAAATTCAAGAACCTATTACTTAGTACTGTGATGATCATGGAATTGACCACAACTTCTCAGCTGCCAGTACACCACAACAAAATGGTGTCGTTGAAAGAAAGAACAGAACTCTTATAGAAGCTGGTAAGACCATGATTGCTGAAGTCAGGCTGCCGAAGTACTTTTGGGCTGAAGCCATCAATACCGCCTGCTTCACTTAGAACAGATCACTCATCAACAAATTCCATAACAAGACTCCTTATGAACTCTGGAGAGGCAGAATTCCCAATATTGGATTCTTCAAAATATTCGGCTGAAAATGTTATGTGCTCTACAACGGTAAGGAGCACAGAGGCAAATTTGATGAGAAAGCTGATGAAGGAATCTTTGTTGGATATGCAAAGCATAGTAAGGCCTTTTGAGTCTTCAATAAGAAACTTTTGAAAATTGTTGAATATGTTCATGTAACCTTTGATGAATTTGAGTTGTTAGAGTCTGACAAGGCTCCAAATAGTACTAATGCTGTTAGTGTTCATGAGACAGGTGAATCTAGTAATACTAACCATGCAGATCAAGTACCAGCTACTGATCCAATCATTTCAGTAGAAGAACCAGCAGATACTCAATACTTTTCTACATCGGAAGAACAAGAATCTACTGATAACTTTCATAATCCATTTGCCGATGCAAACACTGCTGATCCCCCTGAAGATAGTTCTAGCGCTCAGCCGATTTCTGTTATAAGACCTAATCCAACGAGTTCTCATCCACCTATCACACAAGACTCTAATTCTCCTACTCCACCATCTGCTGACCTCAATCCTCCTCTAGAATCATTGCAGCAAGAGTCAGTAAGACATGATGTGACGAGAGAAGTTAGAATAGTTCGCGATCATCCATTAGAAAATGTGATTGGTGATGTCTTTGGTCTAAGACTGACTAGGAACCTTAGTAGAGCATTTGTCGAGAGTATCTTCTCATCTGCTATGGTCTTCAATATAGAACCAAAGAAGACTGAAGAAGCCCTTGCTGATCCTGGTGGGTTGAAGCCATACAAGAGGAACTGAATCAGTTTGAAAGATGCAAAGTATGGGAACTTGTGCCAAGACTGACTTCTCAGCAAGTAATTGGTACAAAATGGGTCTACAGAAACAAGTTGATGAAGCTAGGAATATCACTAGAAATAAAGCAAGGTTAGTTGCAAAAGGCTACTGATAAGAAAAAGGGATTGACTACGACGAGACATTTGCACCGGTTGCAAGATTGGAAGTGTAGATACCCCGGGTGGGACACCACGGCTTGGCTAGAGCACGTGAATTATCCTAGGATGTCTACTTGGTTTTAAGAGTCGCCACCCACGTTTTTGAGGAACGTAAGAAAACCTAATGTTTATGAGCCTAAGTTTGATTTACGAAAACAGAGATTCTTTGGGATGAGGGGTTCAGGGGTTAGGTTACGAAATGGGAAGTACTTAAACACCCATTTCGCCCGAGCAAAGTCGGTCTTGTTTGTTCATAATTCACTTTTAAAGATAAATGTGTTCTTCCTATTAAAATGATGATAAAAAGGGGTTTTAGAGTTAAAATGTAGGGAGATGACTCATAGGCCAATTCAATGTAATGAAAAGGACCATTGGTGTCATGTCCCAAATGGTTTTGGGTGATTGCACATTCGATTAAAGAAGAAGAAGAAGAAGGAGAAGAAGAGAAATGTTTAAGACATTTACCTATAGTATCCTTCAAAAGAGAACCTCTTGTAAAGCCTTGAAGAAGAGGTTGAATACTTTGTTGAAGAAATCCCAAAGGAGAAGTCTAGGAAAGAAGTGAGTAAAAGGTCTAAAATGATGATTTTTCAAGGTCCCCTTCCAATGATGGATTGGAGGTGTTTTTATAGTTGAAAAGTGACTGTTTTTGGAGCCAAACGGAGTCTCCAAGAAATCTTTCCCAGGCAAAATCATGTATAATGAGCAAGGGAGAGATTCTTGGGCAGAATCTGTAACTGACACGCCCCAGAAGCGCGCGCATCCCACCTAGGCGGCGGAAGGCGCGCGCGTCTGGCCTCAAGGGGCGGAGGCGCGCGACTCTGATAAGCAATTTTTGACAGAATGGACTAGAAAGTTAGAACTGTTATTCAGTTTAGTCCCGGGACTTAACGGAGTCCGTCTGGAACTTAACCAAAGTAACATAAACTAACAGAAAACACTTAGAAGAGGGAGAAACATAAAACCAAGTGTGCAATCGGGGTGAGCGGTCCGAGGCGGGGTGTCTATAGAGCCCCTCGGCGGCGTGGATTGCGAAGCAAACGCACCGACGAAAGACAGAGATCCGCCTAGGACATCACCAAGAAAAGGAAAAGACTCGATAAAAGCAGGAATTTGAAATTGCGGAGGATAGAGGTGCGCTCCCTGTGTGAGCGAATTTGCCAATAGCGGGATCCGTTTGTCGAGAGTGGGATCCGTTTGCTGGAAGCGGGACCTGTTTGCTGATAGCAAGATCCGTTTGCTGGAAGCGGGACCCAAAGGACCGTTTGCTGAAGTGCGGGACCTATAGGACCGTCTCTGAAGTGCGGGACCTAGAGGACCGTTTGTTGAAGTGCGGGACCTAGAGGACCGTTTGTTGAAGTGCGGGACCCGGAGGACCGTCTGCTGAAGTGCGGGACCCGGAGGACCGTTTGCTGAAGTGCGGGACCCAGAGAACCGTTTGCTGAAGTGCGGGACCTATAGGACTGTTTGCTGAAGTGTGGGACCTAGAGGACCGTTTGCTGAAGTGCGGGACCCGGAGGACCGTTTGCTGAAGTGCGGGACCTAGAGGACCGTCTGCTGAAGTGCGGGACCCAGAGGACCGTTTGCTGAAGTGCGGGACCTAGAGGACCGTCTGCTGAAGTGCGGGACCCGGAGGACCGTTTTCTGAAGTGCGGGACCTAGAGGACCGTCTGCTGAAGTGCGGGACTCGGAGGACCGTCTGCTGAAGTGCGGGACCTAGAGGACCGTTTGCTTTGGATGGATTTTGTTCGATGAAGAAGCAGTGATTCTGTGGCTTATTCCAGACTAAATTGTTGTCGTGAGTCGTACTTTGACTGTTTGACTTTGACTTTTGACGGGGTGCGGGCACAGTTGACTGCAGAGTGCTTTGTGCTGGGGATGAATTGTAAAAAACTGATCTTTGAGAAAATAAAAGACGCCCTACTTTGAATGGGAGTTTCTATCTTATTTCAGTTTTTAGACATGCCTTAAGGGCGGACCAAATTAATGTGTGCCCAGCCGAATGTTTGCTGTCGTCGTTTGAGCTTCTCTCATTGCTGGGGTTGATCTTTTCTGCAGGTTGAAGGTGCTGGAACGCGCCTGGGCTTCCTTCTTGAACCGACAAAGGCTACTTCTGGGGGCCTTCTTCTACCTGGGACGCGGGCGCTTCCTCTCTTGGAAACGGGACGCGCGCGCCTTGTGAACCGTTGTCGGGTGGCGCGCGCCTCTGGGAGGCGAAATTCAGGGCCTGACATTTACTGACCAAAAGATCCTCCAACAGCTATAATATCAGCTTCTGGTCGATAATTCGATTCCAACAGCCCTTTTCTGCCATTTTTGAATACCATTTTATTGCCCAATCTTGCTTATAACCTTCTCTCCCATGGCCTCCAACCTTTTTAGTCTTGGTGCCGAGGTTGTCAAGAGTTACGAGAAGGATTTGTCGATATTTGTTTATTCCTTCAAGACCCATCCCAAGAATGCTTTCATCAAAGATTTCGGATTTCGAATTCTTTTTACTTTACGAACACTGAAGCCGGATTGGGATTTGTTGAAGGCTGCTGCATCCTTCTGGGATTGTGATAGCCATGCTTTCAGCTTTTCGGCTAATGAAATGGTGCCGACTGTCGATGATTTTGGGGGCCATTTTGGGCATGCCTTTGGCCGGTCGGATTGCCGTCCCTAAGTATCATCGCGGTGTTGTTGATTCTTGGGTTGACCTCCTGAATCTCCCTGTTGGAGAGGTGAAGAAGATGATGCACAGGACCGTTGTTGACATAACTGAGCTTCCGATGTTATTCAGTTTGCATTCGGAAGATGTCGCGGTTCAGTCCTTTAAGAGAAATGCCATGGCTGTCTGCCTTTTCAGCGAGGTTTTGTTTGTCACTCCTCTGGGTACTGCGGATGCGCAGTTGGCTGAGATTGTGTTGCAGGCGAAAGGACAGCGATTTAGCATAGTTCCGCTCATTGTAGGAGAGACCTTGTATGGTTTGGACGAGTTGCACCGTACAGGCGAGATGCGATGAGGAAGCCCCTTGCTTTTGACCATATGGCTTCGGGAGCATTTCAGGCTTTATGCGGCGGATGGCGACCTTTCTCCTTTTGCTGTCCATAGGCGACGGCTGCTGATCAGAGATTTGACCGAAGAGGGTTGGAGGAGATTTTTTGCTTCTCGTTTTACAGCTGACATTGAGTGGTGCCCTTGGGGTCTTCGCCCTTTTGTAGAGTGGACCCTCGGTTTTCAGCATGTTGTTCTACCCGGATTGAAGGACTCTTCGTTTTATCAGCCAGAACGGGTTTTGAGACAGTTCGGTCGTCAGCAAATAATTCATTTCCCGAAGAATGGGGTACTTCGTCAAGTTTCTTATATGGGTCCGGACTTCTCGAATGAGCTTCAGTTGGCTTGGGGAGATGATCGTGACCGTTGGGCTTCCGCTCCATTGCACCGAGGCAGTATTTTTCTTCCCGAGAGTTACTTGGATCATTTGCTTGGTACCGTCTACCGTGGCATTACTTGGGTAGATGCTCTTCGGGCTGAGTTGCTAGGAAGGGATTTTGAGCCCAGCAGTGCTTTGAGGTACAAGGAAGCTGCTGTTGATGTGAACAACATTCTGACCGACCCTTTCGGTACCCCTTTGGATGACTTTTATGCTCGGAGGCGCTCGGTTGCGCAGAAGATATCGGTCTACATCAGTGTCCCTAGGCCTCCCTGTTGGGTTTCGTAGTAACATGCGCAGCGGAATATAGCATTTAAAATTTTAAGAAACCCAAAGCCATGGATCCGTTCATATGACTAAATCAAATACGACAAGATGAATAGAGGAATAACTAACCCTTGATGGCTATGAATTTTCTCTTGATCTTTGGTGGAGAAACCTTGAAGCTTTATCACGAACAAATCACGAACTTTGCAAGATGATAAAATTCACCCTCTAGCGGTATCCACACTTCGAACGAATATCAAAGGAGCTTCTTTGATCTTGGTTGCTAGACCAATATTATGAAACACACTTTCACAATATAATAAAGAACTATATGGAATTTATTTGTGAATTATTTTGTTCCTCAATCAATGATATCTTAGAACAAAATAATATCTCTCTCAAACTCTTTGAGACTCACAAAAGCACTTATCAATATGGTCTGGCCGAATTGGGGTTTTTATACACAATTAAGACCTATTCCAAATAGGAATCTTGTGCCAAAAACCTTCCTAAATCGAATTAGGAAATTCCCAATCGGGAGCACCAGGCGCCCGCCTGGTACCACCCAGGCGCCCGCCTGTTTGGGCAGTAACTCCAGTCCTTTTCCGGCTTGAACAGGCGCCCGCCTGGTACAACCCAAGCGCCCGCTTGGTTGACCAGGAGGCCCAGATCTTTCCAGAAATTCCTTGGAAGTCCTCCGACCCTAAATTCCAATATAGTCCTTTTATTTAAGATTCGTTCTATTGTGTGTGACCCTCTAGGATTATACTAAGTTGGCAATGGGCTCAAACATGATTCCATAAGATATGATTAGGTTCTAGCAAACCGTCATACCTACCCAAATAGTATAACTAGATACAAGTTCGCATTCCTTTAGAATATGTCATAATCCCTTTGTCCACGATGTCATTGAACACAAGTCATGGTCAAATAGTCAACTTGTTTTGTTCAATACTTTCTCGATTCCGAATATGTTGATAATCCAAATGACATTGATCCAATCAATTCATTTGAGTCCGGCCGAACATTTCATCAACATCATTCCTACGAGAGGCCCAAGCTTGACATCTCTCCGTGGAGGGACAAATCCATTTAGCTTATTATTCTTCCCAACGGGAATCCGATTATGCCAATCATACCCTTTATAACTACCGTGTTAAGGTAGCGTTTGAATATGTCAAACACAATGTTCATCAAGTGGAAGACTATAATAACTTCATGTCTAAGGATTCAAATGACATAACTAATATGAGATATATGTACGACATAGACCATGACATAAATCTCATAGAGCGGGTCATGTCCAGTACCTTGTTCCAAACAAGTACCCATAAATCTAACATGATCATCTCATGATCATTTAGCCTTTATACTAGTGCTTAATAAGTACTAGGGACGGGGATTATTATAAGTAAACATGAACAACAATAATAATCAAAACATCTCTTTTATTGATATGAAATAAATGATAACAATTACAACGTTTATTAAACGTGCCTAGGGCACCACTACCAACAATCTCCCACTTGCCCTAGGCCCAATCTCCCATGTATCTAATACCCATGGACCTAACATGACCATCATGTTTAGCTTGTGGAAGTCCCTTTGTTAGCGGGTCCGCAACATTGTCATCAGTAGGTACTCTGCATATATTTACGTCTCCCCTATCAACGATTTCTCGAATGATATGAAAACGCCTAAGTATGTGTTTGGATTTTTGATGTGCTCTTGGTTCCTTTGCTTGAGCAATAGCACCATTATTATCGCAATAAAGGTCTATTGGATTAGCAATACTAGGAACCACTTCAAGTTCAGTTATGAACTTCTTAATCCAAACAGCTTCCTTTGCAGCATCCGATGCAGCAATATACTCAGCTTCTGTTGTAGAATCAGCGGTTGTACTTTGCTTGGAACTCTTCCAGCTTACAGCTCCACCATTTAACATAAACACAAAACCCGATTGCGATCGGCTATCATCTTTGTCGGTTTGGAAGCTTGCATCCGTGTAAGCATTTACAACGAGATCATCTTCCATTCCTCCATAGACTAAAAACGAGTCTTTAGTCCTTCTCAAGTACTTAAGAATCGCTTTTACAGCTATCCAGTGATTTTCGCCAGGGTCGGATTGGTATCTACTTGTCATGCTCAAAGCATAAGACACATCCGGCCTAGTACAAATCATGGCATACATGATGGACCCAATTGCCGAAGCATATGGAACATCATTCATTTTCTCACGCTCATCTTTTGTCTTAGGACATTGAGTCTTGCTTAGAGAAACTCCATGTAACACGGGAAAGGTACCTCTCTTAGAATTTTCCATACGGAATCTTCTAATGACCTTGTCAATGTATGTACTTTGGCTTAAACCAAGTAGCCTCCTTGATCTATCTCTATAGATCTTAATGCCAAGAATATATGCGGCTTCACCCATATCTTTCATTGCGAAGCACTTTCCTAACCAAGTCTTCACAGACTGAAGTGTAGGAATGTCGTTTCCAATGAGCAATATGTCATCCACGTATAAAATAAGGAATAGCACTATGCTCCCACTAATCTTCTTGTATACACAAGGTTCATCTTCGTTCTTGATGAAACCAAACTCTTTGACCGATTCATCAAAACGAAGATTCCAACTCCTTGAAGCTTGCTTTAATCCATAGATGGATCTTTGCAATTTGCATACCTTAGAATCTTGTTCAAAACCTTCTGGTTTTGTCATATACACATCCTCTTGGAGTTTTCCATTCAGGAAAGCGGTTTTGACGTCCATCTGCCATATTTCATAGTCATGATATGCGGCAATGGCAAGCAAAATTCTTATAGACTTGATCATTGCTACGGGTGAAAAGGTCTCATCATAGTCAATACCATGAACTTGCCTATAACCCTTCGCTACAAGCCTAGCTTTGTAAGTATGCACCTTCCCATCCATGTCAGTCTTTTTCTTGAAGACCCATTTGCATCCTATGGTTTTTACACCTTCGGGCGCATCAATCAAATTCCAAACTTGATTGTCTTGCATGGATTGTAATTCGGATTCCATGGCTCCTAGCCACTTGTCCGAATCAGGAGAAGACATCGCCTCTTGGTAGGTTTACGGTTCATCATTCTCAATGATTTCTACCTCATTACTATCCGTTACGAGAAATCCATATCTCTCGGGCTCGGATCGTAACCTACTAGATCTGCGAGATGCTTGTGTATTTTGAACAGGTTCCACAACTCCTTGTGGTTCTTGTTCTTGTTCCACTATTGGTTCAATGTTATTTTCTGGGTCTCGAATTTCTTCAAGATTTATTTTACTCCCACTGATTTCTTTGGAGAGAAACTCTTTCTCTAGAAAGACACCAGTTCGGGCAACAAACACTTTGTTGTCCTCTCGGTTGTAAAAGTAATATCCTTTAGTTTCCTTAGGATATCCCACGAAAATACATTTATCAGATTTGTGTGCTAGTTTGTCAGAGATAAGTCTCTTGACATAAACTTCGCAACCCCAAATCCTCATGAAAGATAAACTAGGTTTCTTTCCACTCCACATCTCATATGGAGTCTTTGGAACCGATTTAGTTGGAACTTGATTTAGTGTGAAAGCAGCGGTTTCTAGGGCGTAACCCCAAAAGGATATTGGAAGATCAACTTGACTCATCATTGATCGAACCATGTCTAACAAAGTCCGATTTCTCCTCTCAGACACACCATTCCATTGTGGTGTTCCGGGCGGAGTCAATTGTGAAACTATTCCACAATTCTTTAGATGATCGTCAAAATCTTGACTTAAGTATTCACCACCTCGATCTGATCGAAGTGCCTTTATACTTTTGCCAAGTTGTTTTTCTACTTCACTTTGAAATATTCTAAATATCTCAAATGCTTCACTTTTATGTTTCATTAGGTAAACATACCCAAATCTACTATAATCATCAGTGAAGGTGATGAAGTATTGAAATCCTCCCCTAGCATTGCTACTTAATGGTCCGCATACATCGGAATGTATCAACCCCAATAAGTCGCTTGCCCTTTCACCTAGCTTAGTAAAAGGTGTCTTAGTCATTTTTCCAAGGAGACACGACTCACAAGTATCATATGACTCTAAGTCACATGAACCCAAAAGTCCGTCCCCATGGAGTTTTGAGATACGTTTCTCATTAATATGACCAAGACGACAATGCCACAAATAAGTATGATTTACATCATTAGGTTTAGATTTCTTATTTACATGATAGACATTATTTTCATTCTTGACATCCAAGATATAAAGGCCATTAAATGAATTAGCAATACTATAAAGCACATCATTTAAATAAATAGAAAATTTCTTATTCTCAATAAGAAACTTAAAACCTTCATTATCCAAACAAGAAATTGAAATAATATTTCTGCTTAAATCCGGAACATAATAACAATTGTTCAAAACAAGAATTAATCCGGAAGGTAAAGTGACTTCATAAGTCCCTACGGCTAATGCAGCAACTCTTGCTCCATTCCCCACACGTAGATCTACTTCACCTTCTTTAAGCAGTCTCCTATTCTTTAGTCCCTGCACATTTAGACAAATGTGAGAACCACATCCGGTATCCAATACCCAAGAATCAGTGGTAGAAAGGAGAATATCTATCATATAGATACCTGAAGTCGACGCAGCCTTGCTGCTCTTCTTCTTCTTTTGTTCTTCCAAGAAAGCCTTGCAATTACGTTTCCAATGACCAATTTCTTGACAATGGAAACAGATTGCATCCTTTTGTGAATCAGGTTTTGCCTCAGAAGCCTTGGCAACCTTTGCCTTGCTTATCTTGGGTTTCACAACTTTTGCCTTACCCTTTCCTTTGGCACTAGCCTTCTTCCCATCATGAACCAAGAGCACGGGAGAACCTTTCTCCACAATTTTCATCTCTGCAGTTTTGAGCATCCCATGCAACTCAGAGAGATTCTTATCCATTCCATGCATGTTATAATTCATCACAAACTGATTATAACTTTTAGGCAATGAATTAAGAATGAGATCCGTGGCTAGCTCCAATGGGATTGGATAGCCAAGTTTCTCAAGGTGCTCTACATAACCTTTCATTTTAAGAAAGTGAGGACTCACTTGTTGCCCTTCATTCATTTTGCTAGTAGTGAATGCAACAATGGTCTTGTACCTCTCTTGCCTAGCTTGCTCTTGAAACATGGTTCTCAACTCCACGCCTATCTCATAGGCTTCAAAATGTTCCAAACTTTGTTGGAGTTTTGAACACATAGCAGCAAGCATGAGACAACTTACATCTCTAGAATCATTACGATGTTTCTTGTAATTGTCTCTTTCTACCCTAGGGGCAGTAGGCGGTGGTTCAGCGGGGAGAGGCCCATCGAGAATGTACAACTTATCTTCTTGCCTAAGAACAATTCTTATGCTACGGATCCAATCCATAAAGTTGGTACCATTCTCTTCGAGCTTATCCTTCTCAAGGATCGATCGCAACGATATTGATTGAGTGTTATTAGTCATTATCTACAAATATGCAAAATTTCCAAAATTTAATAAGTACCGGTTTTCATTAAAGAGATAAACAATGTATTTTAAAACAAAATACTCCCACTAAATTATATAACCTTCATATACATCCAATGTATAATATAATTTAAATGGGTTAAGATCCAACTTTAATTTAATTTCAAGTCCGCTAAGGCGGATTACACAAAATCAAATTAATTAGGTAGACAACTCTTGTCAATCATATCTCATATGACTCTTAGTTCCTTTTATGAGATTCTTTAAGAAATCCAATTTCAAAAAGCATGTTAAACCTCATCTTTGCCTAGGCCCAAAACTGTTTTGACGCCCAATTAAGTCTAACCATTTTAAACGCATAGTTAATGTGTCCCGCTAGGGCGTGCCCACATTATCTATCTTGCTCATACATAAATAAATTTAATGCACCTCGCTAGGGCGAATCTACATTAAAATCACTCATGTACTAACAAGTGTTTTAATCATGGCATGGCAATAAAAGACTTAAAACTTTCTTTGAAGGTTCATCACATATAACATATAACACATTTATGAGCACATAATATAAACATGTTACACATCAAGTTTAGCTACTAAATTAATCTCCATTAATTTAAGCATAATATTTATGTGTCATTAGTTTCTCTATAATTATGAGGATGAGACTATTTGAACTTTGGTTATTATCTCCAAATCAAGACAACAAGAAGTGCGGTCGAACTAAGCCATTAGGCAACCACAATCCCGCACTAATTCAAGAAACCAAGAAGGTAGTCCATGTGGCCGAAACTAAGCAATAGATGGTCTCGATGAACGTAGGCCAATTGCATTCACAATTCCACATGGATCTCCAATCATTGAATCAAGAACTTTGTTTCTCAATTTTAGCAATTATGAACTCTTCATAATTCTAACTTCGTTTTATCTTTGAGACTTTGATTGCGATCAAGTTTGGGAAACACAATCTCGATGAACGCAGATTAGCCATCCAAACCTTGAACCAATCTTAGAATCACAAGACTAAAACAAATAGGAGAATCAAACTTTTAAAGTTCCAAAATTTGTCTCAAAATTGTTTTTCCCGATTCAATGAGGATTTGGTGTTCTTGGTGATCCAATCACCATGATCAACAAAACCTTGAATAAACAATTTATTCTTGAATCCCTAGAATATCAAAACTTTGATCCAATCAAAAATTGATAATCCAAACAATTTTAAATCCACCATAATTTTTATTGCGATTGAATAGTGCGATTAAAGTTTCTAAAACAATAAACCACATAAAATCACAAAACACATAAACATCATATAATCCAATATTCATATCATGCTTGGCACATAAACAATTTATATACACACAACATGATCCAAGTATTGAATTAATCAGCATGAACGGGGCTCTGATACCACTGTTGGGTTTCGTAGTAACATGCGCAGCGGAATATAGCATTTAAAATTTTAAGAAACCCAAAGCCATGGATCCGTTCATATGACTAAATCAAATACGACAAGATGAATATAGGAATAACTAACCCTTGATGGCTATGAATTTTCTCTTGATCTTTGGTGGAGAAACCTTGAAGCTTTATCACGAACAAATCACGAACTTTGCAAGATGATAAAATTCACCCTCTAGCGGTATCCACACTTCGAACGAATATCAAAGGAGCTTCTTTGATCTTGGTTGCTAGACCAATATTATGAAACACACTTTCACAATATAATAAAGAACTATATGGAATTTATTTGTGAATTATTTTGTTCCTCAATCAATGATATCTTAGAACAAAATAATATCTCTCTCAAACTCTTTGAGACTCACAAAAGCACTTATCAATATGGTCTGGCCGAATTGGGGTTTTTATACACAATTAAGACCTATTCCAAATAGGAATCTTGTGCCAAAAACCTTCCTAAATCGAATTAGGAAATTCCCAATCGGGAGCACCAGGCGCCCGCCTGGTACCACCCAGGCGCCCGCCTGTTTGGGCAGTAACTCCAGTCCTTTTCCGGCTTGAACAGGCGCCCGCCTGGTACAACCCAAGCGCCTGCTTGGTTGACCAGGAGGCCCAGATCTTTCCAGAAATTCCTTGGAAGTCCTCCGACCCTAAATTCCAATATAGTCCTTTTATTTAAGATTCGTTCTATTGTGTGTGACCCTCTAGGATTATACTAAGTTGGCAATGGGCTCAAACATGATTCCATAAGATATGATTAGGTTCTAGCAAACCGTCATACCTACCCAAATAGTATAACTAGATACAAGTTCGCATTCCTTTAGAATATGTCATAATCCCTTTGTCCACGATGTCATTGAACACAAGCCATGGTCAAATAGTCAACTTGTTTTGTTCAATACTTTCTCGATTCCGAATATGTTGATAATCCAAATGACATTGATCCAATCAATTCATTTGAGTCCGGCCGAACATTTCATCAACATCATTCCTACGAGAGGCCCAAGCTTGACATCTCTCCGTGGAGGGACAAATCCATTTAGCTTATTATTCTTCCCAACGGGAATCCGATTATGCCAATCATACCCTTTATAACTACTGTGTTAAGGTAGCGTTTGAATATGTCAAACACAATGTTCATCAAGTGGAAGACTATAATAACTTCATGTCTAAGGATTCAAATAACATAACTAATATGAGATATATGTACGACATAGACCATGACATAAATCTCATAGAGCGGGTCATGTCCAGTACCTTGTTCCAAACAAGTACCCATAAATCTAACATGATCATCTCATGATCATTTAGCCTTTATACTAGTGCTTAATAAGTACTAGGGACGGGGATTATTATAAGTAAACATGAACAACAATAATAATCAAAACATCTCTTTTATTGATATGAAATAAATGATAACAATTACAACGTTTATTAAACGTGCCTAGGGCACCACTACCAACACTCCCAAGAAGAGTAGGATTGATGGTCGTTCGGGTGGTCCTTCAAAGGCCAAGAGAAAATTAGATTTTTCCTAGTACCCCCGAGAGATTGCAATTTAGAATAGACCACTTGTTTCAAGATTTTAATGTTTTAAGTCTTTTAGTAGCTCAACATTTCCATTGTAATGGCAAAATAATTCAAAAAATGAATAAAAAAAATTGCATCTTGTTAATTTGAAATGATTTGGATATTTGTTTATGTTTTAGACCGCACTCGAAGGTTGCCTACGTTCCTCCAATGTAGAGGCTCAGGTCTCCGTAGTTCAAACAAACGAAGACCATTTTTTATTTTTTATTTTTTTGTGCACTTTGTTTTTTGCCTAGACCGCCCTTTCGGGTTTTCAATCTAGCGGGCTTCTTTTTTTTTTTGCACGTGCTCTAATTTTTGCCTAGGCCGCCCTTGCGGGTTTTCAACCTAGCGAGCTCTTTTTTTTTTTTTTTTTTTTTTTTGGTCTTCGTTTATTAGACGTAAAATCTCTTCAATTTGTCGAGGTTGACTTCCTTTGGCAGCTGATCTCCGTCTAAGTCCACAAGTCGGACTGCACCGCCGCTTAGTATCTTCTTGACTACGTACGGACCAATCCATCGGGTTCCCCATTTTCCAAGGGGGTTCATGGCATTAGGAGGGTGTTGTCTTAGGACCAAATCTCCCACACTGATGTTTCGGGGCTTCACCTTTTTTGTTGAAAGCCCTAGCCATTCTTTGTTGATAGGCCCTCGTACGCTCGATTTCCCTTAGCCTTTTTTCGTCGAGTAGGGCTAGCTGTTCATATCGACTTTGCATCCAGTCGGCTTCGTTGACTTGGTTCTCGAGGAGGACCCGTAAGGATGGAACTTCGAGCTCTATTGGTAGTACAGCTTCGGACCCATATACCAGTGCATAAGGAGTTTCTCCAGTCGCTGTCCGTATCGATGTGCGGTAGCCCCACAACGCTAGAGGTAGCTTTTCGGGCCAATCCCTTCCAGTGGAGGCCATTTTCTTCACAATGGTCTCGATTGTCTTATTAGTTGCCTCGACCGCGCCGTTTTCTTCAGGGCGGTATGGAGATGACTTGTGCTTAGTGATCTTGTATTCTACCAGGAGTGTGTCCATCTCTTTCTCGAAGTGAGAGCCGTTGTCTGAGATGATCTCATGAGGAACGCCGTATCGGCACATGATGTGGGTTTTCACGAATTCGGCCACTTTCTTGGCGTTGAGAACTCGGTAAACCTGTGCTTCGACCCATTTTGTAAAATAGTCCACGGCTACTAGGACGAAAGATTGTCCGTTGCTTCCAGTAGGGTGAACTTTGCCGATGATGTCTATGCCCCAACAAGAGAAAGGCCAAGGCGTAGTCATATTGTAAAGCTGTGAGGGTGGAGCGTGCTGTAGATTGGCATGGAATTGGCATTTGGCGCACCTCTTGACTTTCTCGATACAGTCCCTTTCCATGGTACTCCAATAATAACCTATGCGGAGTATCTTTTTGGTCAACATAAACCCGTTCATGTGAGGCCTACATTCACCTTCGTGGATCTCATGCATTATTTCTTGAGCTTCGGTCTCATTTGCGCATAGGAGATTGATCCCTTCGTGGTGCCTTTTGTAGACTCTGTCCCCAATCAGTACGTATCGGGAGGCTAGTCTTTGCAACGCCATTTGAGACTTCTTATTGCTATTCTCGGGATAAGTACCATTCTTGAGGAAATTCATGATATCCGCGTACCACATGGGAGTTTGTTTGGACCTCGTTGATCTCGATACTCATGCTGTATGCCGGACTGTTCCTTCGGGAAATTTTGAAGGGCTTCACCATTTTACCCTCAGGTATTTCAACCAGTGAAGCGATGGTGGCTAGTGCATCAGCAAAACGGTTTTTGTCCCTTGGCAGGTAATTGAAGGTGATTTCTTGAAACTGTTCAACCAACTCCTCGAGATGTTGACCATACCGTTGCAGAGTCGAGTCTTGAATCTTCCACTTTCCGGATGTCTGGTTGATGATGAGCAAGGAATCACCGAATACTTCTAAACTTGTGACATTTCTTTCGAGGGCTGCTTCGAGCCCCGCTATGCAAGCTTCGTACTCAGCGGTGTTGTTAGTGGCTTCAAATTCAAGGCGGATGGCGATTGGAGTATACATGTCCTTTGGATCAACAAGTAACATCCCTATGCCATACCCATGCTTATTGGCTGCGCCATCGAAAAAAAGTTGCCACTTATTTTCTTCTGTTGTAGCACAAATTAAATTCTCGTCGGGGAACTGTACATCTTCCGCCTTCACTTCGTCACACGGAAATTCAGCAAGCTGATCACTGAACACTTTCCCCCTGATGGATTTGAGTGTGACATAAGTGATATCGCAGCCGGCGAGCATGAAATACCATTTGGCTATTCTTGTTGACATGAAAGGCTTTTCGAAGATGTAGCGGAGCGGGTCCACTTTTGCTACTAACTTGATTGGGAAGGCTTCCATGTAATGCTTGAGGTTTTGAGTAACCCAAACCAATGCAGCACAAGACTTTTCTAAGACAGAGTAGTTCTTTTCAGCCCCTTGAAACCGGCGGCTGACAAAGTAGATAGCATTCTCTTTTGTAGAGTCTCGCTGTTCTTGTGCTAACATAGCCCCTAGGGCTTCATCATTGACAGTGAGATAGAGCAAGAGAGGCTTCTCCTTGTGCGGTGGAACCAAAACTGGAGGGCATGCCAAGTAATGCTTCACTTGGTCGAAGGCTTCTTGGCACGCATCGGTCCATTCTAGAGCCACATTCTTTTTTAGTAGCTTGAAGATCGGCTCACACATGGAAGTGAGTTGGTGCACAAATCGACTGATGTATTGAAGTCTGCCCATGAAACCTTTGATTTTTTTCTGCGTCCTTGGGGGAGGCATGTTAATGATTGCCTTGATCTTGGAGGGATCAGCTTCAATTCCTCTTTCGGTGACCATGTAACCTAGAACCTTTCCTCTGATGACCCCAAAAGTGCACTTTGCGGGATTGAGTCTCATCTTGTGTTGTCGAAGCCTTTCAAAGAATTTGCGAAGATCGATCAAATGTTGACCATTGGTTCCCTTCGAATGGATGATCATGTCGTCTACATAGACCTCGATCTCTTTATGAATCATGTCATGGAATAGATCAGTAACAGCCCTCTGGTAAGTAGCCCCAGCGTTCCTTAGTCCGAATGGCATGACTGTGTAGGAGAAAGTGCCCCATGGAGTTGTGAAAGCTGTCTTGTGTTGATCCTCTTCGGACATGAGAATCTGATTGTAACCGGCAAAACTGTCCACAAATGAGCGGACTTCATAGTTGGCAGTAGAATCGACGAGCATGTCGATGTTTGGTAGTGGAAAATCATCTTTCGGGGAAGCTTTGTTCAAATCCCGGAAGTCCACACAAACTCGAACCTTGCCGTTTGCCTTTCTGACTGTCACAATGTTGGCTAGCCAAGTCGGATACTCAATGACTTTGATGAAACCCACACTGAGGAGCTTTTCAATCTCTTCTTTGACTTGTAGAGACCATTCTGGCTTGATCTTTCTGAGCTTCTGCTTTACTGGTTTGGCATCCTCTCTGATCGAAATTCTGTGCTCTGCGACTTTTCTGTCCAAACCCGGCATGTCTTTGTACGACCATGCGAATACATCCACAAATTCTCTGAGCAGTGCAGTCAATTTGTCTTTGTCTTCCCCCTTGAAGAAGCTGCCAATCTTCGTTTCTTTTGGTTCTTCGTCGGTACCCAGATTAACAACATGCAATTCCTCATCAGCCCCTGGACCATTTTCACCACGACAACGAACTTGTTGAGCTAGTTCATTTAGGTATGTTATGTTTTCGTGGTCTATTTCATCATAATTTGAATCGTTATTAACTTGTTCATTAAGTTTGTTATTAGTTAATTCATCATTTATGATGTTTGCAATCTCGGGGTACTCAGAAATATCGAATTTTTCATTAGCAAAGAAAGGAAACACACGCTCGGCTATTGCCTCCATATCCTCTTGGGTGAGGGCATTAGAAACACTCTCGGACTCAAAAGTAAGTGTGAGCCGCTCTTCCTTTGTTGCTGTACGGGGTATGCAACCCATTTCTCAGACCAAGAAATCTTCAGACACTAAGGGCCCCTTTGTTGAATACCAGTTGTTGATTGGCTCGGAGCTTGGCGGGATCTCACTGATGGTTTCCTTTCTGACAATGGTGTCGTAGATAGCGTTGACTTGGCAATCGTCCATGATGGCAAATTCTTCGAACATGGAGGCTAGATCGGATAATTCTTCCCCCACGGTAATCTCTGCCTTGGACTTTATAGCCACTTTCTTGCCCACCACTCTCGGGGTGACATCAGAGTAGGTTCCCTTTCTTGTGTCGGTATTTCACAATCAGTGAAGATCCCGAGACCGGGCTTTCTGACGCCCTTGTCATTAACCCACGGTTCGGGAAAGATTATGTACGGAACATCTTCCCCTTGGCGAACAAAGTAACCGTTTAGTGTGTTGCGGTAAGGTCTCAAGTCAAGGATTTCATATCGTCGACCTTCTTTGCGAGCTTGGGTCTTTTGATTCTTGACTGCTTGCTCGTATTTCAAGTCATCTTCAGTGGGCTCGTACCCCAGACCAAACTTGTTCTTGACAAAAGGAATTTCTACGGGGTGTAATATCCCTTGTTGATGCTTCCCTAGGCCTAGACCGGGAAAGTGATTCATGTTCCTCATCATGCGGAGGATTTTAGGATTGCCGAGGGTCCATTGTTTGTTTCCCCCTTCTTTGTCGATGGTGTTGACGCCGGAGAGAGTGGCATCTTCTATCCCATGTTGGACTTGGTGAACGGGTTGTCCCTTACTTCTGTGGATGGTGACATTCTCGGCCATGATGGTAACTATCTCATCCCCATTTCTGATCTTGACACACTGATGGAGAGTGGAAGGTACCGCATTGGAACTGTGGATCCAAGGTCGGCCCAGAAGTAAGTTGAATGAAGCAGGGACATCCAGTACTTGGAATGGGACGGACATGATCATGCTTCCAAATTCGATATCAACTTCTATCATTCCCATGACTGTACGGGCAGTGCTGTCGTACCCTCTAATGACTTGTGCGGAGGGATGTAAATTGGAGCTTTTGAGCCCCAGTATGCCCATGACTCGGCTAGGCATTAAGTTGAGTGCAGAACCACCGTCTACTAGAACCCTTGAGATGGGTCTCCCCCTTTCCCTTACTTTGAGGTAGATGGCTTCATTGTGTTCGGACCCAAATGGCGGGAGGTCCATGTCGGCAAAAGTGATGACATTGCCGAAGTGAATGTGACCTATCATTGCTGTGAGGTCCTCAGGAGTCGTGTCGGGAGAGACTGATGTGTCATCCAAGTTCTTGATGACGAGGTCTCGGTGTCTCTTTGATGATGCAATAAGGTCCCAGATGGATATGTTGGCTTGCGTCTTCTTGAGTTGTGTTAACAAAGGATCTTCGGGTATGTCGCGTGTTTGCGATCTTTGAGAAGAGGTGTTGGTTGCTACGGTATTGGGAGGGATTGCGCTCGTTGTTACTCGGCCACTGCGAGTGAGCACGTTCACGGTCCCTTGTAGCTTCTTCTTCCTATTCTCTAAGACTTCCCTCATAATCTCATCATAAGTCACAACATAGCAAGAATTATCAAGTTTATTCATATCATCGGAGCCCTCATTCACAATTGGGATCGAATGAGTGGTTCCTTCAAACTCTCCTACCTCTATTACATTGACACCACCCTCATTAGGGATTATGAATTCCTTCTTGTCTATGAGGTCTTGGATAGTGTTGCGGATGGAGAAACAATCCTCGGTGAGGTGGCCGGTGTGGTGCATTGACAGAAGCCTCTTTGTTTGAACTAGAGGCGCCTTGTATCGGTAAGTAGGAGTGGCCTTTTAATCCTTGAGCAAGTCATCCATGCGTACCCCCGCCTCATACATTTGGGAGAAGTCGGAGTAGCAAGCCCCACTTAGGTGGGTGCGGAGATCAATCTTGAGACACTTGAGAAAGATGTCCATTTGATCTTTTGTGTTTGGCCTCTCAACAATTTCAGAGAGCTTGTCATTCCATCTCCTTGTGAAGTCAATGAAGGACTCGTTGTCTCTTTGAGTGGTTTTCTCGAGCTCTTTCCTTGTGGGCCGGTGAGTGGTATTGCCTTGATATTGATTTTTGAAGGCAAGCATAGCGGCATCCCAATCAAGACGGACAGTGAGCGGGAGAGTTGCATACCAATCCTTTGCCGCCCCCTCGAGAGTGAGAGGAAAGCATTGAGCCATAACTTTTGGGGAGACCTTCTTCGGAACCATAGCCCAAATGTAAGTCTCGATGTGAGCCATCGGGCATGAGTTGCCCTTAAACTTGCTAATGTCGGGCATCTTGAATTTGTCGGGGAGAGCGGCCATCGTGCTCATAAGGATGTATGACTGATAAAGGCTTGTGTTGGAGCCTTTTCCCATGTTGAGGTCGTCGAATTTCTAATCAATGTACGCCATGATCGAATCGACCATTTTGGGGTCGCTGTTGTCGGTGCTTGGTTTCCCCACTTTTTTGGTGCGGGCGCTGACATATGTGCTTTCAAACAAACCCTCGGTCCACTCGGATTCCTCATTGTCATTAACCCCCTTGTTCTTGGAGAGCTTGAGGAGCTTGGCTTTCAGTTGGTCAACCTCGGCCTCGTGGGCCTCCCTTTGACTGTCGACATGAGCTTGCCACAAGGCTTCTTTGGTTTGAGCCTCTTGGTTAAGGGTAGAGACTTGTTGTTGAAGTGTGTGAACCATGGCAGAAAGCTGTTCGAGAGTCATGGCGTTGTTGGTGCTGGAGTCGCCAGCCATTGATGATGTAGAAGCTGTTGGAGTGATCGGTTCACGGACAAGCCTGTTGGATGAATCCCTGTAGATGCGGAGAGTACCAATCGGACCTATAATTAGAGAAGTAGCCCTTGTCAGTCTCGGTTCACACTTTCGGTCCATGAAGAGGTTGAGAACACACAGTTGGGCACACGACTCGAACCACATAAGAAAAAAGACTCTTTTTTTATTTTATTTTATAAGTCGGAGGGAATGGGTCCCTTTTGGGGTTTCTAAGAAGATAATGGAATCGTCACACTAGTATCTAGACCATCTCGCGGTCTCATATACTCATCGGATTCCATCGCGCTTATGAATCCTACATGTGTCAGGATTAAACTAAATTAATGTAGTAAAGCATACATGCGGGGACGGATTTTTTTATTTTCGTCCAAGATAACTACTTTTGGGGACGGATTTTTATTGCGTCCGTTTCAACAAGTTGGCATGTATGATTTGAAAACATTAGTTTAGGGAAATCTCGGTACATGGAAACCGACTTGGTCACGGAATGTTAGACCCGAACTAGAATTGTGTGGTTTGTGCTCGGCTTAAATATGAGGCTTAAAGGTCACCTCCAGCATGTAGTCATGAACTATGCCACGGGCTGAGGTTTACCGCTTCGAAAGAGCCAAGGTCGAGTGGAGCTTGAAACTTTCTAGGACGGGCCTCGACGGGTTTGGGGTTGGACTTGTGCGACTCGATAGTGAGCAGTTGATAAGAATTGTGCGCGTAGTGTGAGGTCCATCACGTGACAAAAAAAAATTTACTTTTTTTTTTTGAAAAGAAAAGATAAAAAAAAAAAACACATAAGCACGTAAATTACAACTCCCGAATCACCCGTGTGACCGGTAAATAAAACATAAAATTAAACAGTCCAAGGGTTCAATTCTGTCCTGATGCAGGCAACTGTGCCCACACCCTCACTGCTCTGTTCAGTCACTGAAACCTGTTCTGGCCCTGGAAACTGACCCAGAAGCGCGCGCCTCGGGCTGGTGTTGTGAGAAGCGCGCGCCTGGCGCAATGTACCTGGGAGGCGCCCGCTTCTGGGCTCACCTGTCAGATTATCAAAAACTTATAGACTCAGTGGATTGCCCTGGTCCTGATTGTGTGATGGAACCCCTGCAATGTTTCTCAGCACGAAATAGTAGGAAGAACACATGGAAGGCGGGCGATTCTAGAATTTGACGCGGGACGCGCGCGCTTTGGACCATGAAGGTCCGAGGCGCGCGCTTCCCATGTCAATTTCCAGAATGCCCAGAAAAGTGAATTATGAACAGAAACACAAGTTTAACCCTCAAGCCTCCCCAGCAGAGTCGCCACTGTAGATACCCCGGGGGGATACACGGCTTGGCTAGAGCGCGTGAATTATCCTAGGATGTCTACTTGGTTTTAAGAGTCGCCACCCACGTTTTTTAGGAACGTAAGAAAACCTAATGTTTATGAGCCTAAGTTTGATTTACGAAAACAGAGATTCTTTGGGATGAGGGGTTCGGGGGTTAGGTTACGAAATGGGAAGTACTTAAACACCCATTTCGCCCGAGCAAGTCGGTCTTGTTTGTTCATAATTCACTTTAAAGATAAATGTGTTCTTCCTATTAAAATGATGATAAAAAGGGGTTTTAGAGTTAAAATGTAGGGAGATGACTCCTAGGCCAATTCAATGTAATGAAAGGACCATTGGTGTCATGTCCCAAATGGTTTTGGGTGATTGCACATTCGATTAAAGAAGAAGAAGAAGAAGGAGAAGAAGAGAGAATGTTTAAGACATTTACCTATATTATATATCCTTCAAAAGAGAACCTCTTGTAAAGCCTTGAAGAAGAGGTTGAATACTTTGTTGAAGAAATCCCAAAGGAGTGTTGGTGTTGTATGCTCTAGGCACGTTTTGTAAAACGATTAATGTTATTAATATTAATGATATTGAATGTTTGATTATTATATCCTTTGCATGTTTATTATAATAATCCCCGTCCCTGATAATTATGAGTAATTGTTAGTATAAGTTTAATGGATAATCATATGATGATTATGGTGTATGGGATACAATTAAACTTATGGGTATTTGTTGGAGACCAAATACTGGACTGACCCATATGAGATTTATGTCATGGTCACAATGTCATAATTAAGTCTCATATAGTTATATTACTGGAATCTTTAGACCTGAGATTATCACAGTCTTCCACTTGATGAACATTACGTTTGACATATTCAAACGTTACCCCTAATCGGGTAGCTATAAAGAATGTGATTGGCGTAATCGGATTCATGTAGGGAAAGGTAATTAATCTAGAAGGGATTTGTTCCTCGTCAAGAGAGATGTCAAGCTTTGGCCACTCGATGAGTGGTATTGATGAAATGCATGGCCGTGCTCAAATATGATTTGTACTATCAATACATTCGGGATCGAGAAAGCATTGAACATTGTAAGTTGACCATTGACCATAGCTTACGTTCAATAGACATCGTGAAACAAAGAGATTGTAATATGTTCTATAAAGGATTCACGAACTTATACAAGTTATATTAATTGGGTAGTCTTGATGGCTTGCTAGAGTCCGCTCATGATTTATGAGCACAAATGTGTTTGGGCTCATTGCCAACTTAATATAATCCTATGGGGTCACACACAAAAGGACGAATTGTTTAAAAGGCTAAAAACGGAATTCTGGTGGTGCTCGGCCGAGCACCTCATATGTCAGATTTTCTGGAGCAAAGGTGCTCGGCCGAGCACCTTAAAGGACTCGGCCGAGCAGGCCCTGTTCGGGCCCAAAAACTGATTTCGTGTTGTGACGGGTTTTAACCTATTCTCCTAAACGGTTTAGGACTAATAAGTATATAAACCTCTAACAACGACCTAATCAGTATGTATTGATTCCATATCAATTAGATAGCCTCCGAGAGAGAGAAAAACAAGTTCTTCTTCTTCCTCAAGAACAAGAACATTGATTTTCCATATAGCCTTCAAAGTAGAAAGAGTTTCTATTGGGTCTAGCAATCCGGTTCAAGAATCGTTCTTGAAATTCGTTCGCGTGTGGATAAACATAGAGGGCGTTGGCATCAACTCCTTCAAAGTTCGTGATCCAAGTTTTGCGGTCGTTCCTACGTTCGTGATTCGAAGAAGCGCGAAGAACGAAGATTGAAGATCTCAGAATTTTAAAGCTCCGTCACGGTTAGTGTTCTAAATTCATCTCCATATTAATTTAATCATCGTGATCGGATCTAGGTTTTTTGGGTTTATTCCGCTGTGCATGTTTGCTCAAAACCCAACAGTGGTATCAGAGCCCCGTTCATCATGATTATTTTAATAATAACATGTTAATGATATAATTGGATTATATGTTTTGGCATGCTATGTGAATTGGATTCAAGATGTTTATGTGATCTGAGTTTTATGTTTATATATGAGATATATTGAAGTCATAAAATCGCACCGTTTAAATACGTTATGTGGGATCTACGATTGCAATAATAATTTGATTATTATGTTCCTTTAGATTATCAAAATTAATTGGATTGATTTGTTGATGATCTTTGATTCATGAATAAATCGTTTATTCAAGGTTTTGATGAACATGATGATATGATCATTATGAACACCAAATCCTAAATGAATCGGGAAAGCAATCTTAGAATTAAAATTCGACAAGAAAATCTGTTATGTTCGTGGTGCTCGGCCGAGCAGTCTATAAGACTCGGCCGAGCAGAGTCGTCAGAAGCAAGGTTTTCTGGAACACAGAGGCGCTCGGCCGAGCACCTTAGAGGACTCGGCCGAGCAGGTTGATTTTGGACAGAATTTGTTTTTCAGATGGCTGGTTTTAGAAACCGTGTTTCCTGAAATTAAATGGCTTGTTTAAAATCACTTTGGATTGAATTTGTTTGTCAGATGGCTGGTTTGAGAAACCGTGTTTCCTGAAAACAAATATCAAGGTCAAAGTAATGAATTGATGGGACAAAAGAATTTAGAATCGAGTTACTTTATGTAAGGGATTGTGGATGCCTATTGGCTTAGTTTCGACCTACATAGTTGTTCCTTCTAGTTTCTAAATTTGGTACGGGATTGTGGATGCCTTCTCGCTTAGTTTCGACCGTACAATCGTGCTCTCAATAATGTGTTAAAGAATTTATCCCCATAAATCAATCACATGAAATCTTAATTTAATTAATGAGATTAGTTAAATTATTAACCGTTGCTTTATGTGTTTATATTATGTGACTATAAACATTGACCATGCTATATGTCATGAACCTTCTTTAAAATTTAAGTTCCGTGTCAATCCATGATTAAAACACTTGTGAGTACGTGGGTAGTTTTGTGTGGGTTACGCCCTAGCGTAGGTGCATTGATTCTATCCATTTATGAGCAAGATGAGGAAACAGTGATTCCTATACGTTTAAATGGTTTAACTTAATTAGGCTATCAAAATAGTTTTGGGCCTAAGGCACAGATGAGATTAAAACATGTTAGATATACGATATCTAAAATCTCATAAAAGATCTAAGAGTCATATACGATATGATTGACAAGGAGTTGTCTACCTAAATAACTTATTTTGAGCAGTCGTGCCCTAGCCGACTCAAAGTTAAGTGAAATATGGATCTTAGCCCATTCAAATTATATTATACATTGGATGTATATGAAGGTTATATAATTTAGTGGGAGTATTGTAAAATACTATTAATTTAATATCTTTAATTAAGTTGGTACTCATATTTAATTATATGTTTGCATAATTGTAGATAATGGCTCAGAATACAAATTTATCACTGCGATCTATCCTTGAGAAGGAGAAACTTCAAGAAGATGGAGCTAACTATACGGATTGGATCCGTAGCCTTAGAATTGTTCTAAAGCATGAGGATAAGCTCTATATTCTTGATGAGCCCGTTCCTGAAGAAGAACCTGCTTCTAATGCACCCAAGGATGAGAGAAATGCCTACAAGAAACATGTGAATGATTCTCGTGAGGTGGGTTGTCTTATGCTTGCGGCCATGTGTTCAGAACTTCAGAAGATTCTTGAACACTTGGAAGCATTTGACCTTGCTACTACATTGAAAGATATGTTCCAAGAACAAGCAAGGCAAGAGAGGTTCGACACCATAGATGCCCTAGTCTCATGCAAGATGAGCGAAGGACAGTCTGTGAGCCCTCATGTTTTGAAAATGAAGGCTTACTTTGAGAAACTAGAGAGGCTTGGCCATCCAATTGAGATTGAGTTGGCTACCGATTTTATTCTTAATTCATTGCCCAAAAGCTATAATCAGTTCGTCATGAACTTTAATATGCAAGGGATGGATAAGACTATGTCTGAATTGCATGGGATGCTTAAGCAGGCAGAAAAGAAAATTGGTAAAGAGACCGCTCCTGTACTCATTGTGTCTAAGGAAGGAAAGGGCCAAAAAGGCAAAGGAAAGGGTAAGGCAAAAGTTGTCAAACCCAAGATTAGCAAGGCAATTGTTGCCAAAGCTAATGTGGCTAAAACCGGCTTCCCAAAAGGATGCAATTTGTTTCCACTGCAATGAGATTGGACATTGGAAACGAAATTGCAAGGTTACAAGGAAGAGTTAAAGAAGAAGAAGAGCGGTGGGACTGCATCTACTTCAGGTATCTATGTTATAGATATTCTACTTTCTACTTCTAGCTCCTGGGTATTAGATACTGGATGTGGATCTCACATTTGTTTAAATGTGCAGGGACTAAGGAATAGAATGCTACTTAAAGATGGCGAAGTGGACCTACGCGTGGGGAATGGAGCAAGAGTTGCTGCATTAGCTGTAGGAACATATGATGTCATTTTACCTAGCGGATTAATTCTTGTTTTGAACAATTGTTATTACGTTCCGGATTTAAGTAGAAATATTATTTTAATTTCTTGTTTGGATAATGAAGGTTTTAAGTTTCTTTTGAAAATAAGAAGTTTTCTATTTATTTAAATGATATGCTTTATTGTACTGCATGTTCATTTAATGGCCTTTATGTTCTTGATGTTGAAAATGGGAATAATGAGAATGTTTATAATATAAATAAGAAATCCAAACCCAATGATGTAAATCATACTTATTTTGTGGCATTGCCGTCTTGGTCATATTAATGAGAAGCGTATCTCAAAACTCCATGGGACGGACTTCTAGATTCACATGATTTTGAATCATATGAAACTTGTGAGTCATGTTTACTTGGAAAGATGACTAAGGCACCTTTTACTAAGAGTAGGTGAAAGGGCCAATGACTTATTGGCCCTCATACATACTGATGTGTGTGGACCAATGAGTTGCAATGCTAGGGAGGATATCAATACTTCATAACTTTTACTGATGATTTTAGTATAGATATGGCTATGTCTACTTAATGAAACATAAAAGTGAATCTTTTGAGATATTTAGAATATTTCAAAATGAAGTACCAAAATCAACTTGGCAAAACTATTAAAGCACTTCGATCAGATCGTGGTGGAGAATATTTAAGCCAAGAATTTGACAATCATCTGAAAGATTGTGGAATTATTTCACAATTAACTCCACCTGGGACAACCACAATGGAATGGTGTGTCCGAACGGAGAAATCGGACTTTATTGGATATGGTCCGCTCCATGATGAGTCAAGTTGATCTTCCTTTAACCTTTTGGGGACATGCACTAGAAACTGCTGCACTAACACTAAATAATGTTCCAACAAAATCTGTTCCAAAGACTCCACATGAGATGTGGACTGGAAGAAAACCTAGTTTGTCTTTCATGAAGATTTGGGGTTGTGAAGCATTTGTTAAGAAGCTCATATCTGACAAACTCACACCTAAATCTGAAAAATGTATTTTTCGTTGGTTACCCTAAGAAACTAAGGGTTATTACTTTTACAACTGCGCGGAAAACAAAGTGTTTGTTGCCCGTCACGGTACCTTTCTAGAGAAAGAGTTTCTCTCCAAAGGGAATTAGGGGGAGTAAATAATCTCGAAGAAATTCGAGAACCCGAAAATTACATGGAACAAAATGTTGGATCTGAACAAGTTTCACAAAGTATGTGGAACCTATTCAGAATACTCAAGTTCCTCGCAGAACGGTAGGGTGCGATCTGAACTGAGAGATATGGATTTCTCATGACGGATAGCAATGAAGTAGAAGTCATAGTTGATGACGAACCTACTCCTACCAAGAAGCGATGTCCGCTCCTGATTCAGATAAATGGCTTGGAGCCATGGAATCTGAAATTAAATCCATGTATGATAATCAAGTTTTTGGAACTTGATTGATGCGCCCGAAGGTGTAAAAACCATAGGATGCAAATGGGTTTTCAAAAAGAAAACTGACATGGATGGAAAGGTGCATACTTATAAAGCTAGACTTGTAGCGAAAGGCTATAGGCAGATTCATGGAATCGACTATGATGAAACCTTTTCGCCCGTAGCAATGATCAAGTCTATAAGAATTTTACTTGCCATAGCCGCATATTTTGACTATGAGATATGGCAAATGGATGTCAAAACAGCGTTCCTTAACGGGAAACTTACTTGAGGATGTTTACATGACACAACCTGAAGGTTTTGTAATTCCAGAAAATTCTAACAAAGTATGCAAATTGCAACGATCCATTTATGGATTGAAGCAAGCCTCTAGGAGTGGAATCTTCGATTTGATGAATCGGTCAAATAGTTTGGCTTCATCAAGAACGAAGATGAACCTTGCGTTTACAAGAAGATTAGTGGGAGCGTAGTATTATTTCTGGTACTATATGTTGATGACATATTGATCATAGGAAACGACATTCCCGCACTGCAGTCTGTAAAGACTTGGTTAGGAAAGTGTTTCTCTATGAAAGATATGGGAGAAGCCGCTTATATCCTTGGCATTAGGATCTATCGTGATAGATCCAAGAAATTGATTGGTTTAAGTCAAGATACATATATGACAAAAATTCTTAAGAGATTCTGCATGGAAAACTATAAGAGAGGAAATTTGCCAGTAGGACATGGCATAACTCTAAGCAAGAATCAGTGTCCTAAGACAACTGATGAGCGTAAGAGAATGATTGGGATTCCATATGCTTCCGCAATTGGATCAATCATGTATGCCATGATATGTACTAGACCCGATGTCTCGTATGCTTTGAGCATGACGAGTAGATATCAATCAAATCCTGGTGAAAATCATTGGATTGCAGTCAAGATGATTCTTAAGTACTTGCGAAGGACTAAAGATTCGTTCTTGGTGTATGGAGGTGTGGAAGGTGATCTTGTTGTAAGTGGTTACACAGATGCAAGCTTCCAAACCGACAAGGATGATTTAGATCGCAATCTGGATTTGTATTTGTGCTTAATGGAGGTGCTGTGAGCTGGAAGATTCTAAGCAAAGTACTGTCGCTGATTCTACAACGGAAGCTGAGTATATTGCTGCATCCGATGCTGCTAAAGAAGCTGTTTGGATCAAGAAGTTCATAACTGAACTAGAGGTAGTTCCTAGCATGCTGATCCAATAGACCTTTATTGTGATAATAATGTGCTATTGCTCAAGCAAGGGAACCAAGAAACCATCAGAAGTCCAAACACATACTTAGGGCGTTACCATGTCTTCGAGAAAATCATTAACAGAGGTGACGTGAATATATGCAGAGTACCAACTGATGATAACATTGCCGACCATTGACAAAGGGTCTTCCATAAGCAAAGCATGATGGTCATGTTAGGTCTATGGGTATTCGATACATTAATTAGGCCTAGTGCAAGTGGGGAGATTGTTGGTGTTGTATGCTCTAGGACGTTTGTAAAACGATTAATGTTATAATATTAATGATATTGAATGTTTGATTATTATATCCTTTGCATGTTATTATAATAATCCCCGTCCCTGATAATTATGAGTAATTGTTAGTAAAGTTTAATGGATAATCATATGATGATTATGGTGTATGGGATACAATAAACTTATGGGTATTTCGTTGGAACCAAATACTGGACTGACCCATATGAGATTTATGTCATGGTCACAATGTCATAATTAAGTCTCATATAGTTATATTACTGGAATCTTTAGACCGAGATTATCACAGTCTTCCACTGATGAACATTACGTTTGACATATTCAAACGTTACCTCTAATCGGGTAGCTATAAAGAATGTGATTGGCGTAATCGGATTCATGTAGGGAAAGGTAATTAATCTAGAAGGATTTGTTCCTCGTCAAGAGAGATGTCAAGCTTTGGCACTCGATGAGTGGTATTGATGAAATGCATGGCCGTGC
>JAOWBW010000145.1:983769-1048466 GCA_026119855.1 Campanula takesimana
AGAGTCTGGGGAAGTTAGGACTGAAAATTCCATCAAGTCCACTGTCAGGACAAAAGATGTGGTTTCTATTTGCTTCAAAAGTTGCTATTCTGGCTGGTTTAGAAAAATTCTGGAATTCTTTCCATCAAACCAGAGTAGTCAGCCGAACTACTGAGGAGCTCTTAGGGTCTCTGTTTTCAACACTAAGACCACCCCCAAGAAGGAGTTTGGAGAAGTTATGGCAATTTTGTGTGATTTAGTAGATACTGGAGTGATGTGTAAGAATGGCAATCATAACAACTTCACTACTGAGCAGTAAAACTACTGTGTGGATATCTACAAAGGGAAGAAGCTGCACTGGCAAGAATCATAATGCAAGAAATGATCAATGCTCTCAGCCGCCATACATCTGCCAAAGCCGCTGGAAAAATGAAGATCAGAACCCACTGCAGGCTTTTGACAAAGTTCCTGCATCAAGATTCTGTTATCTTTAAAGCTCAGACCTTGTTTGGTGCTTCAAAACTTGATGCTTTCAGAACCAGTTTGGGATGGCGCGTTTGCACAAGTGGTATGGAATGCTGATCCTCTGCCCTGAAGAACAGAGAGGACCCTATCCTGAGGCTCGGCTCAATAAGTCAGGCAAACCTTAGCCGGTGCCATAGCTGATCAAGCTGCCGCTACAAAGCTAGAGAAGCAACTCAAACTGCCACTTGAATCGGCTAGGAGTTAGCCTGGATGGAACTGAGGCTCCAGTTGAGAGGAGTCTGCGGTTGAGGGGAAGCCTGCAATCCCTGCGCCTCAACCCATGGAAACCGCGGCTCCAAGAAAGAAGAAAGCCAAAGTACTGACCCTTCCAAACCCTCATCCAATCTTCCTCCAAAACCATCCTTACCAAAATCCTTCCTTATTCTATCCAATCCTTCTTCTGAACCGCTTCCACCTTCATCTAAACAATTCCCTTCACTAAATCAAATCCTCCCAACTCTTCTAAACCCAGATAAAACCCCTTTCCCCAATAGCCAAATAATGAAAAATCCATGAATTTTGCACAAGATGTGCAAATCTTGAGAAAACTGAGAGCCACCACCTCTGAACCAAACCTATCTCACCTCCAAAATCCCCTCTCAAACTGCCAACTGTTCAATTCACTGAAGAACAGTTACAGCTAATCTTTTCTACCCTTCCCAACCTCAAACCTTCTACTCAAACCGAGCGACTGAGCAGACTGACATGTCTGAGGCCGCGGTTCAGCCTGATCAAACCCGCGGAACAGTTTGTGGCTGAGGTTATTGTGGATATAGATGCGCCTGAGTAGACCAATGTGTCCGAGTAGTTCAAGATGAACCCTGAGTAAGATGATGACAATCTTGAGGTTCAACCGCTGAAGAAGAAGAGAAGATTAATAAAGAAATATGATTTTGTGGAGCACTGGCAATCAAGGCCACCTGGTGCAGTGGACTTCACTGAGGCTCATGACAAGAAGAATCACTCACCCATTGAAGGCTCATTTGCAAAGGAATTAAGAGAAAGAGCTGAACTGAGAAGGCCGGAATAGATACCATGTTGGTTGAAACCGCTCCTCCTTCACTGAAACGAAAGCTAGATTTTTGACTCACCAGAGCACACTCCTTCACCTTCTGGATCCCTGCACTGCCCTTCGGTCCATCGGCTCAACCATCGGCTCAACCGCAACTGATCAATATCTCTGCCCCTTCGGTTTTGCCTGAGTTCAAAGTTGCAGTTAGGACTCCCAAACCGCGTGGTTTGAAAGGAAGTGTGCACAGGACATCGCGGCTTACCTAAAGAGGTTTAGAGCTACTTCTTCCAAAGCCAACTGCCATGGAGCCATCCTCAGAGCCACCAACAAGCATGAAGAGCAACGACCCAAGTCTGGTCGTCCAAATCCTTTCGCAATCTTTCCAGCCGATGAGTCTCAGGCTGCTTCAGATCTACTCATTGCTTCAACTCTTGATCAAATCATTGAAGATCTGGCAGTTGAGGTCATCTTTTCTCTCTGCTCTCAATTTTTCTTTAGGATAAACTGCACTGTATTTCCATATCTTTATAGATGGCAGTTCTCTCCTTATACTTCCATTCCTCTCTCCAATACCTAACTTCTTTCCATTTCCCTTCTCTTCCCTACACTTCATTTTCTGTCATTCCTTCCCCTTCCTCACTTTTTGAAACTGATCCAGTAAAGATTCAATTTGTTCTGGATTTATTTTTTACTCAATCTGCATTTCTTTCCTCTCTGCCCTTCCTTGTTGATGCCATTAAGAGGGAGAATGCTATTGACCCTCAGATTGGGAGGATGGAATTCAATATAGAAACCCTTCTGGAGAACCAGCTCAAAATAGAACATAAGCTTGAAACTCTGAATGAGCTGACTTCTCTCAGACTTGAAGCGGCCCAAGAAATAAATGAGGCTCTAGAGAAGAAATTAGACCAACTAGCTGATCTGACGGTTTCATCAACTGACTACTTAGTTCATTATGCCAACGACCTGAAGAAGCTTTCTGAAAGAATCTTAGAGAAGGTAAATGAACCGACACATCTTCGTCTTAAGTCAGCTGAATACGTGTTTGAAACCGCCAGCCTAGTTGAGCCTTCTGATGTTCAAACCGCAGACCAAGCCGCCGCCAGGGTTTCTGATAGAACTGACTAGATTTCTTTCTATCCTTTTGTAATCAGTTTTGCCTTTCATTATTTTCCTTGTAATTTTGTAACTTCCAAAACCTTTAAAGGATTATAATAAAAATGAATGCATTGCATCTTATTCCAAAAACCTTGTTTATTCAAACTACTTGTTTGTGGAACAATGCATTTTCAAAACCCATGCACTTTAATTCATCATGAAAAAAATTTCTAAGTGTATGTGTTTTAAACATTCAGTTTAAACATGCATATCTGATTTTCATAATCATATCTCTTTATGTGCATCTGAATGTATTTCTTTTCTATCTGTCCTTCATTTCCTTTGTTTGTTGATAAATTAGAAATCTATGATCTAGCATTGTGTGTGCATTTGACTTGGGACATGCAGTTTCAATACATATTCATTTGAGCATGTTTTTACCAAGTACAATGTTTGCTCTATCATAGTGTGGTAATGGCATCAATCAAATAGGGGGATATTATTAGGATTCATTGTTAGTACACCCACCTGATTTGATTGACCCATTCCACGTGTCTTTTTATGGACTTTAGGTTTACATGTAATGAAGTTTTACTTCAATTTTTAGACAAGTTCATTTCTAGATGTTTAGTAGTTAGGCTGAGTTATGTTCGGTTTATCCTTAGCAGTTTAGTGTCCCTCAAGCCGCCATCTTCAACCGCCAGCATGGTGCCTTAAGTCCTTCATCAAACCGCAGTTTGTGTCTTTGATGAAACTGCACTTCAAGTTCATTCATGAAACCGCACATGCATCTGGTGGAACCGCCGACCAAGATATTGAAGAAGTTATTGCTGTCATTTACTCCTTGAAGACAAACATTCACTTTTCAACCGTAAATAAATGACTGGTGACTTGTCCTTAAACTTCAAGTCATGTTTCAGTTATTCTTGGAATGTCGGTTTGTCTCGCTTTTTGAAAAGTTACCGTTGTACTTTTCCAACAACTAAAAGGACAATGTCAGGTAGTGATCCAACAACTTCCTGCCACAAAGCAAAAGCAAAGGACGACAGTGACAGGTCAACCAATGGGATTGTGACAGCGCATAGAACCGCCATACAATGACTCACCTCTTTGTCCAACGGTCACTAATGCCTTCATTATAAATAGCCTTCATTTTTCAACAATGAAGGTTGCTGAGCTTCAAAGAGAATATCCCAAGTATTCAAGTTTGCTTTGAAGATTGAAAACCCAGATATTCATATCTTCATCATCTCCTTAGCAAACCCAGAGTTCTTCATCAAAGCTTCAAGCCTTCAAATCATCACAACTCAGCCTTGCACAGAAAGTAATCACTTGCTCGCCATCACTTAGATATTTTGAGCTCTTGATTTCTTTCCACACCACACACCCGGAGTATATTTTCTTATAGATTATATACCTCGAAAACACAGGTTGTTATAATAGCATTGTTAGGTTAGATTGTTTATTTAGAGTTTGGATTCGTTTGTAATCTTGTAAAAACCCCTCTAAATCAATACAAGTCTAGTAGCTATTAGAAAATCCTAGGCTAACCACCTAGGTAGAGGACGTAGTTCTTTCAAGAACGAACCTCTTCAAATTGTGTGTCTTTGATCTTTAATTTCTGTCTTGTCATTTACATTTCTGTTTATGAGCTTTATTTACTCTTATGTGAAATGACTTGATAAATGATTTGCATACTTCTGTGATACTTCAGTTGTACCTTGTCAGTTGCATCATTCCATTTTCAACCACTTAAACCGCCCTACTCTTTATAATTCAGTTTGGCCATAACCGCAAAACTCCGCTGTGCATTTTATCTGAGCGGTTCTAGTGCTTTAAACCGCAATAGACCAAACTGATAAGTACTTGGTTGATTTTCAAGGGTATTTCGAAAAAGATTTTAAACCGCTATTCACCACCCCTCTAGCGGTTCTATACCCTTGTTGCCATTTGGGACCAACACACACCATTCCATTGTGGTGTTCCGGGTGGAGTCAATTGTGAAACTATTCCACAATTCTTTAGATGATCATCAAATTCATGACTCAAGTATTCTCCACCTCGATCTGATCGAAGTGCCTTAATACTTTTGCCGAGTTGTTTTTCTACTTCATTTTGAAATATTCTAATTATCTCAAATGCTTCACTTTTATGTTTCATTAGGTAAACATACCCAAATCTACTATAATCATCAGTGAAGGTTATGAAGTATTGAAATCCTCCCCTAGCATTGCTACTTAAAGGTTCGCATACATCGGAATCTATCAATCCCAATAAGTCGCTTGCCCTTTCACCTAACTTGGTAAAAGGTGTCTTAGTCATTTTTCTAAGAAGACACGACTCACAAGTATCATATGACTCAAAGTCACATGAACCCAAAAGTCCGTCCCCATGGAGTTTTGAGATACGCTTCTCATTAATATGACCAAGACGGCAATGCCACAAATAAGTATAATTTACATCATTAGGTTTAGATTTCTTATTTATATGATATACATCGTCTTTATTTTCATTCTTGAAATTCAAGACATAAAGGCCATTAAATGAATTAGCAATACCATAAAGCACATCATTTAAATAAATAGAAAATTTCTTATTCTCAATAAGAAACTTAAAACCTCATTATCCAAACAAGAAATTGAAATAATATTTCTACTTAAATCCGGTACATAATAGCAATTGTTAAAAACAAGTATTAAACCGGAAGGTAAAGTGACTTCATAAGTCCCTACGGCTAATGCAGCAACTCTTGCTCCATTCCCCACGCGTAGGTCTACTTCACCTTCTTTAAGTAGTCTCCTATTCTTTAGTCCCTGCACATTTAAACAAATGTGAGAACCACATCCGGTATCCAATACCCAAGAATCAGTGGTAGAAAGGAGAATATCTATCATATAGATACCTGAAGTCGACGCAGCCTTGCTGCTCTTCTTCTTCTTTTGCTCTTCCAAGAAAGCCTTGCAATTACGTTTCCAATGACCAATTTCTTGACAATGGAAACAGATTGCATCATTTTGTGAATTGGGTTTTGCCTCAGAAGCCTTGGCAACCTTTGCCTTGCTTATCTTGGGTTTGACAACTTTCTTACCCTTTCCTTTGGCATTAGCCTTCTTCCCATCATGAACCAAGAGCACGGGAGAACCTTTCTCCACAATCTTCATCTCCGCAGTTTTAAGCATCACATGCAACTCGGAGAGATTCTTATCCATTCCATGCATGTTATAATTCATCACAAACTGATTATAACTTTTAGGCAATGAATTAAGAATGAGATCCGTGGCTAACTCTAATGGGATTGGATAGCCAAGTTTCTCCAGGTGCTCTACATAACCTTTCATTTTTAGCATGTGAGGACTCACTTGTTGCCCTTCATTCATCTTGCAAGAAGTGAATGCAACAATGGTCTTGTACCTCTCTTGCCTAGCTTGCTCTTGAAACATGGCTCTTAACTCCACGCTTATCTCATAGGCTTCCAAATGTTCCAAACTTTGTTGGAGTGTTGAGCACATGGTAGCAAGCATGAGACAGCTTACATCTCTAGAATCATTACGATGTTTCTTGTAACTGTCTCTTTCTGCCCTAGGGGCAGTAGGTTCTGGTTCAGCAGGAAGAGGCCCATCGAGAATGTACAACTTATCTTCTTGCCTTAGAACAATTCTTAGGCTACGGATACAATCCATAAAGTTCGTACCATTCTCTTGGAGGTTATCCTTCTCAAGGATCGATCACAACGAAATTGATTGAATGTTAGTAGTCATTGTCTACAAATATGCAAAATTTCCAAAATTTAATAAGTACCGGTTTCATTAAAGAAATAAATAATGTATTTTTCAAACAAAAAATACTCCCACTAAATTATATAACCTTCATATACATCCAATGTATAATATAATTTTAATTGGGCTAAGATCCAACTTTAATTTAACTTTTGAGTCCACGGAGGCGGACCGCTCAAAACTAAATTAATTAGGTAGACAATCATGTCAATCATATCCCATATGATTCTTAGATTCTTTTATGAGATTCTTTGAGAAATCCAATTTCAAAAAGCATGTTTAATCTCATCTTTTGCCTAGGCCCAAAACTGTTCTGATGCCTAATTAAGTCCAACCATTTTAAACGTATAGGAACCATTCAATTTAATGCACCTTGCGGAGGCAAGCCCACATTGAATTAATGAACCTCATCTTGCTCATACATGAATAAAGTCAATGCACCTCGCGGAGGCGAACGAACATCAAAATCATCCATGTATAAACAAGTGTTTTAATCATGGCATGGCAAAAAGAACTTAAAACTTTCTTTGAAGGTTCATCACATATAGCGTACAACACATTTATGAGCACATAATATAAACATGTTACGCATCAAGTTTAGCCACTAAATCAATCTCCATTAATTTAAGCATAATATTTATGTGTCATTAGTTTCTCTATAATTATGAGGATGAGACTCTTTGAACTTTGGTTATCATCTTCCAAATCAAGACAACAAGAAGTGCGGCTGAAACTAAGCCATCAGGCATCCACAATTTCGCACAATTTCAAGAAACCAAGAAAGTAGTCCATGTGGCCGAAACTAAGCAATAGATGGTCTCGATAAACGTAGGCCAATTGCATCCACAACTCCACATGGATCTCCAATCATTGAATCAAGAACTTTGTTTCTCAATTTTAGCAATTATGAACTCTTCATAATTCTAACTTCGTTTTATCTTTGAAACTTTGATTGCGATCAAGCTTGGGAAACACAATCTCGATGAACGTAGATTAGCCATCCAAACCTTGAACCAATCTTAGAATCACAAGATCAAAACAAATAGAAAAATCAAACCCCAAGATCCACACCAAAACCAACTGCCCAAACCGGCTCCAGATCAGCAGGTCTGGCCGGTATTGTCACTGATTCGGTTGGACCCCATCAAAATTCCAGAATCTGATTCTGATTCTGACAAACTGTGCGGCCGCCCAAGAAAATCTGTGCGGTCACCCACACATGTGCGGTCGCCCAAAATTTTATGTGCGGTCGCACAGTAGCATCAGACAGAATTTTTAAAGTTCGAAAATTTGTCTCAAAATTGTTTTCCCCGATTATTAAAACTTTGATCCAATCAAAAATTAATAATCAAACAATTCAGAATCCAACATAATTTTAGTGCGATTCAATAGTGCGATTAAAGTTTGTAAAACAATAAACCACATAAAATCATATAACACATAAACATCATATATCTAATATTCATATCATGTTAGGCACATAAACAATTTATATACACACAACATGATTCTAGGTATTCAAATAATCAACATGAACGGGGCTCTGATACCACTGTTGGGTTTCCAAATAACATGCGCAACGGAAAATAGCATTTAAAATTTTATGAAACCCAAAGCCCATAGATCCGTTCATATGATTGAATCAAATACTTGCAATATGAACACTAGAAAACTAACCCTTGATGACTTTGAATTTGGTCTTTGATTTTGGTGGAGAAATTGAGGCTTTAATCACGAACAAGTAAGAACACGAAATTTGAAGATGATAAGCTTCACCCTCTAGCGGTATCCACACCTTGAACGAATATTAAGAACACTTGATCTTGGTTGCTAGACCAAAATTGTGAAAAACGTTTCCACAATCAATATGAACTATATGGAATTTTATTTGTGTTTTATTTTGTTCTTCAATCTAGGATGTCTTAGAATAAAATAAAACTCTCTGGAGACTTGCACAAAAGCTAGCTCTTGTTCTGGCCCGAATTGCTGTTTATATACAAGTTAGACCTATTCCAAATAGGAAACTTGTGTCTAAACCCGTCCAAAATTCTTTTCCAAATCAAATCAGGAAATCAGTCCCGACATGGTGTGCGGCCGCCCAAAACCACTTGTGCGGTCGCACATCTATCTGGAAGGTTTCTGGTACTTTTTGAACCAAGCTGTGTGGCCGCCCAAGCCCTTTTGTGCGGTCGCACACCTGCCCCAGATTTCCCTAATTTCCTCCAAAGTCCTTCGACTCAATATTCCAGCATAGTCCTTATTTAAGATTCGTTCTATTGTGTGTGACTCTCTAGGATTACACTAAGTTCGCAATGGGTTCAAACATGAAACCATAAGATATGATTAGGTTCTAGCAAACCGTCATACCTACCCAAATAGTATAACTAGATACAAGTTCGCATTCCTTTAGAACATGTCATAATCCCTTTGTCCACGATGTCATTGAACACAAGTCATGGTCAACAAGTCAACTTGTTTTGTTCAATACTTTCCCGATTCCGAATATGTTGATAATACAAATGACATTGATCTAATCAATTCATTTGAGTCCGGCCGAACATTTTCATCAACATCATTCCTACGAGAGGCCTAAGCTTGACATCTCTCCGAAGAGGGACAAATCCATTTAGCTTATTACTCTTCCCTACGTGAGTCCGATTATGCCAATCATACCCTTTATAACTACCCGGTTAAAGGTAGCATTTGAATATGTCAAACATAATGTTCATCAAGTGGAAGACTATAATAACTTAATGTCTAAGAATTCAAATGACATAACTAATATAAGATATATGTACGACATAGACCATGACATAAATCTCATACAGCGGGTCATGTCCAGTACCTTGTTCCAAACAAGTACCCATAAATCTAACATGATTATCCCATGATCATTTAGCCTTTATACTAGTGCTTAACAAGTACTAGGGACGGAGATTATTATAAGTAAACATGAACAACAATAATAATCAAAACGTTTCTTTATTGATATGAAATAAATGATAACAATTACAACGTTTATTAAACGTGCCTAGGGCACCACTACCAACAAATTGTTCTTAGGGTTTGATGTTTATGATAATTTGAGTATCATAAATAGTTGAACTCTTAAAGGATCAAGATTTGATAAATTGCGATCGTGCGGTTCGCGTGCAATACACGTTTTGTGCAGAATTTTCGTGCAGATTACGTGCAGCGCACGTGCAGTCCAGAATTTTGTGCAGAATATTCGTGCAGTTCGCGTGCAATGCACAAATTCGTGCAGATTTTTCGTGCAGTTCGCGTGCAGTGCAGATTTCTGAATTCGTGATTTTCAGACTTGGAGATGCATTGTAGAATACGTATTGTTCATGGAATTGAATTCTATGAAGTAATGTATTCTTGATAGAGTTGGACTCTATGAAAGAATTCATTATTAAATATGTATTAAACCTAAAGTGCGACTCTATGAAAATCTAAAATTCATAATTATATTCATATATTATCTATTCATTAATTAATTGGATTAATTATACCTTTGTTATGCGCGTTGCTATATAAATGAACCTTCTTGAAAATTTTAAGTCATGTGTCAACCCATGATGGACACTTGTGAGTACACCGGGTATTTTTATGAGGGCTCTTCCAAAGCGAGGTGCGTTAATTCTATCAGTGTATGAGCAAGATGAGTGAATGAGAGTTTCCTATGCGTCCATCATGGTTTGACTTAATTAGGCTATCAAAAGACAAAGTTTTTGGCCTAAGGCACAATATGAGATTAAAACTTGTTTGACATAAGATGTCTAATTAAATCTCATAAAAGATCTAAGAGTCACATATAATGTGATTGATAAGAGTTATCTACCTAATTAATTTAATTTTGAGCAGTATCGCTAAAACGGACTTAAAGTTAAATTAAAGTTGGATCTTAGCCTACATAAATTATATTATACAATTGTTGTATATGAAGGTTATATAATTTAGTGAGAGTATTTATGAAATACAAATAATTTATCTCTTAAATGATTGGTATGAAATATAGGTGTATATTTATTTGCATATTTATGTAGAATATTATATTATGCTTTAATTATGTTTATTACTGCGATCTGTTCTTTAAAAGGAAAAGTTAAATGAGAATGAAATTAATTTCTTTGATTGGATCATGAGCTTAAGAATTGTTCTAAAGCAAGAACGGAAATTATAGATTCTTAATAATCCTAAGTAACCTAAATTGCAATATTAATTTGATTAATATGTTCGGTAGGATCATAAAAATTTAATTTGATTAACTTGTTGATGATCTTAGATTCATGAATAAATTGTTTATTCTGGGTTTTGATAATCATGATGATTCGATCACCATGAACACCAAATCCTAATTGAATCAAGGAAAGCAATTTTGAGGTAAATTTTGGAAATTTAAAATCTACCACTTTTATGATAAATATTTTGAGTTTAATTTAATTGTCAGATGGATGGTTTTAGAAACCGTGTTTCCTGAAATTAAATGTCAGTTTCAAAATTAATCTGGGATTGAATCTAGTTTCAGATGGCTGGTTTGCGAAACCGTATTTCCTGAAAAGTGATGTTAATTCAGAATTCAGATAAACTGAATCAGAATCACGAATTGTTCTTGATTGATGAAATTAGTTAAATTGATGAGACATGGAATTTAGAAACAAGAATATAGATTCCTACGGAAATGTGGATGCCTTTTGGCTTAGTTTCGGCCGTATGGATTGTTCTCTAACTTTCTGAATGATGTACGGAATTGTGGATGCCTTTTGGCTTAGTTTCGACTGTACAGTTTGTGCTCTCAATATCTGAACTAAAGTGTGGAAAGATGATGATCTAAGTCGAAAATTTGAGTTTTGACTTAATGAATTTCTAAAAGGGAAAGAAGGATTAAAAGATAAAGGTAAGACAAATGTTGTCAAACCTAAAGGAAATAATTGTGGCTAAAAGTTATAACTCTAAATAGTACAATCTGATAACATGGCAATTGGATTGACCATTTAAAATTGCAATCAAAATTCTGGATGATCAAAGAAGGTGAATGGTAGTGAGATTACCACTTCGGACATTTATGTTATAAGATTAATCTTTCAAATTTTAATTATTGGGTATTGGATACCGGATTTGATCACACATTTGTAAAATGTGCAAGAATTAGTAAATTGAAAGACTACTTAAAGTAAAGTTAATCTACAAATGGTAATGATGCAAGAGTTGCAACATTGTTCGTAGAACACTTATGAAGTGGCTCTATTTATTAAGTAGAAAGTATTATTTTGTTATAAGATAATGAAGGATATCTATTTCTTATTGAGAATAAGAAAAGTGCTTTATTTATTATGATTTACTTTATTGTATTGTTAATCATATAAATAAACTCTATATCCTAAATCTTAAAGAACAAAATAATGAATAAGATTATAACATAAATTATTAAATTCTTAAGGCATTATTGTTTTGATCAAATAAATGAGAAATGCATATCTAAAATTTCATGGGACGGAGTTTTAAAGTCATACGATTTTGAATCATATGATATATGCGAATCTTATTTACTTGGACCAAGACATCTTTTACTAGGAGTAGTAAAAGGGCTAGTGGCTTATTAAACCTAATACATATTGATGTATATGGTTCACTAAGTAGCAATGCTAAAAGAGAATTTTGGTACTACTTGGCAAAACTATTCAAAGATTCCTATTCGATCGTGATGATGAATAATTGAACCAAGAATTTGACAATCATCTTTAAGGTTGTGAAATTGTTTCACAATTAACTCCACCAAGAACACCATTTTGGAATGATGTGTCAACGTGGAGGTATAGAACCTTATTGGATATGGTTCATTAGATGATAAAGTCAAATTGATCATCCATTATTTATTTTGGGGTTATACATTGGAAACCGCTATAACTACGCTAATTTGAGTTCCATCAAAATAGGTTCAAAGGATCTATATATGATATGGAATGAAAGAAAACACGGTTTGTCTTTTATGAAGATTTAAGAAAGTGAGACTTTTGCGAAAAGACTTGTTTGGAATAAGTTCACACTTAAATATGATAAATGTATTTTCATGGTATATCATAAGGAAACTTGAGGATATTTATTTTACTTATAAGAAACAAATTGTTTGTTGCTTATGATGGTACTTTTTTAGATAAATTGTTTATCTCTAAAAGAATCAATGGGAGTAAAATATATATCGAATGGTTCGAGACCAATAAAATAACATATAACCTTAGATGGAAGTTGAACAAAGTTTCGCAAGGAGTTGTGAAAATTCGTTCGAGATTACACAAGTTACTTGCATAAGTGATGGGATACAATCTATAACAAGAAATATTGAACTTCTCGTAATATAAAGTATTGAGGTAAAGTTCATTTAGAATGACGTATTTACCACCTATCAAAATACGAAGTCCGCTCCATATTTGGATTAATGGCTTGGAGTCATAAAATCTAAAAGGGCAATCCATGTATAATAATCAAGTTTGGAACTTGATCATTCTAACCTAAGGTATAAAAACCAAATGATGGAATTGAGTTTTCTTGGAGAAAATATACATGGGTAGCAAGGAACATGCTAATTAAGCAAGACTAAATGTGAAAAGGTTGATTCATATTTCGACTATGATAAAACTTTCTCACTCGTAGTCACGCTTTAAGTTATTAGAATTCTCATTGTCATATCTTCATATTTGAAATATAAAATTTGATAAATAGATATCAAGACAGTGTTTCTTAATGAGAACTAACTTAAGGATGTATTGGATACAACCTAAAGGTTTTGATTGTCTAGAAAATTCTAATTAAGTATGTAATTTGCGGAAATCCATGGGATGCATTGAAGCAAGTTTCTTGGAGTTGAAACAATCATTTTGATGAAGTATTCAAATTGTTTGAAATTCATCAAATATGATATTTGTGTTTGCTAAGAAATTAGTGGGAGCATAGTCTAATTCCTAAGTCTTGTGTATGTGGTTGACATATAGTTCATTGGAAAGAGTTTCTTAACGAAGGACTTAGGATAAAGCCGCTTATATCCTTGAAATTAATATATGTTGATATAAATCTAGGAAGTTGATTGGTTTGTGTCAAAGTACTTGTAGAGACAAAGTACTGAATTGTTCAGTATGCAAGACTCTTGGAGAAGAACTTGCAAAGTTGTGTAATGATAATGTTCTTGGCAAGACTTAGTCTTAGTGGAAGACTAATGAGCAAGAATACATGAATAAGATTCCATATGCTTCGGCAATTAGATCTATCATGTATGTCATATTATGTACTTAGACAGGATAACTCGTATACTTGGAGTATGATGATAACAAACTAATCATATCCTAGTGAAAGTCACTAGATGGTGGTGAGGAATGTCCTTATGTACTTGAGAAGAACTAAGGATGTATTCTTGATGGTTGCTGACATTAGGGCTGTGCAGAAAATTTCAGAACCGGACCGGACCAATAAAACCAGACCGAACCAATAAAAACCGGACCGGACCAGTAGTATTGGTCCGGTTCTGGTTCCAAATTCCTATAGAACCGGATAGTTGGTCCGGTTCCGGTTTTGATAAATATTTCAACGGTTCTGGACCGGACCGGACCAATCATTTACACACACACATATATATAATATTATATATAGATTAATGTATTATTATTATTTTTTATATTATTGAGAAAAAGAAACCCCCTAAATTCCTATGCAGTTCAATAGATGTTTGGCTACTTATGTACATTCGTGCAAGTCATAAGATACCAATTATTCAAATAGCAATATGAGAACAGAATAACATTGCAGCATGGTGCTGTAATGTGCCTTTGGCATTTCTTGCTATTTTTTGAAAATTGTTTTAGCTTTTTCATTTTGCATTTGGCCGATAGAAATTCTTTTTTTGAGTCAGACAAACACAATCCATGGATATGACAATGCATTTCCACCTAATCCATTTCCGGCCTGCAAAAGGATGAGGTTAAGGTTTAGTGAGAAAAAAATATATTGTACAATGAAATATTATATGGAACCGGACCGGAACCGGACCAATAGAACCGGACTAATGAAATCGGTTCTGAAATGCTTTAGTCTGGTTCTGGTTCTTAATTTCTCCAGAACCGAAAGATTGGTCCGGTTCTGGTTTTATGAAATTTTGGTAAAAACCGGACCGGACCGGACCGTGAACACCCCTAGCTGACATGGGAGATGATCTAGTAAATGGTTACATAGATGCATGCTTCCACATCGACAAAGGTTAATTAAAGATCACAGTATGGACATATGTTTAAAGTAAATGCTATTAGTTGGAATAGTTCCAAGTAAATACACTATGAACAATTCTACGAAAAAAATTGAGTATTTAGTTACAAGAGTTGTAACTAAGGGAGTTGTTTGAATATAGATGTTATTAGTAAAACTAGAAATAGTTTCTAGTACTACTAATTCTATGGACCTTTATTGTGAAATAATGGTTATTGCACAAGTTAAGGTGCCAAAGGCTCATCCATGATCCAATCACACACTCAGACGTTACCATCTCTACGAGAAATCGTTGATATGAGAAATGTCAAAATATGCAAAATACTTTATGATGATAACAAGGATAATCTTCCTACATAAGATTATCTACACACTGTTATGGTGTCGCGCCCCAGACCCGTGGTCCAACTTGGCCCCACGCTCGGGACACGAGTGGAAGACGTTATAAAACACTTGTGAAATTTTTTCAAAATGTACTTTCATAAAGTTTAACAAGTTCACACTTGAAGTTCCAAGACTTCATTTAGCTTTAAACAAACTTTACAAACCACTTCAAAAGAAAGGTTTAACCATAAGGTTTACAAACATCAATACTATCCAAAATAGGTGTTACAACATGAAGTACGGGTATTCTACCCATAAGGGTTTACATTTACATAATGTAACCTTAACAAAACAAGTCCCAACTCTTACCACTCTAACGTCCTCCCGTGCCAAAGTGTCCTATCCCCTGGACTCACCTTTATCTAAAATAGTAAACAAATAAGGGGTGAGAATAAATCTCAGTAAGCTACTAAAATGCAACTACGTTTCATGCTAAAATGATAAGCATAAAGAACAATATCATAAGCATCACATAGCACATAGTATGAGAGGTAAAACCAACTCATATACGACAAATACCACAAATGCCACACTCAGGTGGATACCAAGCCAAGGTTTACCCAATAAACATAACTGTCTGAGAATACCATCTGAGAAAACCATCTGAGCAGCATAAATAGCTGAAGCCGGGATCCCGAAAACCAAACCATAACCATAAGAACCATAGTAACAACGGGGGGGGGGGGGGGAATATAACACAAAGTCATAACCCAAATGCTCACACGAGGGAGCTAGTTCATCCCATCCAAGGCCAATCTGGACTGGGGAAACAGAAAAGGCAACAGTGGAAAACCTTATAGTGAACTTGGCTTGTGTGCCACTATAACTCTCCCACTGCCTGACTCAAGGTACCAATGGAAAACCTTATAGTGAACTTAACTTGTGTGCCACTATAATTCTCCCACTGCCTGACTCAACAACAAGTACCAGCTGGACTTTAAACACGAGCATAGTAATGAATACTTGCTTAAACAACAACCGGGGGCAATGATTCCAAAGTAGGGAACCAAGCCAAACACATCACAAAGATGAACCAATCCAAACCACGTCAAAAAATATTCAACAATATCCAATTAACATTTAGTCAAATTTCACAACACTTATGTTCACAAAGGAACCAATTTCAAACACTAGGGTGTTCCACAACAACCCTCTAGGTACTTTAGGATATCACCTAAGACCTAGACCAAGATTGAACTCTAAATCACTTGGATTGAAACAACTCAAACTTTCCAGCAGCCCTGGGCGGTCACCCACACCAGCCTATGCGGCCGCCCAAAATTCCCTGTTCCAAGACAAAAACCTTTCAGATAAGTGTGCGGCCGCACGCCCAATTTGGGCGGCCGCCCAACACACCTCGCAGGCCAAAACTTGAATAAATTATACTCCCTCTATTCCACCATCCCAAACGTAGGAGTATACTTTCACTAGCATTTTAGCAATACTAACAATACCCAGGAGTGCAATACATGCCAAAAATTTTACTTTTAACTTTATTTATTTCTTTTTACCGTCCCACAAATAATAGAATAATTTTCTTTTATTCAATTTAAATATTATACTGTCCCAAAAGTATAAGTATACCTTTACTAACAACTAAGCAATACCCAAGAGTACTAAACAAGTTCAAAACTAACTATTTCAAGTTTACTCTTTCCTTCCTACACAGTATGTTTATACTCCCTTTGTCCCAAAATTACAAGTATTACCAAATTCACCCAAATCACAAAATTAACACTTACAAGTATCAAGTATAACATATATGACCATTTTAATATTTAAAGGGGAATTAGTAACTTACCTATTTCCAGAAAAAGTATCGCAGAAATATGTTTTGTTCGGGTAGAAATGACCTACTCAACGCCCTGATCATTTTTATATAATTAGATTTTAAAACGGAGAAGTAATTAAAAGATATAAAATCAAAATGAAATGAACTTACCTTTTTCTTAAACCCTAGGAAGAACGAGAAAATGTCTGAGTATGTTAACACAGAGAAAGAGGGAGATAAACATGTTATAAAATATCTTTACCCCATTTTCTTATTTTGGTCACTCAAGTTTCGTTACCTTTTTCTTAAACCCTAGGAAGAACGAGAAAATGTCTGAGTATGTTAACACAGAGAAAGAGGGAGATAAACATGTTATAAAATATCTTTACCCCATTTTCTTATTTTGGTCACTCAAGTTTCGTTTTTAACACTTAAGCCCCTAAAGTTATAATTTCACAAAGGACCCTATAGTTTCAACTTAATCATTTAACTCCTTTAACCATTATTACTACTAACTAAGTAAACAACACAATTAATCAAGTAAGATGTGCAAGTCATAAAATATGATGCAACACATAAAATGCACACATAAGTTCAAATTAAAATCCCCCAAAATATAAAATAAATAGGGACGGGTTTTGGGGTCGTTACAATCACTCCCCCTTAAAGAAAATTCGTCCTGAATTTTAGGGTTACTTACCTAGACTCTCAAATAACCAAGGATACTTCTTCTCAATCTCCTCCCGAAGCTCCCAAGTTGATTCTTCCACATTGTGGTTCCTTCACACAACTCGAACGAGAGGAATACTTTTGTTTCTCAATTCTTGCACTTTCGAATCAATGACTTGAACTGGATGCTCTTCATAAGACATACTCGACTCAATATCCTCGGGAACCTCAGATAGAACATGAGAAGGATCATACACATACTTCCGAAGCATAGAGATATGAAACACATTATGGATCTTATCAAGAGAAAGAGGTAATGCAAGACGATAAGCACGATCTCCAACTCTTCCAAGAATCTCAAATGGACCAATATACCTCACAACAAGCTTGCCTTTCTTTCCATACCTTCGAATACCCACTTTAGGTGCTTGCTTGAGTCCATACAAAGCATTCTGGAGTTTGTACACATGATTTGGAAATTGAGAATCTTTAAATCCAGGTGGTTGAGCTACATAGACTTGTTCTTGGAGTTCACCATTTAGAAACGCGCTCTTCACATCCATTTGATATAACTTGAAGTTCTTGTGAGCAGCTTAAGCTAGAAATAATCTGATAGCTTCAAGTCTTGCTACGGGAGCAAAAGTTTCATCGTAGTCAATTCCTTCTTCTTGCCTATAGCCTTGTGCAACCAACCTTGCCTTATTTCTTGTGATGGTTCCATTCTCGTCCATCTTGTTTCTGAACACCCATTTCATACCAATCACTCCATGATCATTTGGTCTTGGAACTAGAGTCCAAACCTTACATCGTTCAAATTGATTGAGTTCTTCTTGCATTGCAACAACCCAATTAGGATCTTGGAGCGCTTCATCAGCCTTCTTCGGTTCAATTTGAGAGATAAAAGCAGTGTAAGCATCAAAGTTTGTAGCTCTCCTTGTACGAACACCAACTTGTAGATCACCGATGATATTAGCAATTGGGTGACCTCTAACTTCACGAATTTCAGGAGGTAAGTTAGGTTGAGTCGTAGAAATTTGAAGGTCTTCAATTGGTACATCTTCACCAGATTCAAAGTCATTAAAATTTGGGGGTTGAACTGGCTCAGAATCGAAATTTGGGTTAACACCAGATGCAGCAGTAGAAATAGGCGCGTGAGAGGAATCATGAGGCGCATCATTGGAATGAGGCGCAATAGAGGATTCACCAGGCGCATTATAAATTGAATTAGGCGCATTTGATGTAGATGGATTTCCTTGTGTTGATAGATTCTGATCTTGAGTGGGCGCAACATGAATAGGAGCACCTGTATCATTTAGCTCAACAGAATCATCAGCAACATTTGGAGCCAAATGTGGCTCAAGGAGAGAATGTTCATCAAACGTAACATGTACAGATTCAACTATAACTAAAGAAGATCTATTAAAAACATGAAAAGCTTTAGAGTGTTTGGCATACCCAACAAAAATACCTTCGTCGGCTTTGGCATCGAATTTACCTCTATGTTCGTTTCCGTTGTAGAGGATATAACATTTGCAACCAAAGATCTTGAAGAATGCAATGTTGGGAGTTCTACCACGCCAAAGTTCATACGGAGTCTTGTTGTAAAGTTTGTTGATGAGGGAACGATTTTGAGTAAACATGCAGTGTTGATAGCTTCTTCCCAAAAGTACTTAGGCAATTTAGCTTCAGCTATCATCGTCTTTCCCGCTTCAATCAACGTCCTATTCTTTCTTTCAACAACGCCATTTTGTTGAGGGACTCCGGCGGTTGAAAAGTTGTGATCTATCCCATGATCTTCACAATATCGAGCAACACCGTTGTTTTTGAATTCTGTTCCATTATCGGATCGAACACTAACGATGTCATCTTCTTTTTGGGTTTGGAGCAGTCAAAATAAGGTAGTGAGAATATCATAACAATCATCTTTTGTAATCATCATCTCCACCCATGTATATCTTGAATAATCATCCACCACAACTAGAGTATACTTGTTTCTTCTAATACTTGCGGTGGTAACTGGTCCAAATAGATCAATGTGAAGCAATTGCAAACATCTAGTAGTTGAAGGATTTGACTTGCTTGAAAATGACTGCTTCGGTTGTTTGCCAAGTTGACACGCGTCGCACTTTTTGTCATGATGATCAGCAACCTTGGGAAGTCATTTGACAAGATTATTCCTGCTGAGTTTAGATAGATACTTGAAGTTCAAGTGACTTAAAAGCTTGTGCCACAGCCAACTATTTTCGCTCACACTTTTTGCTACAAAACAAATATTAGTACTAGAGTTCATACTATGGAAATCAATAATATAAATGTTTGTCTTACGATATCCCGTGAGTAAGATAGCTCCAGTTTTGCCATTCTTGATAATACATTGCGTTGAAGTAAAATTGCATTCTAATCCTTTGTCGCGGAATTGAGATATGGATAATAAGTTGTGCTTGAGCCCTTCGACGAGTGAGACTCTTTCAATGCACACTTTGTCTTTCTTGAGCTTTCCATATGCTACAACTTGACCTTTGTTATTATCACCAAATGTTACTGAGGGACCTCTTTCTTCATGGACATCTTCTAATAAGGATTCATCTCCAGTCATGTGTCTTGAACACCCACTATCGAGAATCCATTCATAATTTCTAGCTTTTGAAGATCCAGCCATGAAACAAAGAACCTGAAATATAAACATTTAAGCATGGTCCCCTTTATTCCTTTTCGGGTCTAAAAAGTTAACAACTTTTGACAACCCACTCTTGCTTGACCTTAGGGTTTTTAAGTCCTTTGGCATTGGGAGTGAATCGCAAAAGGCATTCCACGGCCTTGTGTCCAAAACAATCACAAATTGAACAATGTTGAAAGCCACCAATCACGTGAGTTTTCACAAACTCCTTACTTTTCTTAGGGATGGCATTGTTCTTTGGGTCAGATGAACTAGCCTTAACAAAATCTTTCTTTTGAAATTTTAGAGCGCTTTTTCTTGGAGGGCGCATAGGGCTAGGAGGCGCACGGCGATGAGGCGCGTGGCTCTTAGGCGCATAATGAGCACTCGGAGAAGGAGCGCGCCTATTTTCAAGAATGATTTTGCTAGGAGATGGTTCATCTGTAGCTATATCTTTCCCATTAGCTTTCCCAAATTGCTTCGTTGGGTAGACATAATAGAATGTTTGTCTCTTGACTTTTTCCTGTCCTTTACCCATTGAATTAGAATGTTTTTCCTTGGGAATTTCAAAAGTTTGCTGGTTTGTAAATTCACTATCTCTCTCAGCACAGACATCACATTTAAAGTTGTCACTAGTTGATGAGAATCCCAAGCCACTTTTATCACCACTGACTTTTTGGGACTCAAATATATTCTCCATAGTGACACGAGAATTAGACCACTCATTTGTAATCTTTTTAAGATCAATAATTTGAGCAACCAATTCATCGTTTTGAACTTTAAGAAGTGAGTTCTGTTCTGTTAGAAAAGTGTTTTTAACAGTAAGAGGAGTCATGCTCTTTATCTGCTCTTTAAGGAGGGTGAGTTCAGATTTAAGTAGAGATTTCTCGGTCTTAATCTGGGAAATTTCATCACATGATAGTGCTAAAGCTTCCTTCATACTATCAAATCTAGTGATTACCTTTTCAGCCTTTTTGAACAATTTTTCTTGTTCAGCAATCACTTCATCATCATTGATTTTGGAGATTGGAGCAGTTGGTTCAACTTGAGGTCTAATGTATGCTCATTTTCTCAACTTGTTTCTTGCACTAAGATCACATCGTGAGAATAACAATCCACCATCGCTTTGAGCCGGAGTGAGAAATTTTTGTTCAACGAGCTCGCTGATGGTTGGTCCTTTCTTCCTTTTCACTTCTTGAAAACCTGTAGATTTCTCGATAGGTTTATTCAAGGCATTCATATCAGGAACATCCTTGGAGAAGTCATCATCAGAATCATAAGTATCAACTTCATCATCATTTTCCATCAAACAAACGAGTCCATCATCGGAATCTTCATCGCTCTCATCTGAGTCTGTTTCAATCCAAGTGTTCTGCTCATTTGCTGGTGCTTCTTCTTCCGCAACCATTCCCTTGTGTCGAGTGAATTTTGGAGTGAACTTGGGAGTATGGCTGCTCTTCTTCTACATATATTCAAACTTTGGAGTTGGGCAGCTTGAAGCAAAGTGTCCTAGTTTCCTGCAATTAAAACAAACAAGGTCTTCTTTTCTTTTTGAGTCACTGCTCCTCGTGAACTTTGGAGGAGCTCTGCTGGTAGATCCTTGAAATTTGCTGGTTGAGCCGGGCTTGGTAAATTTTCTAAACTTCTGGAATCTCTTCACAAATAAAGCGAAGTCTTCATCGTCCATGTCCAATAGCTCAGAAGTAGAAATTTTTGGATCTGAACTTTTCTCATCTTGTACCGGCGCAGGAGCAGGCGCAGGTGCAGGCGCAGCTTCTCTGTGCTCCACCATAGCCATAGATTTTGACTTTCCTTCAGTTTCGCTGATTCGTTGGAGTTTGAGCTCATAAACCTTGAGATTTGCATAAAGGTTCCTTAAAGTCCAAACGTCTAAAGTTCCGGCGTCTTCAAGAGCGCTAGATTTATGAAGATATCTGGACCCAAAAGTTTGGAGAAAATTTACATTCAAATCTTTATTCGAAAACTTCATGCCAAGTGAAATACATAGATTGATGATTTCACAATAGCGTTCATAAGTTTATCTTAAGGTTTCACCGGGGAGTTGGGAGAAATTATTGAATCTCTTTTGTACTTCATATTTGTTGTTTTCCTTGCACACGGTGTCTCCTTCTATAAGTTGTTCAATAGCATCCCATAGCTCATTGGCGGTAGCACAATGCATGACTTGTTGTTTCATAGCCGTGCTTAGAGTGCTTAGAAGTATGTTTCTTGCTTTACCATCATTTGTAACTCTTCTTGTTTCTTCCTCGGTCCATTCTTCCTTTGGTTTCTTGACAGTTGGTTGAACAGCATTTGTACGCGGATTTGGATTCGCTTTCATAGGAATGTAAGGTCCATAAACCACGGTGTCATGAAGTCTTTCATCGATTGAGTTGAGATGAGTTAAGATGCTGAATTTCCACACGTCAAAATGATTTTCATCAAAGACCGGAACGTGAGTGTAGTTTGCAGTTGCCATAGGTTTTGAGTTTGCCATTTAGAATCGGCACCCAAGCTGTTAAGCTTGAAAAACGAAAATGTTTTATAAAGGTGTTAGCTCTGATACCACTTGTTGGTCCCAAAGGGCAATAAGGGTATGAAAAATAGCTAGAGGGGGGGGGGGTGAATAGCTGTTTTAAATTTCTTTTCGTACCTTTGATAAACTCAATTGCAAATGCACACTTTATCAAATAAGCGTTATGATATGCGCCTAAGTGAGTGAGTGAAATGCACAGCGGAATTTAGTAATGTAAATAGGCGCAAAGTATGATAAAGGGGGCACACACACACTCTAAGTATTTTGGCTCAAAGTGGGTAAAATAAGAAACTAAGGCAAATGAGTTAACAACACAACACAATTCAGTTCAATCAATCTACAATGAGTAAACAAGCAAATAGTGAGTGTAGATAATAACTTGAAAGTAAATGACAAGACAATAACACAAGCTATTTGGAGAGGTTCGATCAATGAAAGATCTACGTCCTCTACCAAGATGGTTAGTCTTGGATTTCTAATGGAGATCTTATATAATGAGAGAGTGTTACAAATTACAACTTTTGAGCTTCTACACTAACTCAAGATCTAATATTCTATGAATGAACAAATCCAAAACAATAACCGGTGTATCTCTAAAAGAAATATCTAAGTGATCAAACTTAAAGAGGTGCGTGTGTGATTTTAGTATCAAGGCTCTTTAGATCTTTATGATTTAGAGCACAATGAAACTAAAGTGTTATAGCTTGAAGATCTGGGCTAAGGATGAAGGTATGAAGATGTTCTTGAGGAATTCCGGAAAAACAAAGGCAATCTTCAAATCTTCAACAAATGCTTTGAGAGAGAAATTCTTGAAATTCTTAGCAAAACTCAGCAACTTCAAAATGTTGAAGTTATAGGGTATTTATAATGAACTTCCAAAAACTAGCCGTTGGAGATCCTTGTGGATAAGATGTGCTGTCGCTCGTTGATTGGAGCATGCATATATTATGGCCATTTTGACACTCAACATAAATGTGACCGTTGTGGACACGTGTCAACAGATTAGGCGCATATGCATCTTTTAACCACCGTTGGATTATTGGCGTAATTTGAATTCTCTTCAAGTCTTTGAATCTTCAATAAATCACTGAGTGTTGAATAAACACTTTGAGGCGCGTTGAGCCAAGAGGCGCATAGAGGATGCGCGCGCTAAGGCATATGAGGTGCATGGCGCGTATGATCAAAATGAGGCGCATAGCATTTCTTAGAAGAATGCTTATATGCGCGCGCTAGAAGGCGCATGGCGCATAGGCGCATAGGCGCATCGCTCAACTCAAAATGTGATTTTCTTGAATCTTGATCTTCTTGCCCTATTTCTAAGCCTATTCTATAACAATGGACAACGTAAAAAATGAAGTATAAATACTTCTTACATGTGGGTCTAAAGTCCATGAAATAAAACTTAGGTGATGGATCAATCAAATCTAATAAATCCTATTACATTAAAACTGAGATATATGTGGGCATACCCAACAATCTCAGAACATCAAATATTTCTCTATCGATTCAATCCACCTTTCCACTTTAGCCACATCTGGTTCTCAATCATAGCCTATTGATTTCATTTTTAAGAACTGTTCTAACCCATATCTCGGAGGTACTTGATCTTCTCCTTGCCTTTAATCATTTAAGGTTTTCATGGCTGCTTCAAACATTCCCTTGCCTTGAAGGCCCTGACTGATCTCTTTTTGTCCCAACCATTTTCAATAAGTACCTGCATAAGACTCTCAACGTCACTCACTCTATACAAAAATACCCTCCTAGGTCACTTAGTCATTCTAGACCATCTGCAACCTAGCTCTGATACCAACTGTCGCGCCCCAGATCCGTGGTCCAACTTGGCCCCACGCTTGGGACACGAGTGGAAGACGTTATAAAACACTTGTGAAATTTTTTCGAAATGTACTTTCATAAAGTTTAACAAGTTCACACTTGAAGTTCCAAGACTTCATTTAGCTTTAAACAAACTTTACAAATCACTTCAAAAGAAAGGTTTAACCATAAGGTTTACAAACATCAATACTATCCAAAATAGATGTTACAATATGAAGTACGGGTATTCTACCCATAAGGGTTTACATTTACATAATGTAACCTTAACAAAACAAGTCCCAACTCTTACCACTCTAACGTCCTCCCGTGCCAAAGTGTCCTATCCCTTGAACTCGCCTTTATCTAAAACAGTAAACAAATAAGGGGTGTAAATCTCAGTAAGCTACTAAAATGCAACTACGTTTCATGCTAAAATGATAAGCATAAAAAACAATATCATAAGCATCACATAGCACATAGTATGAGAGGTAAAACCAACTCATATACCATAAATACCAAAAATACCACAAATTCCACACTCAGGTGGATACCAAGCCAAGGTTTACCCAATAAACATAACTGTCTGAGAATACCATCTGAGAAAACCATCTGAGCAGCATAAATTGCTGAAGCCGGGATCCCGAAAACCAAACCATAACCATAAGAACCATAGTAACAACGAAGGGAATATGACACAAAGTCATAACCCAAATGCTCACACGAGGGAGCTAGTCCATCCCATCCAAGGCCAATCTGGACTGGGGAAACAGAAAAGGCAACAGTGGAAAACCTTATAGTGAACTTGGCTTGTGTACCATTATAACTCTCCCACTGCCTGACTCAAGGTACCAATGGAAAACCTTATAGTGAACTTAACTTGTGTGCCACTATAATTCTCCCACTGCCTAACTCAACAACAAGTACCAGCTGGACTTTAAACACGAGCATAGTAATGAATACTTGCTTAAACAACAACCGGGGGCAATGATTCCAAAGTAGGGAACCAAGACAAACACATCACAAAGATAAACCAATCCAAACCACGTCAAAAAATGTTCAACAATATCCAATTAACATTTAGTCAAATTTCACAACACTTATGTTCACAAAGGAACCAATTTCAAACACTAGGGTGTTCCACAACAACACTCTAGGTACTTTAGGATATCACCTAAGACCTAGACCAAGATTAAACTCTAAATCACTTGGATTGAAACAACTCAAACTTTCCAGCAGCCCTGGGCGGTCACCCACACCAGCCTGTGCGGCCGCCCAAAATGCCCTGTTCCAAGACAAAAACCTTCCAGCTAAGTGTGCGGCCGTACGCCCGATTTGGGCGGCCGCCCAACACACCTCGCAGGCCAAAACTTGAATAAATTATACTCCCTCTATTCCACCGTCCCAAACGTAAAAGTATACTTTCACTAGCATTTTAACAATACTAACAATACCCAGGAGTGCAATACATGCCAAAAACTTTACTTTCAAGTTTATTTCTTTCTTTTTACCGTCCCACAAATAATAGAATAATGTTCTTTTATTCCATTTAGATATTTTATCGTCCCAAAAGTATAAGTATACATTTACTAACAACTAAGCAATACCCAAGAGTACTAAACAAGTTCAAAACCAACTATTTCAAGTTTACTCTTTCCTTCCTACACAGTATGTTTATACTCCCTTTGTCCCAAAATTACAATTATTACCAAATTCACCCAAATCACAAAATTAACACTTACAAGTATCAAGTATAACATATATGACCATTTTAATATTTAAAAGGGAATTAGTAACTTACTTATTTCCTGAAAAAGTATCGCAGAAATATGTTTTGTTCGGGTAGAAATGACCTACTCAACGCCCTGATCATTTTTATATAATTAGATTTTAAAACGGAGAAGTAATTAAAAAGATATAAAATCAAAATGAAATGAACTTACCTTTTTCTTAAACCCTAGGAAGAACGAGAAAATGTCTGAGTATGTTAACACAGAGAAAGAGGGAGATAAACATGTTATAAAATATCTTTACCCCATTTTCTTATTTTGGTCACTCAAGTTTTGTTTTTAACACTTAAGCCCCTGCAGTTATAATTTCACAAAGGACTCTATAGTTTCAACTTAATCATTTAACTCCTTTAACCATTATTACTACTAACTAAGTAAATAACACAATTAATCAAGTAAGATGTGCAAGTCACAAAATATGATGCAACACATAAAATGCACACATAAGTTCAAATTAAAATCCCCCAAAATATAAAATAAATAGGGACAGGATTTGGGGTCGTTACATATGGTGGTCATAAGCTAAGCTCAATGGTATTGGATATGCATTGATTGGGCCTAGTTCAAGTGGGAGATTATTGGAGATTATGCTCCAGGCCCTTGAGAAAGGCCTTGCGTTACATCATGTTCTCATTTGTTATGGAGATAACAAACCTGTATTATTATATGTTTACATGTTTATTATAATAATCTCCGTCCCAAGTACTTATGAAGAACTAGTATAAGTATAATTGATGATCATATGATGATCATGTGTATGTGATACAAATTAAGCTTGTGGGTACTTGTTGGTGAACACGTACTGGACTTGACCCACCTTTGAGATTTATGTCATGGTCAGATGTCATAATTAAATCTCAAAATAGTTATATCATTTATCCTTAGACCTGAGATTATCATAGTCTTCCACATGATGAACATTATGTTTGACGTACTCAAACGCTACCCCTAACCGGGTGGTTATAAAGGCTACAATTGGCATAATCAGATTCATATAGGGAAGAATGATAAGTCAAGATGGGATTTGTCCCTCTCTCAAGAGAGATATCTGCTTGGCCTCTCGATGAGTGAGATTGATGATAGTGTATGGCCATACCCAAATGAATTGAAGTGTTCAATGTCATTTGCTCATATCAATCTACTCGGGATCGAGAAAGCATTGGACAACATAAGTTGACGTGGATCATGACTTATGTCCAATATGTTATCGTGTGACAAAAGGATTATGATATGTTCTATAAGGATGACGAACTTTGTTTAAAGTTATATTAATTGGATAGTCATGATGGCTTGCTAGAGTCCGCTCATGACTTATGGGTTTGACCTTGGTTTGACTCACTACCAACTTAATATAATCCTATGGGGTTACACACAAAAGAATGAATTGATCAAAAGGCTAAAATTGGAAAAGCTGAAAATCTGGCAGTTCGGCCCAATTGACACGACCGTGCTGTTTTGTGCACACGACTGTGCCAAATGGCGCGACCGTGCCAGATTGAAAGATCGACCGTGCCATTATTTCGCTAAGGGAAATCTGGGTCGACAGAAGTGGCACGGCTGTGCCACTTTGTGAGCACGACCGTGCCAGAGTCCCTGGAGAAGTTTTTGGCCAGTTTAATTGGGTAACGGGATTTAGGTCTTCTAGGTCATTAAGGATTAATGACTAGGGACTATAAATACATCTTTTCATCAACCATTAAACTAATGCAACCTAGTATGTTTGAGAAGCATAATTCTTGATCCAAGATTGTGAATCAAAGATCAAGAACACAAAAATTCATATAGCATTTGAAGATTAGAAAAGTGTTTTCTAATGGGTCTAGCAATCCAGATCTATAATGGTTCTAGATATTCGTTCGCGTGTGGATACACATAGAGAATGCTTGCTTCAGCATCTCAGGTTCGTGATCCTGTGATCGTGATCCGATGAACTTAAAGAACGAGGAGATCAAATCTAAAGCTTGAAGACTTGAAGATCCGAAAAATTTAAACGCTCTACAACGGTTAGTATTCTAAATTTATCTTGCTATTAATTTAATCATCATGAATGGATCTTGGGGCTTAGGGTTTTGTTGATTTCATATTGCTTTATTCCGCTGCGCAAGGTGCCTCAAAACCCAACAGGATCCACTTAAATACTCTCATTACTTTCAATCATAAAGCAATGTGGGATAACCATTTCATATCCCATAAACTCTTCATTTACCCACTTTAACTTGCATACTTTAGACATTAATTTCTCATTCACCCTTAATTGGTTTTGATAAAGTAAATATACCACGTTAATCTACTCAAAACGTCGATTACAAATATGCAATTAATTTCCATTTTCTTAAAATGAAACCTTATGGAATTCTTGGTCAAAAGTCGGTCAAACCTCACTTTTCCAAAACCAAAATTCCAACAATCCCCCACATGAATGACAAAATAATGTATGCATGAATGTAGACTCGTCTGGAAGTTTCGGCGAACCATTATTGCATTAGGATAGGTAGCTTGCGGCTTTGAACATTCTTTAGTAAAATACTATCGGATATACTAGCCATTCAGTAGCGCGATGCTTTGAACTGGTGACTGTATAGTGTATACCAAAACAATAGTACTTACACAATAATAGATCTAACACATTTTGTTCTCACGTTTTGTCCATTTCGGCCTTGGACCGTGCTTGATTTCATAAGTGTTCCAATTGAAGAGGCCTTATTACTTCTCACTTATATAGGTGATCTCCTATAAAGAATAACCTACATACTCCACCACTTAGGTATATGAATCATTAAAAACTTTAAGCTTACCCTCACCACACGTCATCAGGATTTTACTTTTAGCACTTGATGGCTTCTGAGAATAGTTTATAATAGGTTTCAAGGGCACTACTAGAATATCCAAATTTAGTTGTCTCATTAAACTAAGGTCCTGGGATCTCCATTTCTCAACGTTGGGTGTCCACTATGGATTTCTTTGTTTGTGTGGGTTTTAACCTCATTCCCCTTACCAAACAATTTGATCTCCTATTCATACCCTTTGGTATACGGATCCGCTTTTGACTTCATATATCCTAATGTGATAGTCCTTTTTGAGAACAATTGTTTAATGGTATTATGTCTTTGACGTTTATGTCTAGACTTACCATACTGTTCTATGCCTCTTTCCTATTTCTCATTGTCGTCACAATGCTTTAAGGACATATATGCATAAACTTAATCCAACAAGGAATCTTTTCCATGGATTTATTAGACTATTCAGCTTATCCTTAAGCGTTGTCTAAAGCTATTAACTCATATTCCCTAAATTGAGTTATCCATGTCATCTTGACACTGCTCTATCGTCTATTGTGAACACATTCTCACTTTGGAGTTTATTAGTGTCAGATATTCGATCAGTATATCCTTTTCATACTATTGAATATCTTATCTATTGCAATCCGTAATCACATGTATATCCTTAAGTACTCCAAGTACCTTGACTATACATTTTAAGTGGTTGATTACAATTGCATTTAGACTTTTAGTCTTTCTAGAATGATCAGTCTTTTTGAGTGATCAAATTCTCCTAGCGGTCAGTTTCTTCGAGTGGTCAGCATCTCAGTACCGGTCCGTATCTCTAAGTGGTCTAACTTTCCAAGTCTGCCTCTCTAGAGTATACCTTTTAAGAATCTACCTTACAGAGTCTACCTCTCGAGATTCTACCTTCTTTAGACTTCTCAAGAATCCACTTATTCGAGACTCTATCTCATGAGAATTAATCTGATTCTCCTGACTCTACTATATCATTTTAAGAATCTATCTCTTCAGATTCTATATCTCGAGAGTCTATCTTTCGAGATTCAATTTTCAAGAGATCTGCCTTTTCAGATTCACAAGTCCATCTCATCAGAGTTTATTTCTCAAGATTATTTTCCTTTAGAAATCTATCTTTTGAAATTATGACTCTCTTGACTATTCTTATTGAAAGTCTACCTTTTCAGGATCTATCTTTCAAAAAAAAAAATTCTTCTATAGATTCATATTTCAATATTTCCCTTTAAGGACCAATTTGCAACCCAACGGTTAGCATTACGGAGGAAGATCAACCAACTTCTAAATATTGTACATATGATGAAATATCCTTTTAACTGTTAATAACTTTCTTTAACAGTTTGCATTTAATTTTCTACCATAGAAAATAAGGACCAAAAGATTATCTTCTTTTGTCCACAAACTGTGCCTAGGTTCGTCTTCTTTAAGATGAACTATTTGCACTTACATATGTTCTCTTACTAGAACTTATTTATTTCATCTAATGAAATATGGTCTAAAGGAATATCTAATTCCTTATCTTTGGCTTAAGTATTTTAACTTTTGCCCGTACCCCCACACTTGATGTGTACCCCCACGCTTAAGGTATTTCTAAAACATCTTTCGATTATTACATAATTCGTAAGGAGTTTTATATTCCTTTCTTGGGTATCTTATTAAGAATGTAGTTGTGCGGAGTATTGCTTTACCCCCACAATTTTTCAGATAAGCCTGACCATTGCATTTATCATCTCCTTGAGAGTATGATTCTTGCGTTCAGCTACTTCGTTAGACCGAGGTGTATATGGTGCTGACGTTTGGTAGATTATGCCGGATAAGTTTTCAAACGAAGAAACATATTCTCCTCCTCTATCACTTTGAATCTTTACATTAAGTTGATTCTTAACTTCATTCTTATAAGTCTGGAAAGCCTCCAAGGCTTCATCCTTATTTTTCAAAAGATATTTGAAGCAATATCGTGTGCCATTGTCTATAAAAGTAATTAAATACTTTTTCCTCACCTCGAGTTTGCACTACATCAAGAGGTGTCGTGTTTCTTATTACCAAGGAAAATGATGGCTTCGTAATTTTTGCTTCTACGCAAAATTCACACATGTCAGTTGAATCGAATTTATTCATAGTAATTAATTCTTGATTCATTGATGTCTTAATTGTGTTGAAATTCACGTATCCTAATTTATCACGCCACAAATTAGGACTCACCATAAGAAACACCATTATCCTTTGTCTCTGGGAAAGGTATCATTTTCCAAAGAACAGGACGTTCCTGGTCATTACAAGTTTATCTGACTCAACACTACTCTACATCCAGCCTTGCTCAACAACGATCTGAAAACTAGGTTCTTGCGAATGTCTGGGACATGCGGCACGTTCACGAGAGTCAGTTCTTTGTCTGAAGTTATCTTCAGTACAACTTTCCAAGTCCCATGAAGTTCGAAGTAGTAGAGTTTCTCATACACACCTTCCTTCCATTTAAAGGAGTGTATGATGAGAAGCTCTCCTTATCAGCATATATATGACGAGTAGTCCTATCGTCTATCTACCATTCTCTTAGGTTGACCTTTAACTTGCTAAGTTGGCTTCAAACCCCATTAATGCTCAATCAAGCCTATTCAACCTTTCGATGACGTTGGTTTTTATTCACGTTATCCATTTCCCTTCATGGAATATGACAATATCTGCTAAGTGAACGAGTTTACCATATCTGTACCAGATCTTGGAACCGGTTTCTTGAACCTTAAAGGTTTGTACCAAAAAGTTTCACAACTCTTTGGCTGTCTCCACGAGACATTTCTCTAGATAACACCATCACTTAGCCCACTCAATATGTACATTCGACATATGAGGTTCTTATGATCCATGCCTTTTTTTTTTTTTTTGGATATTTGCCTTTGCGGATCATGGCTCGTTATCCCAGATAGCCGGGTTATCTTATTCCATGATTAGACAGAGGGTGGTTATCCAGGATATTTAATCTTCTTCCACAAATTTCTTCAATTTGTAAGTCCGCTCCATGTTGTCAACAATGTCTTTGAATCAATTGTGTGAATATTGTTTCCCTTATTGTTATCTTTCTCGTTAATGCTCTTCTAGTTATCCTTCCTTGGAAACCGTCATTCCTCTCGTTAAATCTCTAACGATAATGTCCTTCGGTTGTCCATTATCATTGGCTCGCATTTGTCAAAACATTCAAGAAAACGTCAATATCTTCTTGCGATTGTTAGGAAAATTGTATAACAATAAATAGTGGCTTTCTTGAATTTAACGATAATGACAAATAAAATAAATGAACCAAAATAAATTTAACGGGGCAGGAAATAAGGATGAACTATAATGCAAATCGGGCAATAAATGAAGTCGAGTCTTGTGTTGGACACAATCTCCGCAAGAAGATATTGCCCTGTACTGGTGCTAACGGTCTGCGGCAATCTTCTCTCAAGATGAAACGACTTTACAATCGTTAATAGAAACACTTCAAATTAACGATTTCGGCGAACATAACTGTGTTTGACACTTCCAGACTATGAAGAAATCTTATACAACAAGATGATACTGTCTTCTAACAGATGCCGTGAGAATTCCTTTGAATTCTAATAGAATTCCATCGAATTCAATTAAATATTTAACCGAGTTCGTTAACTCAGTTAAATATTGATAGACAAAATTATAATACCTCGCAGGTGCACGAGCTATCGTCATAGCAATATGCAAACACAAGGGTCGAACCACAGAGACTTGGATTAATTCTAAGTTATTTAACTATTTTAAAAACAATAAAATAAAAGATAATAAAATAAGATATATGACCAACATGAACTAGCATATAAATGATAGGATTTGCAGAATATAGAGTCACAATCATCTCCCCTATGCTATGATAATAATCAAGTTATCAATCTCAATTCATGGATTCGTTCACTTATGTAAGAATTGAGACGGTTCGGTCGCCGGATTGCAATTGTACAGCTCTTTTAATGAAATACCTTCTATTACGGCAGTATAACAAGCGAAGAACGCGTTAAGATTTTAAGAACATATGAACCTACACTATTATGATTTCTATTATAGCCTCAATCAAGTGTAATTATCAAAATAGTGGTCAACGTATCAATGTCTGAGTTACCGCAACAATAGATACCCAATAGTTAAAAGGCCAATTTATATCTTAACATATAATTGAAACCCTAAAACTAGAATGAAGAATATTTTAATAAACAAGAATTAGAAATAATGCAATAATTATATTAAAGCATAAAATTGATAAAAAGTTACCTCCAATTCGTAATTGGTGAAATTGTTCTTCATAGACAAAGAACAATCTCCCCAACCTTGCAAACCTTACAAAGTATTTACTAGCTACATGATTGATAAAAAAAATACTAAAAACCTAGTCTAATATTTATAGGGTAAAACCTACCTAAACCTAAAAGGAATACTAAAAGAAAAAGGAAATCAAAAAGGAAAAAGGAAACTAAATAAAAATCCTAAATAAAATAGAAAACTACATAAAAAAATACTTCTGCTTGCGGCTGATTTTCAGCTCAAAATAGGGCTGAATTCCAAAATTGCACTTTAGTCCCTATAGTTTCATGATTTTGCAATTTAGTCCCCAAACTTTCAGTTCATTGTAGTTTGGTCCTAAAATTCCAAAACTGGCAGATTGGTCCCTGGATTTCAGCAGTCTTTCACAGCAGTCCTTGGCTTTCCCAACTTCGATCAATTAAGCTCATTTTCTCCCCCTTTCTTCTATATTGAGCACATGACCACCCTACACAACAAAAACACAAAAAGAACCTAATCAAATAACAAAAGCTTGAGAACAAGGCAATAATTAAATCTAAAAGTATCTAATAGAATGAGTAAAAACCCATTCATCAAATACCCCCAAACTTAATCATTTACTTGTCCTCAAGTAAAAAATAAAAAAATAAAACTAAACTACTAAACAATAAACACAAATAAATACTAATATGACTAAATAAAAAAAAACTACTACAATATTTTTGGGTCTCTCCCGTAGTTAACATGAAAAACATACTACCACACGTCTCAACACGGGTTAGGAACAAGACCATGCAAATGACTATACACTTGGAATAAATTAAATATTTTTCTTAGGGAAAATGATCAAGCTATAAATCTCTTGTGCATATAGAATATAAATACCATTCTTTAGCCTATCAAGATATGCATAACTTTATAAAGCATAGTACCCAAACATTCTCTTGTTGAATCCGTATTAAACCAAGGCATAAGAAAAATTCAACACATGATTCTCCTTTGATGAGCTCCCATACAATTTATCGCTTGATTCCCCTTTATATTTATTTATTTATTTATATATATATCCATATTATTTCTGGCCATTTAGGTCTTCGTAGGTACAAGAATTTTTATTTATTCTTGGAATGAGGATTGGCACCAAGGATTGGGAATTATCGTATTACCACATATCCCTTTTATTTTTGGCCTTTATCGCATTTTTGCGAGCATTCGATTCAATGCTTTTACTCCTTGCCATTTCTCCCACTCTTCTTAACTAAGACATTTTCTTCGGGAATTTTTCCACTTAACTGAGACTCACTTCAAGGAGACTCAAAGTCCAATTTAACTCATGCCTACCCTTTAATCACACAATCTCACATAAGATAATGCAAGGGTACTATAACTCGATAAAGATAAGCAAAGATTTTAACACCCAAAGATATGGTATAAAATTAAATAGTGCACTAGGGAGTCATAACTTAATCATGGAACCTAAGTTAAATATTTAATAAATTCCATATGAATAGAAATTCACAAGCTTTTATCCTTATTTGCAAAACAAAACATCATTGGAGGCAGTAAACTAGTACAAGAGTTACGAGAGAGATTTATTTTTTATTTTTTTACACAAGCAAGAAAATTAATTTGACCGCACCGAAGTTGCCTATGTTCTCCCTAGGACAATAAGGAGCTCAGATCACCGTAGTTCGAACCCGACAAAAATAAAATTAAAAAAAACAAATTTTCAAACTAAATGAAAAATAACTAAATTAGAAATACATTCTGACGTAGCGAAAGACTTGATAGAAATCAACCCTAGTAGAATTTAATCAATACTAGTGATCGATCTTCAACAATCGCAGAATTTAATCAAATACGAAGAGTTGGACGAAAGGAGGAAAACTCAGACTTTCGGATTTAAGAAAAGAGCAACGCTCAATCAAATTTTATTCATCAATAAACTGATTTTCGGAATTAAACATAACCTAATTTGTATAAGTCTCCTAAGACTTGGAAAACAAGCCAAAGACTCCTAAAAATAACCCTAATCTATATAGTAACCTAATAGAGTCCTAAAATAACAAAATAAAGCTTAAATCTACTTTTAAACATGAAGTTAAAACCTATCTAAATATAATTCCGAAAATTACAATTAAATAGAAAATAATTAAAATAAAAACCTAAAATTATCCCTAATATCTAAATATAATTCCGAAAATTACAATTAAATAGAAAACAATTAAAATAAAAACCTAAAATTATCCCTAATATGTTGATCTCCATCATTCTTCCCCGCTTGAAGAAAATTCGTCCTCGAATTTTGAGTACTGCTTTGAGGGACACGTCTTGAATTTCTTTTCCACAACGTCGATGAACTTTAGTTCTTGAAAGCATCGTCACAATATCTATCCAATCGCTCCATTGAGTTGATACGAAGTGATTGATAATTAGTTTCTGAACGATCCATGAAATTGAAGAATGGAAGGTATAGACATCAAACGGATCTTCATACGGATGAATAAAATTGAAAGCTTCAAAACTCCATATCAAATCATCTTGTGCGACTTCAAGGCCAATTATTTTCGGACCAATTGACTGTGATGTCATCAATTGACAAATCTCACAATTACATTTGTCAAAAACAGGGGGTTTTGACAATCCACAAAAAGATCAATGATAGGAGATTCAACGAAGGGCCACGAAAAATCAATCATTTTTTTTTTGGGAAAAGAAGAAAAAATAGATAAACAAATACCTTAACTGAATTTAGAAAAATTCAGTTTCAGGCTCTGAATACCAAATGATGTAGGGAGCGGAAACATAAAAGATGAAATTAATCGAATACGGTAGAATTGAATTGATACTCGTAAACGATCTTCAACTTAGCAGAATTTAATTAATACTAAAGTTGGGATAGATAATCAATTACTGTAACGGAAGACTTGATAGAAATCAACCCTAGTAGAATTTAATCAATACTAGTGATCGATCTTCAACAATCGCAGAATTTAATCAAATACGAAGAGTTGGACGAAAGCAGGAAAACTCAGACTTTCGGATTTAAGAAAAGAGCAACGCTCAATCAAATTTTATTCATCAATAAACTGATTTTCGGAATTAAACATAACCTAATTTTTATAAGCCTCCTAAGACTTAGAAAACAAGTCAAAGACTCCTAAAAATAACCCTAATCTATATAGTAACCTAATAGAGTCCTAAAATAACAAAATAAATCTTAAATATACTTTTAAACATGAAATTAAAACCTATCTAAATATAATTCCGAAAATTACAATTAAATAGAAAATAATTAAAATAAAACCTAAAATTATATATCTAAATATAATTATGAAAATTACAATTAAATAGAAAATAATTAAAATAAAAACCTAAAATTATCCCTAATATGTTGATCTCCATCACATTCCCACCCCCAAACTTAGAATATGCGATGTCCTCATTGTAAAAAAATTAAAATCTTAGTGGAAGGGTGAACAAATAAAGCCTGAACCAGGTGAACCCGTGGAAGCTTAAGCACGAGGATTAAGCTCGGTCGCTGACCTGGCATAAGGAAGGCTTTGCCTCCCGCTATCTATTAATAAGCCCGGAACATGCACTTTACAGCTGGCGAACACGTCCAGAGGACGTTAACGATCCGTACCTGTCAGACCACGATCACAAGTGGTGGGCCCATCATCCAATGAGATACTGGCACGTGTCCCAGGTCCATACCAAGTCGGTTAATGTCCAGATCTTATCCTTTCATTCTCTCTCTCTATAACCTATAAATACCCCTTAACGCCCTCTGGGCAAGGTACGCATTCTAACCCTAATTCACACATAAGGCATTCACAAGCCTTTCTTCTTAGGTTTTCCTCAGAGATCTTATTCTCACACCCGAGGGCCTAAGCCGGATTCAAAACCGACCATGGTCTTAACGGTGTTTTGTCTGTGGTGTGATCCAGGAACCGAAAATAGCTAGCTGGAGATCCCTCTCCTTGACCCCAAATCTCAGGGCGTCATCAGTGGTTCCATTGCCGGGAATCAAAATTTTCCTAGTGCAATCTTCTTATTTTATTTGCTTTTCCAGTCTAGTTTAACTCAATTTCTCTATTGCAAATTATCAATTCAAGCTTTTTTCATTCTGTCATAGGCTTTAACCGTTCAGTTTGATTCCTCTGTTTTTACAGTTCTTAAAGTTTATTCAATTCTCTCTGTTGTTCCGGATATTCAAATTTTTTGCAATGACTGGAAAAGAAACTTTGAATCCGAATCCTAGCCCCTCGAAACAAAGGCCTCAAGGATCAATCCTTGCCAGATTGGGAGATAAGACGCTTAGCGGCAACTCTTATACTCCCTCTCAAAGGGCAAGGAGAGAGGCGGACCTGAGAGATCAGATTGAAACTTAAAAAGCTCACAAAACTCAAAAAACTCCCATCACCCCCATCACTCCCGATCAAATTCAAAAGAAAATTCAAATCCTAACAGATAGGCATACTCTGATAGCAGAAGGGCTACAGTTGAATCTTGCCTTAGAGGAACTGTTTAATGAGGAAGCTACCGCCGGCATTCCCCTTCCCGAGAAATCAAAAACTCATGGTCTGACAGGCTCTAAAAGCAGAACCAGTAGAGTTTTGGGAGAGAAAAGGCAGACAATCCTCGTGGAGGATGACGACGAGAGGGAGGAAGAAGAGGGAGAAAGTGAGGAAAGAGAATCACAGCATAGAAAGCCTAGAGGCCAGTTTAAAGGGAAAGTAATTGCTAAAACCGGTGATAAAATTACGAAAACAATGAAAAGGGCTAAAACGGGGGAAATGACTGACCATAAGTTCCAAAGAATGGTCAAAGATTTATGGGAGTCCAAGTAAGGTGTAACAAAGTGCGTTGGACCCATAGATGCTTTTGCCTCGTGGATTGCTGATTCACCAATTCAGCGAGGAAAGGTCCCAACATTAGACGCTTACGATGGCTCCACTAATTCAAAGAGTCATGTAGGGCGGTTTGAAGGACAGATGGCCTTATTTTCAACAGACGAGGTCGTGAAATGCAAATCCCTTGCCTCTACCTTTAAAAGAAAGGCTCTAGAATGGTTGTTGGCCCACATGCCGCGCTCTATTAACAGTTATGAGCAGCTGCGGGGTTCTTTCTTAAACTCGTTCGCAGGTGTAAGTACCCCGATTCGGATCACTATCCTTAAAATTATCAAATTATAAAGCTAAGGGGTAATTTGGGAATAAACAAAAAACTTTAGGACCAATTTGGAATAAAAATGAAAAAATCTGAAAACTCGCCAGTGTGTGCCGTACGGATGGTTTAGGCACGGGAAAGCCCAATCCGTACGGATGGTTTGGGTGTCATCAGTCCACTTGTGTCACTCACCCACCCCCTTTCTTGTCCCTTGGGCCGAAGCCCATTACTCCCTCACCTTGTGCCTAGCCCAACCAATTCCCTTGCCTAGCCAAAGCCCACCAAGATGACCCAATTTCTAGCCCATTATTGTGCACAAAAATGATCCAATAAGCAAATAAAGACCCAATTCCCCCTATAAATAGAGAGATCATCCTCTCTCATTTGGACAAGAATTCTCAAGTAAAGTTACTCCCTAAAATTGTTCTCTCTCTACAAAATTAAGTGTTGGTCTTTGTGAAAGATTGTGGATTACTTTAGATGATGGTGAAGAACTACCAAGAGTAGCATCCCTCTCATCTTTAGTCCCATTTAATCAAAAATACACAATGATCCATCCATGTTTAAGTGAAAATCTTGGAGTCTATGATCTCTAAGTGAAAAAAGAAGCAAACTTGGGTCAATCAATTAATGATTTACCCCAATCTTGCTTAAAGGTTGAATCTTTATCCTATTGTCATCTTCATCTTCATCTCAATTCTATTTATCTTTGTTAATCATATTACTTGTTTTTGTTTATATTCTTGTAAGACTTGTCCTCTCAAGCAAATTTATATTCTTGCAAGACTTGTCCATTTCAAGCACTATATATATATGTATTATACAAGTCTTGTCTTCTCAAGCTATATATTATGATTATATATGTATATTGGAACCAAATTATGAGGTGATTCAAGGTTCCCTTCATGCCTAGTGTGTGATTATGGGATAAAACCTAAGGATGATCATGGTTTGTTAAATTTCATGTTGATTTTGTTCTTGTTTGGCCATGAGAGGCATGATTGGGTGATAAAGTTTCAATCTTTATCATCCCAAACATGACTTAGCCATAAAATAACCAATTATGAGACATAAAGATTCAATCTTTATGTTATATTTTTGTCCCTAAAGGTGTAATCTTGCACAATAAGTCCATTTTGATGGTAAAGTTTCAATCTTTACTCATCAAATGGCCATGTTGCCCAAAGGGCATGTTCATCAACTTTTCTCAAAATTTCCTCAATGATTGTCTTGATCACACCCAAAACCTTTGTTTTTGATGTCCAACTAGTGATCAATGACATAGAGATGATTTAATCCATGTTTTGTTAAAGAAAATAACTGAAAAATAATCATTTCAGTCCAGTTTCAGCAAGAACACTCTGTTTTGCCTGAAACTGGACAGTTTTCTGATGAATCTGTAAAAAACCCTGGGACGGCCAAACGAGCCGTACGGATGGTTTAAACCATCCATACGGCTAGTTTGGACAGGGAGCACTTTTTTCCAGTTTTGCCCATTTTCTGTTAAACTATTTACAAAGTAACCCCTTTTGTTAAGTTTTTAACTGGTTTTGTCAACAGGTCAGTTTCTCCCATTTTCAAACACACACACACACACACACTTGCACATTTTGGTTAACAAACTTAGGGAGACTCGGCTTTGTCCGAGGCGACTTGGGTGACGTGAAACTCTTCCCAAGTCGTAACCTGACCTCCGAACTCATAAATCTCTAACCATTTTCATTTGTTGGGTTAAAAGTTAACAAATGTGGCGACTCCGTTAAATTTGGCCGGTTCCCGTGTTTGGCATTTCGCCCCATACTCATCGCGTTTCCGCGCGGGGCGGGATCCTTATAGCAGGTACTGAGGAAGCCGCAAGGCCTAAATCGGATCTGTGCGGTGTAAAACAGCATCTTGGGGAAAGCATGAAGGCATACATTACTCGTTTCCGGAAAATGACCGAGCAAATTGTGGACTTAACTAAGAATGATATAGAGTTATGTTTTTTGGGAGGATTAACATCCTATACCTTGAAACAAGAATTTGCCTGCCGGAAGCCTGAAGGAACGCAGGAAATGTATAACAGAGCCATCGCTATGGCCGGAGTTGAACCATCATTCATGCTGGATGCCCGCAGGAGTGTCAAACACAGAATAGAGCCCGCACATGATTTCAGGAACTATTCGGGACATACAAAGAATAACAGTGCCCGAGGAAGAAGGAAACATAGAGGCATGGAAAATTACAAAAGAGGGGATGATTTCGCCTTCACTCCTTTAATTTCCCCAAGGACTGAAATATTGCGAGCAGAAGCATTACCTCCTCCGCCCCCTCAAGAGAAAAATCCTTATGAGAAGTCAAAAAATAAATGGTGCGGGTATCATGAAGATCATGGGCACACAACAGACGACTGTTTTCAGCTGAAGAAAATCATCCAGCAAAAAATAGAGGCCGGAGAGTTGAAAAAATGGATTGCAGGATCGAGCAATAGTGGACACGCCCCGCGGGGAAACATCCACCGGATAAGGCACAATGACGCTGACGGGGAAGGAAGATATGACATCCAATACATTGGAGAGGAATCCCCGAGCAACACTCAACTGTCCAACCAGATCAAGCAACTGGAAAAAGTATTTTTAATCCCTGCGTACCCGCCGGAAGAAGAAGAGTTTATCGGGTTCAAGAGAAGTGAGCTGGCCTCCACGCTGTTCCACTCTACCCAAACCGTTGACGATCAAGATGTCTATTGGCCGGGCGGACATAGGCAAAGTATTAATTGATACAGGGGCTTCCCGGGACATCCTTTATTTCAGTTGCTTAGAAGATATTGGAATGTCCGAGGCGTGCCTTACTCCGTACGCCGGTTTGCTCGAGGGATTCACTAATCATACGGTCCATGCCAAAGGAACCATCGATTTTGACGTGACCATTGGAGTGAAACCTTATGAAAAAACTGGCTTAGTTACTTTCATGGTGATAGCATTAAAGTCTCAATACAATGCTATACTCAGAGTGACCGCTCAAGCGGCGTTGGGAATCATTGCATCAATCCCGCACCAAAATATCAAATTCAGTACACCGGTAGGTATAACATTGTTGGTAGTGGTGCCCTAGGCACGTTTAATAAACGTTGTAATTGTTATCATTTATTTCATATCAATAAAGAGATGTTTTGATTATTATTATTGTTCATGTTTACTTATAATAATCTCCGTCCCTAGTACTTGTTAAGCACTAGTATAAAGGCTAAATGATCATGCGATGATCATGTTAGATTTATGGGTACTTGTTTGGAACAAGGTATTGGACATGACCCGCTGTATAAGATTTATGTCATGGTCTATGTCGAACATATATCTCATATTAGTTATGTCATTTGAATCCTTAGACATGAAGTTATTATAGTCTTCCACTTGATGAACATTATGTTTGATATATTCAAACGCTACCTTTAACCGGGAAGTTATAAAGGGTGTGATTGGCATAATCGGATTCACGTAGGGAAGAATAATAAGCTAAATGGATTTGTCCCTCTTCGGAGAGATGTCAAGCTTGGGCCTCTCGTAGGAATGGTGTTGATGAAATGTTCGGCCGGACTCAAATGAATTGATTGGATCAATGGCATTTGGATTCTCAACATATTCGGAATCGATAAAGTATTGAACAAAAACAAGTTGACTGTTTGACCATGACTTGTGTTCAATGACGTCGAGGACAAAGGGATTATGACATATTCTAAAGGAATGCAAACTTGTATCTAGTTATACTATTTGGGTAGGTATGACGGTTTGCTAGAACCTAATCATATCTTATGGTTTCATGTTTGAACCCATTGCCAACTTAGTATAATCCTAGAGGGTCACACACAATAGAACGAATCCTTAAAAGGACTAAATTGGAATTTTGGAAATTCTGGACATTCTGGGAAGTGGGCGACCGCACAGTGTGGACTGGGCGGCCGCACACTTAGCTCAGATTTGTACCAGTTTGTTTCAGATAAATGTGCGACCGCACAGTGTATTCTGGGCGGCCGCACAGTACTGTCGGCTGGCACTTTCCTAATTCGATTTGGAATGTCTTTTGACACAAGATTCCTATTTGGAATAGGTCTTGCTTGTGTATAAAAGGATGAGTTCGGCCAGAACTTCAGTGATAGCCTTTGTGAGTCTCCAAAGAGTTTGAGAGAGGTTTTATTTTGTTCTAAGACATCCTTGGTTGAAGAACAAAATAATACACAAAAGAAAATTCCATATAGTCATATCAATTGTGAAAGTGTGTTTCATAATTATTGGTCTAGCAACCAAGATCAAGGAGTCTCTTGATATTCGTTCGAAGTGTGGATACCGCTAGAGGGTGAAAATCATCATCTTCAAAGTTCGTGTTCAAGCTTTGTGATCGTGATAAAGCTTCAAGATCTCCACCAAGACCAAAGAGAAAAGTTCATAGCCATCAAGGGTTAGTTTTATCCTATATTCATGTTATTGTATTTGATTTAATCATATGAACGGATCTCTGGGCTTTGGGTTTCAAAATTTTAAATGCTAAATTCCGCTGCGCATGTTACTATGAAACCCAACAGTGGTATCAGAGCCCCGTTCATGTTGATTATTTCAATACCTAGATCATGTTATGTGTATATAAATTGTTTATGTGCCTTGCATGATATGAATATTGGAATATATGACGTTTATGTGTTATGTGATTTTATGTGGTTTATTGTTTTGCAACTTTAATCGCACGATTCAATCGCAATAAATAAATTATGATGGATTCAGAATTGTTGATTATTAATTTTTGATTGGATCAAAGTTTTAATAATCGGGGAAAAACGATTTTGAGACAAAATTTTCGAACTTGAAAATTCTGCACCTTCTGATGGCCATGGGCGACCGCACAGAAGATTCTGGGCGGCCGCACATTTTTTGGGCGGCCGCACAAAGGGATCAGAAGGTCTGATTTTGGTCAAAAACAGAATCTGGAATTTTTCGAAAAATTCAACAAAACCAGTAACAGAACCAGTCCAGACTTGCTGATCTGGAATTGGTTTTGGGTAGTTGGTTTGTGTGTGGATTTTGGGGTTTGATTTTCCTATTTGTTTTAGTCTTGTGATTCCTAGATTGGTTCAAGTTTTGGATGGCTAATCTGCGTTCAGCGAGATTGTGTTTCCCAAAATTAATCGCAATCAAAGTTTCAAAGATAAAACGAAGTTAGAATTATGAAGAGTTCATAATTGCTAAAATTGAGAAACAAAGTTCTTGATTCAAAGTTTGGAGATCCATGTGGAATTGTGAATGCAATTGGCCTACGTTCATCGAGACCATCTATTGCTTAGTTTCTGCCACATGGACTACTTTCTTGGTTTCTTGAATTAGTGCGGGATTGTGGTTGCCTAATGGCTTAGTTCGACCGCACTTCTTGTTGTCTTGATTTGGAAATAATAACCGAAGTTGAAATAGTCTCATCCTCATAATTATAGAGAAACTAATGACACATAAATATCATGCTTAAATTAATATAGATTAATTTAGTGGCTAAACTTGATGTGTAACATGTTTATATTATGTGCTCATAAATGTGTTATATGCTATATGTGATGAACCTTCAAATAAAGTTTTAAGTCCTTCTTTGCCATGCCATGATTAAAACACTTGTTTATGCATGGGTAATCTTGATGTGGGTTCGCCTCTGCGAGGTGCATTAATCTTATTCATGTATGAGCAAGATGAGGTTCATTAATTTAATGTGGGCTTGCCTCCGCAAGGTGCATTAAATTGAATGGTTCCTATGCGTTTAAAATGGTTGGACTTAATTAGGCGTCAAAACAGTTTTGGGCCTAGGCAAAAGATGAGATTAAACATGTTTTTTGAAATTGGATTTCTCAAAGAATCTCATAAAAGGATCTAAGAATCATATGGGATATGATTGACATGATTGTCTACCTAATTAATTTAGTTTTGAGCGGTCCGCCTCCGTGGACTCAAAAGTTAAATTAAAGTTGGATCTTAGCCCAATTAAATTATATTATGCATTGGATGTATATGAAGGTTATATAATTTAATGGGAGTATTTTCATTTGAAAAATACATTATTTATTTCTTTAATGAAAAATTGGTACTTATTAAATTTTGGAAATTTTACATATTTGTAGATAATGACTAATAACACTCAATCAATGTCGTTGCGATCGATCATTGAGAAGGATAAGCTCGAAAAGAATGGTACCAACTTTATGGATTGGATCCGTAGCATAAGAATTGTTCTTAGGCAACAAGATAAGTTGTACATTCTCGATGGGCCTCTCCCCGCTGAACCACCACCTACTGCCTCTAGGGTAGAAAGAGACAATTACAAGAAACATCGTAATGATTCTAGAGATGTAAGTTGTCTCATGCTTGCTGCTATATGTTCAAAACTCCAACAAAGTTTGGAACATTTGGAAGCCTATGAGATAGGCGTGGAGTTGAGAACCATGTTTCAAGAGCAAGCTAGGCAAGAGAGGTACAAGACCATTGTTGCATTCACTACTTGTAAAATGAATGAAGGGCAACAAGTGAGTCCTCACTTTCTTAAAATGAAAGGTTATGTAGAGCACCTTGAGAAACTTGGCTATCCAATCCCATTGGAGCTAGCCACAGATCTCATTCTTAATTCATTGCCTAAAAGTTATAATCAGTTTGTAATGAATTATAACATGCATGGAATGGATAAGAATCTCTCTGAGTTGCATGGGATGCTCAAAACTGCAGAGATGAAAATTGTGGAGAAAGGTTCTCCCGTGCTCATGGTTCATGATGGAAAGAAGGCTAATGCCAAAGGAAAGGGTAAGAAAGTTATCAAACCCAAAATAAGCAAGGCAAAGGTTTCCAAGGCTTCTGAGGCAAAACCCGATTCACAAAAAGATGCAATCTGTTTCCATTGTCAAGAAATTGGTCATTGGAAACGTAATTACAAGGCTTTCTTGGAAGAGCAAAAGAAGAAGAAGAGCAGCAAGGCTGCGTCGACTTCAGGTATCTATATGATAGATATTCTCCTTTCTACCACCGATTCTTGGGTATTGGATACCGGATGTGGTTCTCACATTTGTCTAAATGTGCAGGGACTAAAGAATAGGAGACTGCTTAAAGAAGGTGAAGTAGATCTACGTGTGGGGAATGGAGCAAGAGTTGCTTCATTAGCCGTAGGGACTTATGAAGTCACTTTACCTTCCGGATTAATTCTTGTTTTGAAAAATTGTTATTATGTTCCGGATTTAAGCAGAAATATTATTTCAATTTCTTGTTTGGATAATGAAGGTTTTAAGTTTCTTATTGAGAATAAGAAATTTTCTATTTATTTAAATGATGTGCTTTATGGTATTGCTAATTCATTTAATGGCCTTTATATCTTGGATGTCAAGAATGAAAATAATGACAATGTCTATCATGTAAATAAGAAATCTAAACCTAATGATGTAAATCATACCTATTTATGGCATTGCCGTCTTGGTCATATTAATGAGAAGCGTATCTCAAAACTCCATGGGGACGGACTTTTAGGTTCATGTGACCTCGAGTCATATGATACTTGTGAGTCGTGTCTTCTTGGAAAAATGACTAAGACACCTTTTACCAAGTTGGGTGAAAGGGCAAGCGACTTATTGGGGTTGATACATTCCAATGTATGCGGACCATTAAGTAGCAATGCTAGGGGAGGATTTCAATACTTCATAACCTTCACTGATGATTATAGTAGATTTGGGTATGTTTACCTAATGAAACATAAAGTGAAGCATTTGAGATATTTAGAATATTTCAAAATGAAGTAGAAAACAACTTGGCAAAAGTATAAAATCACTTCGATCAGATCGAGGTGGAGAATACTTAAGTCAAGAATTTGATGATCATCTAAAGAATTGTGGAATAGTTTCACAATTGACTCCACCTGGAACACCACAATGGAATGGTGTATCCGAGAGGAGGAATCGGACTTTGTTAGACATGGTTCGATCAATGATGAGTCAAGTTGATCTTCCAATATCCTTTTGGGGTTACGCCCTGGAAACCGCTGCTTTCACACTAAATCGTGTTCTAACTAAATCGGTTCAAAAGACTCCATATGAGATGTGGAGCGGAAAGAAGCCTTGTCTATCTTTCATGAAGATTTAGGGTTGTGAAGCTTTTGTCAAAAGACTTGTCTCAGACAAACTTGTACACAAATCTGATTAAATGTATTTTCGTGGGATATCCTAAGGAAACTAGAGGATATTACTTTTACAACCGTGAGGACAACAAAGTGCTTGTTGCCCGAACTGGTGTCTTTCTAGAGAAAGAGTTTCTCTCCAAAGAAATCAGTGGGAGTAAAATAAATCTTGAAGAAATTCGAGACCCAGAAAATAACATTGAACCAATAGTGGAACAAGAACAAGAACCACAAGGAGTTGTGGAACCTGTTCAAAATACACAAGCAACTCGCAGATCTAGTAGGTTACGATCCGAGCCCGAGAGATATGGATTTCTCGTAACGGATAGTAATTATGTTGAAATCATTGAGAATGATGAACCGTCAACCTACCAAGAGGCGATGTCTTCTCCTGATTCGGACAAGTGGCTTGGAGCCATGGAATCCGAATTGTAATCCATGCAAGACAATCAAGTTTGGAATTTGATTGATGCACCCGAAGGTGTAAAAACCATAGGATGCAAATGGGTCTTCAAGAAGAAGACTGACATGGATGGGAAGGTGCATACTTACAAAGCTAGACTTGTAGCGAAAGGTTATAGGCAAGTTCATGGTATTGACTATGATGAGACCTTTTCACCCGTAGCAATGATCAAGTCTATAAGAATTTTGCTTGCCATTGCCGCATATCATGACTATGAAATATGGAAAATGGATGTCAAAACCGCTTTCCTGAACGGAAAACTCCAAGAGGATGTTTATATGACACAACCAGAAGGTTTTGAACAAGATTCTAAGGTATGCAAATTGCAAAGATCCATCTATGGATTGAAGCAAGCTTCTAGGAGTTGGAATCTCCGTTTTGATGAATCGGTCAAAGAGTTTGGTTTCATCAAGAACGAATATGAGCCTTGTGTATACAAGAAGATTAGTGGGAGCATAGTGCTATTCCTTATTTTATATGTGGATGACATATTGCTCATTGGAAACGACATTCCTACACTTCAGTCTGTGAAGACTTGGTTAGGAAAGTGCTTCGCAATGAAAGATATGGGTGAAGCCGCATATATTCTTGGCATTAAGATCTATAGAGATAGATCAAGGAGGCTACTTGGTTTAAGCCAAAGTACATACATTGACAAGGTCATTAGAAGATTCCGTATGGAAAATTCTAAGAGAGGCACCTTGCCCGTGTTACATGGAGTTTCTCTAAGCAAGACTCAATGTCCTAAGACAAACGATGAGCGTGAGAAAATGAATGATGTTCCATATGCTTCGGCAATTGGGTCCATCATGTATGCCATGATTTGTACTAGGCCGGATGTATCTTATGCTTTGAGCATGACAAGTAGATACCAACCCGACCCTGGCGAAAATCACTGGATAGCTGTAAAAGCGATTCTTAAGTACTTAAGAAGAACTAAAGACTCGTTTTTGATCTATGGAGGAATGGAAGATGATCTCGTTGTAGATGCTTACACGGATGCAAGCTTCCAAACCGACAAAGATGATAGCCGATCGCAATCGGGTTTTGTGTTTATGTTAAATGGTGGAGCTGTAAGCTGGAAGAGTTCCAAGCAAAGTACAACCGCTGATTCTACAACAGAAGCTGAGTATATTGCTGTATCGGATGCTGCAAAGGAAGCTGTTTGGATTAAGAAGTTCATAACTAAACTTGAAGTGGTTCCTAGTATTGCTAATCCAATAGACCATTATTGCGATAATAATGGTGCTATTGCTCAAGCAAAGGAACCAAGAGCACATCAGAAATCCAAACACATACTTAGGCGTTTTCATATCATTCGAGAGATCGTTGATAGGGGAGACGTAAATATATGCAGAGTACCTACTGATGACAATGTTACGGACCCGCTGACAAAGGGACTTCCACAAGCTAAACATGATGGTCATGTTAGGTCCATGGGTATTAGATACATGGGAGATTGGGCCTAGGGCAAGTGGGAGATTGTTGGTAGTGGTGCCCTAGGCACGTTTAATAAATGTTGTAATTGTTATCATTTATTTCATATCAATAAAGAGATGTTTTGATTATTATTATTGTTCATGTTTACTTATAATAATCTCCGTCCCTAGTACTTGTTAAGCACTAGTATAAAGGCTAAATGATCATACGATGATCATGTTAGATTTATGGGTACTTGTTTGGAACAAGGTACTGGACATGACCCGCTGTATGAGATTTATGTCATGGTCTATGTCGAACATATATCTCATATTAGTTATGTCATTTGAATCCTTAGACATGAAGTTATTATAGTCTTCCACTTGATGAACATTATGTTTGACATATTCAAACGCTACCTTTAACCGGGAAGTTATAAAGGGTGTGATGGCATAATCTGATTCACGTAGGGAAGAATAATAAGCTAAATGGATTTGTCCCTCTTCGGAGAGATGTCAAGCTTGGGCCTCTCGTAGGAATGGTGTTGATGAAATGTTCGGCCGGACTCAAATGAATTGATTGGATCAATGGCATTTGGATTATCAACATATTCGGAATCGAGAAAGTATTGAACAAAACAAGTTGACTGTTTGACCATGACTTGTGTTCAATGACGTCGAGGACAAAGGGATTATGACATATTCTAAAGGAATGCGAACTTGTATCTAGTTATACTATTTGGGTAGGTATGACGGTTTGCTAGAACCTAATCATATCTTATGGTTTCATGTTTGAACCCATTGCCAACTTAGTATAATCCTAGAGGGTCACACACAATAGAACGAATCCTTAAAAGGACTAAATTGGAATTTTGGAAATTCTGGACATTCTGGGGAAGTGGGCGACCGCACAGTGTGGACTGGGCGGCCGCACACTTAGCTCAGATTTGTACCAGTTTGTTTCAGATAAATGTGCGACCGCACAGTGTATTCTGGGCGGCCGCACAGTACTGTCGGCTGGCACTTTCCTAATTCGATTTGGAATGTCTTTTGACACAAGATTCCTATTTGGAATAGGTCTTGCTTGTGTATAAAAGGATGAGTTCGGCCAGAACTTCAGTGATAGCCTTTGTGAGTCTCCAAAGAGTTTGAGAGAGGTTTTATTTTGTTCTAAGACATCCTTGGTTGAAGAACAAAATAATACACAAAGAAAATTCCATATAGTCATATCAATTGTGAAAGTGTGTTTCATAATTATTGGTCTAGCAACCAAGATCAAGGAGTCTCTTGATATTCGTTCGAAGTGTGGATACCGCTAGAGGGTGAAAATCATCATCTTCAAAGTTCGTGTTCAAGCTTTGTGATCGTGATAAAGCTTCAAGATCTCCACCAAGACCAAAGAGAAAAGTTCATAGCCATCAAGGGTTAGTTTTATCCTATATTCATGTTATTGTATTTGATTTAATCATATGAACGGATCTATGGGCTTTGGGTTTCAAAATTTTAAATGCTAAATTCCGCTGCGCATGTTACTACGAAACCCAACAAACATGTATTGAGAACAAGCCCAACCTCTTCTTGAAAGTCATTGAAAAGAAAAGGAGAGAAAGTGCGGGGATGATTAGATCGGGGGTTCAAAGAGAAGAGAAAAGAGTGAAACCTAACGGAAAGGAGATCCAAGATACAGCTATGATTGGAACCCTGTCATTTCACTCCACGCGGGAAGAATTCAAACAGAGCAGAAAAGCCCGGCGAGGAGCTGCTGAGAGCGAGCAAATTGAAACAGTAATTGACTCATTACATGACAAAGATGTAGCCGACATTCAGCCCAATGATGCGTTGGAGGATGTAATCATAAACCCAGCTTACCCCGAGCAAACCATAAAAGTGGGACTTGAGATTCATACAGAAGAAAGAAAGATGTTGATAGAATTTTTGAGGAAAAGCGTGGATGTATTCGCCTGGACAGTGGAAGATATGAAGGGAATAAGCAAGGAAGTGATCGAGCATGAGTTAAACATTGATCCCACTTTCACAAGGATTCTTCAAAAGGAAAGATATTTTTCGCCTGAGAAAAGAGCCGTGATCAAGGTGGAAGTGGAAAAATTGTTGAAGGCAAAGATTGTGAGCCCTATTAAGTACCCGAGGTGGTTAGCCAACGTGGTTATGGTAACTAAAGCCAACGGGAAGTTGAGAATGTGTGTAGATTTTACAGATCTAAACAAAGCTTGTCCCAAAGATTGTTATCCGCTTCCCCGAATAGACCAATTGGTGGACTCAATAGCGGGGCATAGAGTACTGAGCTTCATAGACGCATACTCGGGCTACCATCAAATCAAGATGAAGGAAGCAGACATCCTATCTTGCGCATTCTATGCTGCGGGCAAAACTTACACCTTCAACAACATTCCATTCGGGCTAAAAAATGCGGGCGCATCATATCAAAGGATGGTAGGAATTGTCTTTGATAGTCAGTTGGGCCGAAATTTGGAGGCTTATATTGACGATATGGTGATCAAAACGAAAGAGTCTTCCCATAAAATCGATATGGCTGAAACTTTCGACAATCTCCGGAAAAACAATATGAAGCTCAACCCGTCGAAGTTCACTTTTGGGGTGATGGCAGGGAAGGTCCTGGGTTTTATGGTAAATCAAAGGGAATCGAAGCAAATCCGAAGAAAATTCAGGCTTTGATAAACATGCAACCTCCAAGATGCATCAAGGAAGTGCAAAAACTGAACGGGCGGATAACGGCTCTAGGAAGGTTCATCTCGAGATCGGAAGAAAAATGTTTGCCTTTCTTTAAAGCATTGAAAGGAGGAAAGGATGAAAGATTTGAATGGAATGAAGAATGCAGGAATGCCTTCGAGCAAGTCAAGACTTACCTGGGGAAACCGCCTTTGTTGAGCAGCCTGGTCACAGGGGAGGAACTTTATATCTTTTTGGCAGCAACAGATCAGGCAGTGGCCGCAGTATTGGTAAGAGAGGAAGATGGCATCCAAAAGCCTGTCTATTATGTCTCTAAGGCATTATCGGTAGTGGAAAGCCGATACTTGAACATTGAAAAATTAGCTTTTGCTTTGCTAATGGCTGCCCGGAAATTGCGGGCGTACTTAATTGCCCATCCGATCACAGTTTTCTCAGACGCTCCACTAAGAAGAGTCTTGCACAAGCCTGAATCTTCGGAAGGATGCTGGCATGGTCTATAGAGCTCACTGAGTTCCAGATCACGTACTCCCCGCGAAAGGCGATAAAGCGCAGGCACTCGTGGACTTTGTTGCAGAGACTACCTTTGAATTAAGAAAAGATGAGCCCGAGAAAGGCGCAGTAAGGCCAAGCAAAAGAAAGAGCCAAGAGGTTAAGGATCTGGCGAGAAACCAAAAGGTGTTGGCAGTTGTATGTAGACGAATTTGCGGGCAAAATAATCAGTGGTGCGGGAATTCTCTTGGTCGCCCGGAAGGGCAAAAGTTTAAACGGGCTTTAAGATTCAAGTTCACAGTTTCAAATAACCAAGCTGAATATGAAGCCTTGATTGCGGGTTTGGAGTTAGCCCGGAATTTGAAAGTTCCAAAGTTGGTCATAAATAGCGATTCATAGCTCGTGGTAAACCAATTGAGGGGAGAGTATGAAACTAATCTTCTGGTACTACTCAAGTACAAGGAGCTCACTGAAAGATTGTTGAAAGATTTTGTGTTTCACGAGCTGAAGCAAGTAAACTGGGCAGATAACTCCGAGGCAGATCTTCTGTCAAGAATCACGAACGAGGAAATCACCAAGCTCAATATTGACTGCTGGGTTGAGTTCACAAAGGCTCCGGCCATTGATAGAGTGGAGATTAACAATATGGACGAGCAAGAAAAGGACTGGGTCGATGAAATGCAAGCGTATGTAGAGAGCCAAGTCCTTCCTGATGACCCAGACCGAGCAATTTTTTTGATGAAACAGGCCACAAGGTACACTATCATTGATGGAATCCTCTACCGGAGATCTTTTTCGAAGCCATTATTGATATGCGTTAAGACCGGAACGGTGACCAACCTGTTGTATGAAGTCCATGAGGGTGTATGTGGAGGGCATCCGGGAGCCCGAACGCTTGCTGACAAAATCGGTTTTTGGGATACTATTGGCCGACGATGAGGTAGGACGCGGATGAATATGTCCGCAAATGTGACCAGTGCCAAAGATTCGCAAATATTCCAAGGCTGCCCTCTATAAAGCAAACGTTGGTAGTCCCTACTTGGGCATTCGACATGTGGGGGATCGATCTTATTGGGCCATACCCTAAAGCGCCCGAAGGAGCTCAAATGGTAATAGTTGCAGTGGACTACTTTACAAAATGGGTGGAGGCTAAGGTATTGACTAGTACCACAGAGGCAAACGTCATTAGTTTGTACATGACCACATCTATTGCCGATTTGGACTGCCGCGGGCAATTGTTTCGATCACGGACCCAGTTCCAAAGAAAGTTCACAGCTGAATGCAGAAGGCTCAATGTGGAACACTGCCAATCTTCCGTGGAAAGGCCGCAAGAAAATGGCCAGGCCGAGGCCGCCAACAAATTACTAGTGACCGCACTCCACAAAAATCTGACAGGAAGAATTGGATGATGGTTCGATAAACTTAGCACTGCCTTGTGGGCTGTCCGCACTACAATAAGGAACTCAACTGGGGAAACCCTTTCTCTTTAATATATGGGTCGGAGGCAGTAGCGCCCGTGGAGGCCGCATTACCCACTTACAGGGTTGCCCATTTTGATGAAACGAAGAATGAGGAATCTCGTCGGAGAGATCTTGACTATCTCGAGGAGAAGCGCCTCCGAGCAAGAGCGAGAATGGTTAATTACAAACAAAAGGCAAAGATTCACCATGACAAGAGGGTAAACAAGCGGTCTTTTGCTGTGGGAGACTGGGTGTTGAGAAAAGTGGAGGTCACGGGCAAGCCACCCGGATATAACAAACTTTCACCAAATTGGGAGGGGCCTTATCAATTGCCCGGATCATAAAAGAAGGACTTACAGGCTCCTCACCACAGAAGGGAAGGATTTGAAGAATGCTTGTCACAACGACCACTTGAAGAAATACTACTCTTAAGAGTTGAAATCCCTTGTTATCGGAAAGAAGACTTAGTTAGAAATTTATCTTTTCCTGTTTCTATATTGTAATAGAACTTCGATGTAATAGCTCTATGAGCGGAAAAATTTCAAAGAGTAATGATATTATATTTATTCCATTCCAAAGAAAGTTAGACAAAGTATAACAAAGAGGCGCGGATGGCAAAGTATAACAAAGAATGCCAAAACCACTGGGGCCCCAAGCCCAGAAATGCCGTTGCACGACTCTTCGTGCACGATGCGCGTCATACGCCCTCGAGCTAGACCGCAAGACCATCAAGGGAAATGCCGTTGCATGACTCTTCATGCACGATGCGCGGTCATACGCCCTCGAGCTAGACCGCAATCCCGTCAAGGAAATGCCGTTGCATGACTCTTCATGCACGATGCGCGGTCATACGCCCTCGAGCTAGACCGCAAGCCCGTAAAGGGAAATGCCGTTGCACGACTCTTCATACACGATGCGCGGTCATACGCACTCGAGCTAGACCGCAAGCCCGTAAAGGGAAATACCATTGCATGACTCTTCATGCACGATGCGCGGTCATACGCCCTCGAGCTAGACCGCAAGCCCGTAAAGGGAAATGCCATTGCATGACTCTTCATGTACGATGCGCGGTCATACGCCCTCGAGCTAGACCGCAAGCCCGTCAAGGGAAATACTGTTGCATGGAACTTCGTGAATGATGCACGGTCATACGCCTCGAGCTAGGACGCAAGCCCGTCAAGGGAAATACCGTTGCACGACTCTTCGTGCACGATGCGCGGTCATACGCCCTCGAGCTAGACCGCAAGCTCGAAAAATCATGACTAAGTTCAAATCTTAATAATACATGTAATAATGCGCACCCAGGCCAAACGTAACAAATGGCAAATTGAGGAAAGCAAAAAACATGTAACAACAGAGAAACACAAACGATCAGTACCAAGGATTACTTTGAAACAATAATATATTGTACTAAATGTCACGCCCCGAAAATTAACAAATTCCATATATATCAAAATAGCATAATATACATCGCTAAAATGCTAAATACCAAACCAGGCGCTTGAACTCTGCTATAACACTAACATATATACCCAAAAGACAACAGTACTCACATAACACTGTACAACCTCAGCCTCACAATAACAATAAATAAAAGCTCCGTAGAGCAACTACCCTAAAAGAGTATAACCTGCTCAAAACAGTCCCATAACTTCAGATCTCACATCTTACAACCTCTAGCTTTCCTGTGAACTAAGGAAAACAAATTTGAAAGGAACGGGGTGAGATAAATCTCATTAAGTTACTAATGCAACTACATGGCATAATAGCATGCATATCAACTGAATAAATATATCATATAACAACAAATGAGAAGGCTCCCTATCGCCAACCGTCCCATACCAGTTGGATATAACGACCAACTCATCATGTAGCACACAAGACTGAAATAAACACGTTACAAAGGATACTGAGCCAAGGTTCAACCAAAAGGATATAACAATCTGTACCACATCAACAGGGCCGCATCGAAGAGCAGCATCAACAAGGTAGCATCAAAGAGCTGAAGCAGGGGTTCCGGAACCAAACAGTAACAAGAACAATGGTGGGAAAATGACACAAAGTCATAACCCTAAAACGTGTAGCTAGAATACTCACACAAGGGAGCTAGCTCAACCCAACCACACAATCAGGAAGGGGCATCCCAACCACACAATTAGGAAGGGAAAAAAGAGGGTTACCAGTGAAGTACATTATACTGGACTTGGCTCGGGTGCCATTATAATATACATCACTGCCCGACTCAACCAAGTATGACCAGCTGGACTTTAAACGAAAGCACAATCAGTGTATGATTCAAAATAGGGAACCATACTAAGCACATCATAAAGATGATAAACTGCCCATAAAGAGCCCAACAAACAAGTGCGTTAGAAACATTTCTCAAACAAAGTATTTCAAAGTAGAAATCCCACAAAAGCATCATAAAGATGTACAACACCAAAAGGAACCCAAACGGTTACACATTTCAAACTCGATCATAAACGGACCATTCCTACTACTTGGGTGTTCCACAATAACCATCTAGGTACCCTAGGATATCATCTAAGACCTAGACCAAGATTGAACCATCACTCAATTAAATTGGAACATTTCAATTTCTCCAGCAACATGGGTGGTCGCCCACAACCATCTGTGCGGTCGCCCAAGACACATCTCTCAAACCCTAAAACATTCCAGATAGACTGGGCGATCGCATGCCCCATTTGGGCGGTCGCCCAGAACACTGTAATGACAGAATTCAGTACTTTTTTCCAAATTGATAATTCACCGTCTCAAAAGTACTAACATACTCTCCATAATATTTATTTAACATTCTAACTATAATTCACCGTCTCAAAAGACTAACATACTCCCCAAATATTTATTTAACATTCTAACTATAATTCACCGTCTCAAAAGACTAACATACTCCCCAAATATTTATTGAACATTCTAACTATAATTCACCGTATCAAAAGTACTATTACAACTTCCTATCTTATTTATATAAACCCATAAAATGATTCAAACAGTGAGAATACTCACAAAATAGCCCAAATACAATTATCTCCAATACTTTCACAAAATAACAATTATCAATAAAATATCACATATAATATGCATGAGCAATATTATAATTAAAGGGGGAATAGTAACTTACTTGCTACGAAAATAATACCGATGACATAATTTTTTGATCAGCTAGATTTGATCTACTTGACGCCACGAACATTTTGGTGAAGTCGGATTTTAGAACGAAGTAATGATTAATGAGAAATTGAAGAAGAACTGGGTCAACTTCCATACTCGCAGAACAGAGAGAAAATTGAGAAGAAAGAAGAAAAGAGGAAAGTGTGTTCTGCGCAGAGAGAAAGAGAATTTAGTGGGTTAAATAATTGGCCATTTACACTTAGGCCCCTTCAAGTTAATCAATTACATTTAAACCCCAAGGTTTCAACTTTAACACTTAACCCCCTTATCATTATTTACAAATAATAACTCAACTATTTTAGCTTCTACTCAAGCTAGTAAATCATTTTGCAACTCAAATACTTTTATTAAATATTTTAATAGATCAAATAAGTCTTTTAAAATAATCAAACTAACACAAATTAATTTATAATACAATATTCAGTGTAAAATTTATATAAAATTGGGACGGATCACCACACTTATGTGCTCAACTTATGACTAAAATAGTGCCGGGGTTTGGGGTCGTTACACTAAATGTTGAGAGCCTATGCTGTTACAAAATACCCAGGACGCAGCCCGGTCTGATCTTCAGTTCGCGGAGGGAGGATTGGCTTCCACTTTTAGAATAGATTTAGAGATAGTAGGATCAGACGCAGAAACTGTCCGAGCTTCAGCTAGAGCGGATGCAAAACAGGAAAAAGGAAGAACAATACCTTCAACATAGGGGCCACTGGGGCCAAAAACCTTTTCCAGAGCTGCGGCCAGAATGCGGGCTCGTCAACTGTAAACCGCAAATCATCAATCTCTTTCAATAATTACTGGACGGTTACAGATTAGACTGGAGGAAGAGCATTGCGGACCGAATCAGGGAGTGCCGCGAGCTGGTAATCAGCAAAGGGCACAAGGGAGTGACCGGTAAAGCATTCTGGATCTGTGGCCATAATGGAACAAATGATCGTTATTTGTGAGCAGTATATTTCCCCGTGGCCGCAAGATTCCGCGCAATTGTATGCACCGCCATTTCATATTGCTCGGCACCCATGACATCTAATAGAGCGGACTGCTCTTTAGAAGCCTTATACTCCTTAACTGCCGTTTTCCTCTCTTCCTCCAAGAACAGCACTTGGTCATTCTCAAAGCGCATCTGGTCAAGAAGTTTGCCATTTTGCTCATCCACAGTGTTAGAAAACTCCTCGTTCCTCTTCTTCTCCGCATCTAAGGACCTCTGAAGCTCAGCACATCGGGCATCTACCCTCAACTTCTCCGCCTCAGCTTGTTCCTTGGCCTTCCGGGCAGCTACCAGATCATCATTTAACTTGGATACTTCCTTGGTCGCGCTCATAACCTCAGCATCCTTGCTCTCCAGTTCTTTGCATGTGGTAGTCAGGGACTTGGATAGCTTATGAATTTCCTCCCTAGCCTCCAGAAGCTCTTTGTTCCTCGTGGCGATCTGAACGACATCCGCTTCATGACGAGTGCGTAGATAAATAACGTCATTAGCAATCTGCAATGGCAAAGGGAATTAATGAAAATTATGCTATGGAAAGAAGGAAACCTGATAAGATGAATAAAGTCAAAAACATACCTCGGTCAGAGCCAAGCCCACGTGACCCGCAGCGGAAATTGGATTTGAAGGGGCCAAGACCTTTTGTTGATAATCGGGAAAGTGAAGGCGATGTAATAATCCATCACCCATATAAGCGTTAGCGCTTCAGCGGCTTTGAAGATCCACCCCGTATACCTCTGGAACCTTGGTAATCTTGAGCCCAAACTCCTTGGCGCGGTCTCTATCTCAATCAACTCTACAGGATAAAGATTGGAGCATATGGTCCCTCTGATAGGGGATAAAACTGTGAAATCACCAGAAGAGGAGCTGGTCTTATGATGCTTGTCTTTTTGTGACAATGCGGGGTCCCCGGTTGCAGACCTCTTTTTTGTCTGCTTGAAAGTAGTAATGCCCACATCTGCAGAAATTTGAGAAGAGTGGCCGGTACTGGTCAAACGTTTACCACGGCCAAGGTTCTGACGAGGATTTAGAGGAAAGTTTCGGGTTAAGAGTGGCTGAGAAGGAGGCACTGTTCCAGATTTATCAACTTTGTCCGTGACGGGGAGTTTATTCCCCAGAGCTTCCGTATTTTTAAGAGCGTCCGCTCTCCTTTGTTTCTTAGCAAGAGCGAAAGCCCGGGCCACCTGCTTAATCTCGGCGGCAGTTTTTGGAGGCATTGTATCAGTGGGATCTGCAATCAAGGATAATGATCAGATGAATAAAGTAAAAATGAGGAAAACAAGAAAAGCATCTGAAAGAGTACAATTAAAGAGACCGAGTAAAACCAGGGTCAGGATACGTCTCCCCCGAACTACAAGCAGAGCATTCAGAAACAAAATCAAATGACTGATGAACTTTCAAGTCAGGATCTCGCAACAAAGAAGCCACGTTAACCCTAGGCTCAGGGCCAGAAACATGACTTGGGGCCACCCCGGTGAAAATCAGAAGCTCTTCATCGTTAATAATAGCTTGGACATCATAAACGTGAGGGATCTCAATCACCGACTGGTCATCCTGGATAACTCTCTTCTTAAAACGAGCGAGATAAGCCTCCATCGCAGCACTCAGTTCGCGGCTTCTTCTGGATCAGGGAAATTCTTTCGAGAGACCGAGATCAGCGCTATATTGTCAGGATGAGGAAATGGCCAGCCTAACCGGTTCTGGATGACAAAAGGGTATCTTTGCCATTGATCAAACTTGTTTGTAGCAGCGGAGAATATTTTCTCAGATCGGGGTTTAGTTTTCAAGCTCAAACAGCCTGCAGTGACTTGATGAGGGTGAAATAAATATGAAGTGCAGATAAAGAAGGCTCGTACCCTAAGACGCGGCTAACAACTATAAAAGATACCAAATAGCGAATGGCATTTGGAGTCAAATCCATTGGGAGGCAATGAGTAAATTCAAGAAATTCACAAATGAAAGGATTTAAGGGAAGGCGGAGCCCGTTTTCAAATTGAACTGGGAAAAAGACACAGGCAAGATTCTATGCCCTGACCAAAGAAAGAAGTCATCGTATCACCTCCTATGGGAGACTCATACTCACCAAGACCACTGACAAGATAGATTTTGGAGTCAATACGCAATTGTGATAAAAATTCATCATCAGAATCCTGCTCATCCTCATCTCCTAAGCCCGCACCAGAGCAAGATGCACTAGCTTGCCTAACTACCCTATTATCCGGACCCTCAGGAAAAGAATCTATAATCCTAACAGGAGAACGAAGCAAGTTACCTTTGTGGGCGGTATCAGGGGCAAATCTCTCTAACTGCTCGCGTGAATCCGTAGGGGTACCAGAAGACCCATCTTCATCAATGTCTCGGGCAGGCTCGTCCAACAAAAAGTTATCACCATCATCAACCTACTCTGAAGCATCCCCGCTACTGGTCACTTCAATCACACCAGCATTCATGGGGATATCATGATCCTAGTCACAGACAGGCATAATATCATCTAAAGGGGTATCCAACCAAGTTCTAGGATCCGGCCTGCTTGTAGACACCCGGTCTCCACCTGACCTCACCAACCTTCTAGCATTACCATCCATATCTACATTATTTGGGAATCGAGTTAATACGGCTTTCAAAAAAATTCCTAACTGTTACTCACCCCCCAAAACCCTCATTCTTCCGGAATCGAAGTGGACCGAGGGACCTGTCTCCCACAACAGGGGTAGAATCCAGGAATCCCAATTATAGACTGTCCCTATTGTTTTGAAGGCAGATAAAGAATTCCGTTTCCAAGCATTTATTAAATATCTATATATTCCTCCCGTCTTTCGACAACAACCATAGAGGTCAGGACGAAGCATCCGCCCCAGGTCCAGTTCATCCATGGTCAAAGTTAGAAGCTTTTCAAGAGACTCTAAAAATCCAAGAACTGGACCAGAGATTCCTAAGATAAAAAAGATTCAATCGGTCAAAAGTTGGAGAAATTTTGTTCGTGATTTCAATACTTTGAAAATGTGGCGGTTAGGGTTTTTCCCGAAAAAAATGGCGGAAAAAGCTCAAAATAAAAAGTTAGCAGTTAAAAAATCAAGCGACGAAAGCGAAATCTGAAGCTCTACCTGATAATCGATCAAGCGAAGGAAGTAGAAAAATCGAATCGCAGTTGTTTGAAAATAATGATTTTTCGAGAGCAATAGCAGAAGGTTGAAGGTGTTGAAAGTTTTGAATAATCCAATTTGGGGGTTATTTATAGAACCTGAAATGGGTCGGGTTTGCTTGTGATCCGGAATTGACCCGGCATGTATCCAAAAATTGAAGAGGCGGGAATTGATCTTTCGAAAATCGATGACGGTTCGCATTAAATACACATGTACCATGTCTTTTCAAACTACAAAAAGCATGTCAGATGCCTAGCGTGAGGGGGCCCACCGTCAACCACTATCGTAAGACTCCCGTGTCACTCTACAATGTACCCGAATTTGACTCAGATCGGCCCGGATCGAGCTATAAAGATGTAACTCCTCGCATCGCTCATAAATAAGCTGATCCTCGGAGTTAGGGGCCACTGATGAGCCCGAGCTTGTCAGATCAGGGCCAAACCCGGGCGAACCGGACCGACCGAGCCTATCTTAACAGGCCCTGAATCTCAAGCCTGAACCAGGTGAACCCGTGGAAGCTTAAGCCCGAGGATTAATCCCGGTCGCTGACCTAGCATAAGGAAGGCTTTGCCTCCCACTATCTATTAATAAGCCCAGAACCTACACTTTACAGCTGGCGAACACGTCCAAGGGACGTTAACGATCCGTACTGTGAGAGCCCGCGCGCGAACCTTTAACCGATCGTTCGTGTAAGAGCGACTAGTTTGCCTCGTGCGAATGCGGCTTAAATCTGCTCGGTTCTCACATGGTTACCCTCCTTTGGTTTTGAAAATCAGAGAGTCGCCACCTCATTTTATTAAAGGAAAATAGAGATAAAATCTTTTCGTTTAGAGAAGTGGGTTCGGGGGCTAAGTTACGAGAGGAGAAGGTGATTAGCAGCACTCCGCTCGCCCTTACGGTCTCTAGCATGCTTCCACCTACGATTGATTTTAAATGCCTTTTTGAAATGCCTTATTATACCCTAACATTGAGAAAAATGTGTGTTTATGTACAAAGGAGTCTTCCTAGTCTAGGTCGATTCATTTGATCACAACCGGGAAACGGTTTGGGTGGATCCCCGATCGGCTTTGAAAATGGTTTGAATCATTTAGAAAAGTAAGACAATAAAGGGGGAAAGGGGAGAATATTGTACAGATAATACATATATGCAAAAAATGGGATAAATCCCATGAAAGAATGTCTGAGTGCAAAATTGATCTCCGAGTTCATGGTTGCTGTGAATCACCGTGGATTGTACCTGTGAAATACCTATCCAAAAATAGATATAAAACTTGGGATTAACTCCCAAGATGTTATATCACATTTATGATTTTTTATTGGATTTATGGATGGATATTTCATCCTTAGATCATGCCAAGAACATCAATTCAAAAACAGCCCAGAACAGCAAAGGATAGCAGACCAGACTTTGATGAGCAATTTACACTATTATAACTTAAGATTCTGGAAAAACCTAAAACATGGAAGTTGAAGATCACATATTATTAAAAATTATGTATGCCAAGTTTAAAAGTCAGAGAAATAAGTTAGTGCTTCAAAAGTGGTTCTGACATTTATATGTCGGAATCTGGGAATTATGAATCTGAGAGCAAACACTTGATTTGGAAAATGGAAAGAAATCTTTCCCCAGGTCGTTAAATTGTTTCAAAAGCATGAATGTTTTATTAATATTTTAAGAAAAAATTTCATGTTTTGACTCTGACTTGAAAATTAGTTTGATAGGTTTTTAGATTTGAAAACCCAGGTTTGTCAAAAGTGTAGCAAACAAGACAGCAGGTTTGAGCTACGAAAATGCCTATCAAAACATGACCTAGACATGGATTTAGACCACGAAACTTGGCAAGAATCATATTAAATATATAAGGAACAACTTTTATGTTTTAATCTAGATCTAGAAACGAAGTTATGATTGAGTAAAAAACTCATCATAAAGCCTGGTTGAAACTGAACATGCTGGACAGATTATACATGGCATGAAGATGAAGATAAAACGTGGCATAAACTCAGAGAAAACCCATTGGGACTGGGGAAATTATTTATTAACATCTTACTAACATTATCATGCATCTATTTATGGACAAACATAGACAAAAATGAGAATAAATCAAGAAAGAAGGGAAAGAGGACAGATTATGAACATGCTGAATGAAAAGGCCATAACTTGCTGGGATTTATGATTTAAACCATGAAATTAACACCAAAATAAACTTAACACATGTTATATACATTCTAGGACAGAAACTTGAAACATTTATTATAATAGAACATATTTATTCACAAAGTTAAAACATAGTTACATAGATAAAAATGGGGAATCTAGTCACTAGTTGACTAGATTCCCAAACAACTCATACAAACTTACATATTTAAATCTAATGAGATACATGAAGGAAACAAACCTAGGTTAGGGGAGGGTGGTGTGCTTCCTTTATCTCCAAGGGAAGACTTTTTTTGTTTGTTTGAGAGTTTGGATGCTTAAATGCTTGAGTTGAGTTGTGTTTTGGGTTGTTTTGTGGTGGTTGTTTGGTGGGGTTGTGGGGGTTTATGGTGGTTTAGTGGTAGCCACTTGGTGGGGCTATGAAGGTGAGAAGAGAGGGAGTTTGGGACTGAGTATGAGAGAGTGGGCTGGTTAGAATTGGTAGGAAGTGTGGGAAGTGAGAAGAATTGGTTGCCTAGAAGTAGTAAGAATGAGGGAGTTTGGGTTGTCATTAGAGAGAGGAGGGAGGAAAGAATTGGGGAGCAAGACATAGGGTAGTAGGGATGGTTTAGGGGTAGGAAAAGGAGTGGTGAAGGGAGGAGGAGTGAAGAGGAAGAGGAAGAAAAAAATGGCAAGAAATGATGGCCATGGGAGAAAATTCGAAAAAGCTGGAAAAGGGGGCACGGGCCGCGCAGTTTAAAGCGCTCGGCCGTGCACCCCAAACTTGGTGTCCAATTTTCATTTTAAATTAATTCTCTTGACCAACCACAAAACGACAAGTGGCACTAAGGGGCTGGTCCAGGCAGTCTTGGTGCACCTCTTATTCCAGCTCCGGCTTTCCGCTCCGCAACTGCTCCGTTGTACGCGCTCTGGTTTCCCGGTTGCCCGCGGGCCCAACAGGAAAGTTGCTCGGTTGATTTTTCTGGCCGAGCCGGTGTACCTACAAAAAGGTTAGAAAGAAAAGAAAACACAGATAATAATTTTAAATGCATTAGATGACGGGTAAAAGGCTTTTAAAGTAGTGCGGGACCCGGCGACGGGTCCCGACACGTGAAATTTCGAGGATAGACCTTTTTACTCGGTTTTGAGTCCTGATCAGAAATCTGGACTCGGTTTTTGCATCCGATGCACCGATAAGGTGTACGGTAGTCCGTACAACCAAATCTGGGGGTTTAGGTCGATTATCGCGCTTTAGACCAATTAAAGGGTAGGTTTTAGGGGGTGCGAGATCGGGGTGTCTACAGAGCCCCTCGTCGAATTCACATTACAAAGTAAGGAGGATTCGACGATCATAATATAGACAACCGATCTCGTCTCGGTTTAACGGCTGGGCCCAAAGTAGGGCTTCTTACGTATCCCTTGCGGGAACTAAGCCTCTGTAGTTCTACTCAAGCAGGCAAGCAAACCAACTAACAAAAGGGGTATGGTCGAACTCGGAGTCCCAAGTTTCCTACGTATCTCTTACGAGAATCAGACCAATCGTAGTTCGGCTGGGGAACATGAAGGTTGAGAAGTAAACCTCTCGGCGGGGCAAAAAGCAGGAGGAATGGATAGGTGAATGAGATCACAGCATCTCTGAGCCAAAGGGAAAGCATTGAGAATTCGAATTCTCTTTGCTGGGGAGAGAGAGAGAAAGAAAAAGAAAACATGATATTTGAAGTAATGCGCGACTGAGCTCCTATTCAAGCTGCCTACGTATCCCTTTCGGGAATCAAGTCAGAGCGTAGTTCTGAGGGAGGTCCGTATGGACGCCGGCACGGACCAAAAAGAAAAGTAAAAAATGACGCGAGGGTCAAAATTCGGTTAAGCGAAAAGGACCAAGGGTAACCAACTACGTCGAGGGTCAGATTCAGTTAAGCCGAAAAAGGACCAAAGGGTAACCAGTTTGAGCCATCCAACTCTGGCATCAGAGTGGAACGGAAAAGTAACCAAATTTTTGAGAGGGTCAATTTTGAATAAATCCAAAAATGAC